>JAUMJK010000171.1:0-526524 GCA_033558105.1 Coccyzus lansbergi
TGTCTTAACATGAGAAGTTAGATCACATTCAAAGACATCCAGGTAAAACGCTCTATTAATGCTTCTTTGTGGCATGCAGTCAAAGTAATTGCAGAGGAAAGGCTAAGCAAAGCCACAGTTTGATGGTAGCATCTTCTCTGCCCGAGATAATCAGCTATCATAACATGCCTTAGTGTACGTAGTTAGAGCACAATTCAGGGCAGTCAAGTAAAACAGAGCTGTTAATGCTGCTTTGCTGCTTGCAGTTAAAGCGCTTGAAGAGAGGAAGGTTAACGAGAACAACAACTTGATGGTAGCAGCTTCCCTGCCCGAGATAACCTCTTGTTCTAAAATGTCTTAACATGAGCAGTTAGATCACATTTCAGGACATTCAGGTAAAACGCTCTATTAATGCTTCTTCGTGGAATGCAGTGAAAGCAATTGCAGAGAAAGGCCAAGGAAAGCCACAGTTTGATGGTAGCAACTTAACTAACCGAGATAATCAGTTTTCCTAAAATGCATGCATACGGGCAGATAGAACACAGTTCAGGACACTCCGATCAAATGATGTGTTTTATTTTGAAGTGAAAGTGATTCAAGAGAAAAGGCCACAAGAGAGCCACAACTTGATGGTAGCAGCTTCCCTGCCCGAGATAGTCACTTCTGCTTCCTTGCCTCTATGCGCGCAGTCAGATTAAATTGCAGTGTGTTGCACTAACATATTCTATTAATTTTACTTTGCAGTTTGCAGTAAAAGCACTTGCAGAGAACAGGCTAACGAGAGCCAGAATTTTATGGCAGCGTCTTCACTTCTCGACATATTCTATTTTCCTACAGTTCCTTAATTGGCACTGATATGTTCACAATTGAGTACCCTATACGGAAACATTCTCTTAATCCTGCTTACAGCTTACAGTGAAAGCACTTCCAGAGAAGACTCTAACGAGATTTCGAATTTGGTTGTAGAAAACTCCCTGTTGTACTTAAGCAGAACGCTCTGAAATTTTGTTAGACTCTTTGTTACCAATTCTGCTTATAGAGTAGAGAAGCCTGGAGTGAAAGCTGTACGTGTCTTGCTTTGCAGTGAAAGCGCTATAAGAGACGATATGCAGAAGCAGCATTATTTCATGATAGCCTCTTCTGTGTGCAGGCAGCGCAGCAGCAGATGTATCAGCAGGAGAGGCAGTAAGACAAGCAGGGGCATGAGAGGAAGCCTCAGATTATGCAGCTGGATCTGCATCAGCAGGAGATGAAGCATCAGACGCAGCAGAATGAGATGCAGTGCAAATAGATGCAGCTTGAGAGGCACCAGCAGTAGTTGCAGCAGCAGAAGATGAAGACACAACCTTAGTAGGTGCAGGAGATACGGCATCAGGAGATGCAGCATCAAGGGATGCATTAGCAGGGAGTGCTGCAGGAGTTGCATCAGCAGGAGATGCATCGGAAGATGCAGCAGCAGGAGCTTCAGAGGTAGGAGATACAGAACAAGATGCAGCAGCAGGAGATGCAGCAGATGGAAATGCAGCAGCAGATGCCACAGGGGAAGATGAAGCTGCAGGGGATGAAACAGGAGATGCAGCAAGAGGAGATGCGGCATCATGAGGGTCAGCTAGACATGCTTCAGCAGATCGAGCGGAAGGAGATGCAGCAGCAGGAGATTCAGAAGGAGATGCAGTAGGAGATGCAGAAGGTGATGCAGTCGGAGAAGATTCAAGTGGAGCTGGAGAAGCAGACACAGCAGGAGGTGAAACAGGAGATGCAGCAGAAGGAGATTCACCAGCAGGATATGCCGAAGAGGAGATGAAGAAGGAAATGCAGTAGAAGGAGATTGCAGCAGCAGGAGATGCAACAATAGATGCAGCAATAGATGCAGCCACAGGACACGAAGGAAGATCTGAAGATGCAGCAAGAGGAGATGACACAGCAATAGATGCAGGAGGAAATGAAGAAGTAGATGCAACAGGAGATGCAGTAGATGGAGATGCAGCAGCAGATGCCACAGGGGAAGATGAAGCAGCAGGGGATAAATCAGGAGATGCAGCAGGAGGAGATACAGCAGCAGGAGATAACAGTAGTAGGAGATGGACAAGGAGATGCTTCAAGAGGAGATGGAGCAGCAGGAGCTGCAGCAGATGGAGCAGCAGGAGATGCAGACACAGATGCAGAAGCAGCAGATGCAGCTGCACGATATGCAGAAGGAATTGATGTGGTAGCAGCGGAAAAAGCAGGAGATGCAGCTGGGGATAGAGAAGGAGATGCCGCCGCAGGAGATGCAGACATAGACGCAGCAGCAGCAGATGCAGCAGGAGAAGTAGCAGCAGACAGAGCAGCAGCAGATGCAGCAGCAGATGCAGAAGGATATGAACCCACAGGAGATGCAGCAGTTGATGCCATTTAAGGAGGTGCAGCAGGAGATGTCACAGGAGGATATGCTGCAGAAGGAGATGCAGCAGGAGATGCAATAGGATGAGATGCAGAAGGAGATGCGGATGCAGACGTAACAACAGCAGATGCAAGCAGCAGCACGAGAGGCTCAAGAGGAGATGCAGCAGAAAATTTAGCAGCAGGATATGCAGCAGGAGATGCGCTAGAAGGAGATGTAGACATAGACACAGCAGGATCAGATGCAGCTGCAGGAGATTCATCACTAAAGCATGCAGCAGCCGATGCAGAAGAAGGAGGTGCTAAAGAGTATGATGAAGTAGGAGATGCAGGAGGAGCTGAAGAATAAGATGCAACAGGAGATGCCGCAGGAGTTGAAGCAGCAGTACATTATGTAGCAGGAGATGCAACTGGAGATGCAGCATCACATGAAGCAGCAGGAGATGCAGTAGAAGACACAGCAGAAGGGGATGCAGCACCAGGAGATTCAGAAAAATTATATGCAGGAGATTAAGCAGCAGCAGGAAATGCAGCAGCAGGAGATACATCCTGACACTGAATTTTCTGCTGCATCTCCTCTTGAGCATCTTGTGCTGCTGCTGCATCCTCTGTTGTTATGTCTACATCTGCATCTCCTTCTGCATCTCATCCTTTTGCATCTCCTGCTTCATCTCCTTCTGCAGCACAACCTCCTGTGTCATCTCCTGCTGCATCTTCTTCTGAGTCACCTTTTGCTGCATCTCCTACTTCATCTCGTGCTGCTGCATCTCCTGATGAATGTCCTGCGGCTTCGTATCCTTTTCTGCATCTCCTGCGGCGGCAAGAGCTACTGCTTCCCCAGCTGCATCTCCTGCTGTTTTAGCTGCTACCGCATCAATTCCTGCTGCATATCGGGCTGCTGCGTCTGCTGCTTCTGCATCTGTGTCTGCATCTCCTTCTGCTGAATCTCCTGCTGCTGCATATTCTCCTGCATCTACTCATGCTGGGTCTCCTTCTGCTGCATCTCCTACCGTTACATCTCATCCTCTGGTATCTCTTGCTGTATATCCCGATGATGCTTCACTTCCTGCATTTCCTGATGCATATTCTCCATATTCTTCTGCATATTCTGATTCCTCTCCCGCTGCTGCACCTCCTGCATCTCTCAGTATCCTACTGTACGTCCTGCTACATCATGTGCTGGGGTTTTTTTCTGTTGCTTTATCTCCTGATGCAGCCCTTATTGCTGCATCTACTGCTGCTACATCTTATTCGGTATGCCCTAATTCTGAAGTTCCTGCTGCTGCACCTCCTACTTCATCTACAGCTTCATCTACAGTTTCATCTACAGCTGGTGCATCTTCTTTTGCTGGATCTTCTGCTGCTTCATTTCCTGCTGTTGCATCTTCCGATGCAACTCCTGCTGATGCAATCCTGCAGCACTACCTGCTAAGGCATCTCCTGCTTCACATCATGCTGCAAATCTTTCTACTGCATCTGCTACTACATCTCCTGCTGCACTACCTGATAATGCGTCCCCTGATGCTGCATCTCCTGATACCGTATCTCCTGCAGCAGCATCTGCTGCTGCTTAGTCTGTGTCTGCATCTCCTGCTGCTGCAACTACTGCTGGTGCCTCTCAAGCTGCATCTATTAGAGCTGCATCTCATTCTGCTGCATCTGATGCTTCATCTCCTGCTGATGCAGATCCAGCTGCATAATCTGAGGCTTCCTCTCATGCCCCTGCTTGTCTTACTGCCTCTCCTGCTGATACATCTGCTGCTGCTCTGTCTGCGCACAGAAGAGGTTATCATGGAATAATGCTGCTTCTGAATATCGCCTCTTATAGCGCTTTCACTGCAAAGCAAGACACGTACAGCTTTCACTCCAGGCTTCTCTACTCTATAAGCAGAATTGGTAACAAAGAGCCTAACAAAAATTCAGAGCGTTCTGCATAAGTACCACAGGGAGTTTTCGACAATCAACTTCGGGCTCTCGTTAGAGTCTTCTCTGGAAGTGCTTTCACTGTAAGCTCTAAGCAAGAACATTTCACTGTAGGGTACGCAATTGTGAACACATCTGCGCCAATTAAGGAATGTTAGGGACATTGAATATCTTGAGAAGTGAAGACGCTGCCATAAAAAAAAAAAAATTGTGGCCCTCGTTAGCATATTCTCTGCAAGTGCTTTCACTGCAAGCTTCAAGGCAGCTCTGTTAATGCTGCTTTATGTAGCTTGCAGTGATAACATTTGCAAAAAAAAAGTTGACAATAGCAAGAACGTGATGGTAGCAGCTTCCCTGCAGTAGCTGTGCTGAATGCTCATTAGATTTCTATCACACCTTACTACATATTCTGATGTTAGATTGAGGGCTTAACAAGTCTTGCTTTGCAGTGAAAGCACTTTCAAACCAGACTCAAACAAGAGCCAGAATTTGATGTTAGCCTCTTCCCTGCCGGAGATAATCATTTTTACCAAAACGCCTTATTTACACTAGTAAATAGCTCTGTTAATGCTGCTTTGTAGCTAGCAGTGAAAGAGCCTGCAGAGAAAGACACAATTTGATGGTACAATCATCCTAGCGCAAAGATAATCACTTTTCCATGAATGCTTTAATAAGCGGAGTTATATCACATTTCAGGACATTGAGGTAAAACACTCTATTAATGCTTCTTTGCGGCATGCAGTGAAAGAACTTGAAGAGAGAAGGCTAACGAAAGCCACAATTTGATGGTAGCATCTTCCGTGCCAGAGATAGTCACGTATCCTGAAGTGGCTTAATACTCGAAGTTAGATCAGGCGATTTAATAAAAATGCGTTGTTAATGCTGCTTCGCGGTTTGCAGTGAAAGTGCTTGAAGAGAGAAGGGTAACGAGAACAACAACTTGATGGTAGCAGCTTCCCTGCCTGAGATAACCTCTTCTTCTAAAATGTCTTAACATGAGCAGTTAGATCACATTTCAGGACATTCAGGTAAAACGCTCTATTAATGTTTCTTTGTGCATGCAGTGAAAGCAATTGCAGAGAAAGGCTAAGCAAGGCCGCAGTTTGATGGTAGCATCTTCTCCGCCCGAGATAATCAGCTATCCTAAAATGCCTTAGTATGTATACCTAGTCAGAGCACAACTCAGGACAGTCATGTAAAACAGAGCTGTTAATGCTGCTTTGCTGCTTGCAGTGAAAGCGCTTGAAGAGAGAAGGGTAACGAGAACAACAACTTGATGGTAGCAGCTTCCCTGCCTGAGATAACCTCTTCTCCTAAAATGTCTTAACATGAGCAGTTAGATCACATTTCAGGACATTCAGGTAAAACGCTCTATTAACGCTTTTTGTAACATGCAGTGAAAGCACTTTGAGAGGAAAGGCTAAGGAAAGCCACAGTTTGATGGTAGCAGCTTAAGTGACCGAGATAGTCACTTATCCTTTAATGCCTTAACAGGCGAAGTTATATCATAATTCAGGATATTCAAGTTAAACAGCTGTAAAGGCTGCTTTGTTACTTACAGTGAAAGCGCTTGAAGAGAGAAGGGTAACGAGAACAACAATTTGGTAGTAACAGCTTCCCTGCCTGAGATAACCTCTTGTTCTAAAATGTCTTAACATGAGAAGTTAGATCACATTCAAAGACATCCAGGTAAAACGCTCTATTAATGCTTCTTTGTGGCATGCAGTCAAAGTAATTGCAGAGGAAAGGCTAAGCAAAGCCACAGTTTGATGGTAGCATCTTCTCTGCCCGAGATAATCAGCTATCATAACATGCCTTAGTGTACGTAGTTAGAGCACAATTCAGGGCAGTCAAGTAAAACAGAGCTGTTAATGCTGCTTTGCTGCTTGCAGTTAAAGCGCTTGAAGAGAGGAAGGTTAACGAGAACAACAACTTGATGGTAGCAGCTTCCCTGCCCGAGATAACCTCTTGTTCTAAAATGTCTTAACATGAGCAGTTAGATCACATTTCAGGACATTCAGGTAAAACGCTCTATTAATGCTTCTTCGTGGAATGCAGTGAAAGCAATTGCAGAGAAAGGCCAAGGAAAGCCACAGTTTGATGGTAGCAACTTAACTAACCGAGATAATCAGTTTTCCTAAAATGCATGCATACGGGCAGATAGAACACAGTTCAGGACACTCCGATCAAATGATGTGTTTTATTTTGAAGTGAAAGTGATTCAAGAGAAAAGGCCACAAGAGAGCCACAACTTGATGGTAGCAGCTTCCCTGCCCGAGATAGTCACTTCTGCTTCCTTGCCTCTATGCGCGCAGTCAGATTAAATTGCAGTGTGTTGCACTAACATATTCTATTAATTTTACTTTGCAGTTTGCAGTAAAAGCACTTGCAGAGAACAGGCTAACGAGAGCCAGAATTTTATGGCAGCGTCTTCACTTCTCGACATATTCTATTTTCCTACAGTTCCTTAATTGGCACTGATATGTTCACAATTGAGTACCCTATACGGAAACATTCTCTTAATCCTGCTTACAGCTTACAGTGAAAGCACTTCCAGAGAAGACTCTAACGAGATTTCGAATTTGGTTGTAGAAAACTCCCTGTTGTACTTAAGCAGAACGCTCTGAAATTTTGTTAGACTCTTTGTTACCAATTCTGCTTATAGAGTAGAGAAGCCTGGAGTGAAAGCTGTACGTGTCTTGCTTTGCAGTGAAAGCGCTATAAGAGACGATATGCAGAAGCAGCATTATTTCATGATAGCCTCTTCTGTGTGCAGGCAGCGCAGCAGCAGATGTATCAGCAGGAGAGGCAGTAAGACAAGCAGGGGCATGAGAGGAAGCCTCAGATTATGCAGCTGGATCTGCATCAGCAGGAGATGAAGCATCAGACGCAGCAGAATGAGATGCAGTGCAAATAGATGCAGCTTGAGAGGCACCAGCAGTAGTTGCAGCAGCAGAAGATGAAGACACAACCTTAGTAGGTGCAGGAGATACGGCATCAGGAGATGCAGCATCAAGGGATGCATTAGCAGGGAGTGCTGCAGGAGTTGCATCAGCAGGAGATGCATCGGAAGATGCAGCAGCAGGAGCTTCAGAGGTAGGAGATACAGAACAAGATGCAGCAGCAGGAGATGCAGCAGATGGAAATGCAGCAGCAGATGCCACAGGGGAAGATGAAGCTGCAGGGGATGAAACAGGAGATGCAGCAAGAGGAGATGCGGCATCATGAGGGTCAGCTAGACATGCTTCAGCAGATCGAGCGGAAGGAGATGCAGCAGCAGGAGATTCAGAAGGAGATGCAGTAGGAGATGCAGAAGGTGATGCAGTCGGAGAAGATTCAAGTGGAGCTGGAGAAGCAGACACAGCAGGAGGTGAAACAGGAGATGCAGCAGAAGGAGATTCACCAGCAGGATATGCCGAAGAGGAGATGAAGAAGGAAATGCAGTAGAAGGAGATTGCAGCAGCAGGAGATGCAACAATAGATGCAGCAATAGATGCAGCCACAGGACACGAAGGAAGATCTGAAGATGCAGCAAGAGGAGATGACACAGCAATAGATGCAGGAGGAAATGAAGAAGTAGATGCAACAGGAGATGCAGTAGATGGAGATGCAGCAGCAGATGCCACAGGGGAAGATGAAGCAGCAGGGGATAAATCAGGAGATGCAGCAGGAGGAGATACAGCAGCAGGAGATAACAGTAGTAGGAGATGGACAAGGAGATGCTTCAAGAGGAGATGGAGCAGCAGGAGCTGCAGCAGATGGAGCAGCAGGAGATGCAGACACAGATGCAGAAGCAGCAGATGCAGCTGCACGATATGCAGAAGGAATTGATGTGGTAGCAGCGGAAAAAGCAGGAGATGCAGCTGGGGATAGAGAAGGAGATGCCGCCGCAGGAGATGCAGACATAGACGCAGCAGCAGCAGATGCAGCAGGAGAAGTAGCAGCAGACAGAGCAGCAGTAGATGCAGCAGCAGATGCAGAAGGATATGAACCCACAGGAGATGCAGCAGTTGATGCCATTTAAGGAGGTGCAGCAGGAGATGTCACAGGAGGATATGCTGCAGAAGGAGATGCAGCAGGAGATGCAATAGGATGAGATGCAGAAGGAGATGCGGATGCAGACGTAACAACAGCAGATGCAAGCAGCAGCACGAGAGGCTCAAGAGGAGATGCAGCAGAAAATTTAGCAGCAGGATATGCAGCAGGAGATGCGCTAGAAGGAGATGTAGACATAGACACAGCAGGATCAGATGCAGCTGCAGGAGATTCATCACTAAAGCATGCAGCAGCCGATGCAGAAGAAGGAGGTGCTAAAGAGTATGATGAAGTAGGAGATGCAGGAGGAGCTGAAGAATAAGATGCAACAGGAGATGCCGCAGGAGTTGAAGCAGCAGTACATTATGTAGCAGGAGATGCAACTGGAGATGCAGCATCACATGAAGCAGCAGGAGATGCAGTAGAAGACACAGCAGAAGGGGATGCAGCACCAGGAGATTCAGAAAAATTATATGCAGGAGATTAAGCAGCAGCAGGAAATGCAGCAGCAGGAGATACATCCTGACACTGAATTTTCTGCTGCATCTCCTCTTGAGCATCTTGTGCTGCTGCTGCATCCTCTGTTGTTATGTCTACATCTGCATCTCCTTCTGCATCTCATCCTTTTGCATCTCCTGCTTCATCTCCTTCTGCAGCACAACCTCCTGTGTCATCTCCTGCTGCATCTTCTTCTGAGTCACCTTTTGCTGCATCTCCTACTTCATCTCGTGCTGCTGCATCTCCTGATGAATGTCCTGCGGCTTCGTATCCTTTTCTGCATCTCCTGCGGCGGCAAGAGCTACTGCTTCCCCAGCTGCATCTCCTGCTGTTTTAGCTGCTACCGCATCAATTCCTGCTGCATATCGGGCTGCTGCGTCTGCTGCTTCTGCATCTGTGTCTGCATCTCCTTCTGCTGAATCTCCTGCTGCTGCATATTCTCCTGCATCTACTCATGCTGGGTCTCCTTCTGCTGCATCTCCTACCGTTACATCTCATCCTCTGGTATCTCTTGCTGTATATCCCGATGATGCTTCACTTCCTGCATTTCCTGATGCATATTCTCCATATTCTTCTGCATATTCTGATTCCTCTCCCGCTGCTGCACCTCCTGCATCTCTCAGTATCCTACTGTACGTCCTGCTACATCATGTGCTGGGGTTTTTTTCTGTTGCTTTATCTCCTGATGCAGCCCTTATTGCTGCATCTACTGCTGCTACATCTTATTCGGTATGCCCTAATTCTGAAGTTCCTGCTGCTGCACCTCCTACTTCATCTACAGCTTCATCTACAGTTTCATCTACAGCTGGTGCATCTTCTTTTGCTGGATCTTCTGCTGCTTCATTTCCTGCTGTTGCATCTTCCGATGCAACTCCTGCTGATGCAATCCTGCAGCACTACCTGCTAAGGCATCTCCTGCTTCACATCATGCTGCAAATCTTTCTACTGCATCTGCTACTACATCTCCTGCTGCACTACCTGATAATGCGTCCCCTGATGCTGCATCTCCTGATACCGTATCTCCTGCAGCAGCATCTGCTGCTGCTTAGTCTGTGTCTGCATCTCCTGCTGCTGCAACTACTGCTGGTGCCTCTCAAGCTGCATCTATTAGAGCTGCATCTCATTCTGCTGCATCTGATGCTTCATCTCCTGCTGATGCAGATCCAGCTGCATAATCTGAGGCTTCCTCTCATGCCCCTGCTTGTCTTACTGCCTCTCCTGCTGATACATCTGCTGCTGCTCTGTCTGCGCACAGAAGAGGTTATCATGGAATAATGCTGCTTCTGAATATCGCCTCTTATAGCGCTTTCACTGCAAAGCAAGACACGTACAGCTTTCACTCCAGGCTTCTCTACTCTATAAGCAGAATTGGTAACAAAGAGCCTAACAAAAATTCAGAGCGTTCTGCATAAGTACCACAGGGAGTTTTCGACAATCAACTTCGGGCTCTCGTTAGAGTCTTCTCTGGAAGTGCTTTCACTGTAAGCTCTAAGCAAGAACATTTCACTGTAGGGTACGCAATTGTGAACACATCTGCGCCAATTAAGGAATGTTAGGGACATTGAATATCTTGAGAAGTGAAGACGCTGCCATAAAAAAAAAAAAATTGTGGCCCTCGTTAGCATATTCTCTGCAAGTGCTTTCACTGCAAGCTTCAAGGCAGCTCTGTTAATGCTGCTTTATGTAGCTTGCAGTGATAACATTTGCAAAAAAAAAGTTGACAATAGCAAGAACGTGATGGTAGCAGCTTCCCTGCAGTAGCTGTGCTGAATGCTCATTAGATTTCTATCACACCTTACTACATATTCTGATGTTAGATTGAGGGCTTAACAAGTCTTGCTTTGCAGTGAAAGCACTTTCAAACCAGACTCAAACAAGAGCCAGAATTTGATGTTAGCCTCTTCCCTGCCGGAGATAATCATTTTTACCAAAACGCCTTATTTACACTAGTAAATAGCTCTGTTAATGCTGCTTTGTAGCTAGCAGTGAAAGAGCCTGCAGAGAAAGACACAATTTGATGGTACAATCATCCTAGCGCAAAGATAATCACTTTTCCATGAATGCTTTAATAAGCGGAGTTATATCACATTTCAGGACATTGAGGTAAAACACTCTATTAATGCTTCTTTGCGGCATGCAGTGAAAGAACTTGAAGAGAGAAGGCTAACGAAAGCCACAATTTGATGGTAGCATCTTCCGTGCCAGAGATAGTCACGTATCCTGAAGTGGCTTAATACTCGAAGTTAGATCAGGCGATTTAATAAAAATGCGTTGTTAATGCTGCTTCGCGGTTTGCAGTGAAAGTGCTTGAAGAGAGAAGGGTAACGAGAACAACAACTTGATGGTAGCAGCTTCCCTGCCTGAGATAACCTCTTCTTCTAAAATGTCTTAACATGAGCAGTTAGATCACATTTCAGGACATTCAGGTAAAACGCTCTATTAATGTTTCTTTGTGCATGCAGTGAAAGCAATTGCAGAGAAAGGCTAAGCAAGGCCGCAGTTTGATGGTAGCATCTTCTCCGCCCGAGATAATCAGCTATCCTAAAATGCCTTAGTATGTATACCTAGTCAGAGCACAACTCAGGACAGTCATGTAAAACAGAGCTGTTAATGCTGCTTTGCTGCTTGCAGTGAAAGCGCTTGAAGAGAGAAGGGTAACGAGAACAACAACTTGATGGTAGCAGCTTCCCTGCCTGAGATAACCTCTTCTCCTAAAATGTCTTAACATGAGCAGTTAGATCACATTTCAGGACATTCAGGTAAAACGCTCTATTAACGCTTTTTGTAACATGCAGTGAAAGCACTTTGAGAGGAAAGGCTAAGGAAAGCCACAGTTTGATGGTAGCAGCTTAAGTGACCGAGATAGTCACTTATCCTTTAATGCCTTAACAGGCGAAGTTATATCATAATTCAGGATATTCAAGTTAAACAGCTGTAAAGGCTGCTTTGTTACTTACAGTGAAAGCGCTTGAAGAGAGAAGGGTAACGAGAACAACAATTTGGTAGTAACAGCTTCCCTGCCTGAGATAACCTCTTGTTCTAAAATGTCTTAACATGAGAAGTTAGATCACATTCAAAGACATCCAGGTAAAACGCTCTATTAATGCTTCTTTGTGGCATGCAGTCAAAGTAATTGCAGAGGAAAGGCTAAGCAAAGCCACAGTTTGATGGTAGCATCTTCTCTGCCCGAGATAATCAGCTATCATAACATGCCTTAGTGTACGTAGTTAGAGCACAATTCAGGGCAGTCAAGTAAAACAGAGCTGTTAATGCTGCTTTGCTGCTTGCAGTTAAAGCGCTTGAAGAGAGGAAGGTTAACGAGAACAACAACTTGATGGTAGCAGCTTCCCTGCCCGAGATAACCTCTTGTTCTAAAATGTCTTAACATGAGCAGTTAGATCACATTTCAGGACATTCAGGTAAAACGCTCTATTAATGCTTCTTCGTGGAATGCAGTGAAAGCAATTGCAGAGAAAGGCCAAGGAAAGCCACAGTTTGATGGTAGCAACTTAACTAACCGAGATAATCAGTTTTCCTAAAATGCATGCATACGGGCAGATAGAACACAGTTCAGGACACTCCGATCAAATGATGTGTTTTATTTTGAAGTGAAAGTGATTCAAGAGAAAAGGCCACAAGAGAGCCACAACTTGTTGAAGCCACAACTTCCCTGCCCGAGATAGTCACTTCTGCTTCCTTGCCTCTATGCGCGCAGTCAGATTAAATTGCAGTGTGTTGCACTAACATATTCTATTAATTTTACTTTGCAGTTTGCAGTAAAAGCACTTGCAGAGAACAGGCTAACGAGAGCCAGAATTTTATGGCAGCGTCTTCACTTCTCGACATATTCTATTTTCCTACAGTTCCTTAATTGGCACTGATATGTTCACAATTGAGTACCCTATACGGAAACATTCTCTTAATCCTGCTTACAGCTTACAGTGAAAGCACTTCCAGAGAAGACTCTAACGAGATTTCGAATTTGGTTGTAGAAAACTCCCTGTTGTACTTAAGCAGAACGCTCTGAAATTTTGTTAGACTCTTTGTTACCAATTCTGCTTATAGAGTAGAGAAGCCTGGAGTGAAAGCTGTACGTGTCTTGCTTTGCAGTGAAAGCGCTATAAGAGACGATATGCAGAAGCAGCATTATTTCATGATAGCCTCTTCTGTGTGCAGGCAGCGCAGCAGCAGATGTATCAGCAGGAGAGGCAGTAAGACAAGCAGGGGCATGAGAGGAAGCCTCAGATTATGCAGCTGGATCTGCATCAGCAGGAGATGAAGCATCAGACGCAGCAGAATGAGATGCAGTGCAAATAGATGCAGCTTGAGAGGCACCAGCAGTAGTTGCAGCAGCAGAAGATGAAGACACAACCTTAGTAGGTGCAGGAGATACGGCATCAGGAGATGCAGCATCAAGGGATGCATTAGCAGGGAGTGCTGCAGGAGTTGCATCAGCAGGAGATGCATCGGAAGATGCAGCAGCAGGAGCTTCAGAGGTAGGAGATACAGAACAAGATGCAGCAGCAGGAGATGCAGCAGATGGAAATGCAGCAGCAGATGCCACAGGGGAAGATGAAGCTGCAGGGGATGAAACAGGAGATGCAGCAAGAGGAGATGCGGCATCATGAGGGTCAGCTAGACATGCTTCAGCAGATCGAGCGGAAGGAGATGCAGCAGCAGGAGATTCAGAAGGAGATGCAGTAGGAGATGCAGTCGGAGAAGATTCAAGTGGAGCTGGAGAAGCAGACACAGCAGGAGGTGAAACAGGAGATGCAGCAGAAGGAGATTCACCAGCAGGATATGCCGAAGAGGAGATGAAGAAGGAAATGCAGTAGAAGGAGATTGCAGCAGCAGGAGATGCAACAATAGATGCAGCAATAGATGCAGCCACAGGACACGAAGGAAGATCTGAAGATGCAGCAAGAGGAGATGACACAGCAATAGATGCAGGAGGAAATGAAGAAGTAGATGCAACAGGAGATGCAGTAGATGGAGATGCAGCAGCAGATGCCACAGGGGAAGATGAAGCAGCAGGGGATAAATCAGGAGATGCAGCAGGAGGAGATACAGCAGCAGGAGATAACAGTAGTAGGAGATGGACAAGGAGATGCTTCAAGAGGAGATGGAGCAGCAGGAGCTGCAGCAGATGGAGCAGCAGGAGATGCAGACACAGATGCAGAAGCAGCAGATGCAGCTGCACGATATGCAGAAGGAATTGATGTGGTAGCAGCGGAAAAAGCAGGAGATGCAGCTGGGGATAGAGAAGGAGATGCCGCCGCAGGAGATGCAGACATAGACGCAGCAGCAGCAGATGCAGCAGGAGAAGTAGCAGCAGACAGAGCAGCAGTAGATGCAGCAGCAGATGCAGAAGGATATGAACCCACAGGAGATGCAGCAGTTGATGCCATTTAAGGAGGTGCAGCAGGAGATGTCACAGGAGGATATGCTGCAGAAGGAGATGCAGCAGGAGATGCAATAGGATGAGATGCAGAAGGAGATGCGGATGCAGACGTAACAACAGCAGATGCAAGCAGCAGCACGAGAGGCTCAAGAGGAGATGCAGCAGAAAATTTAGCAGCAGGATATGCAGCAGGAGATGCGCTAGAAGGAGATGTAGACATAGACACAGCAGGATCAGATGCAGCTGCAGGAGATTCATCACTAAAGCATGCAGCAGCCGATGCAGAAGAAGGAGGTGCTAAAGAGTATGATGAAGTAGGAGATGCAGGAGGAGCTGAAGAATAAGATGCAACAGGAGATGCCGCAGGAGTTGAAGCAGCAGTACATTATGTAGCAGGAGATGCAACTGGAGATGCAGCATCACATGAAGCAGCAGGAGATGCAACTGGAGATGCAGTAGAAGACACAGCAGAAGGGGATGCAGCACCAGGAGATTCAGAAAAATTATATGCAGGAGATTAAGCAGCAGCAGGAATGCAGCAGCAGGAGATGCAGCAGGATAAGAAGATGCATATGCTGAAACAGGAGATGCAGTAGGAGCTGAAGCAGCAGGAGATGCAGTTTCAGAAGATGCAGTCGGAGAAGATGCAAGTGGAGCTGAAGAAGCAGACACAGCAGGAGATGACACAGGAGATGCAGCAGGAGATGCAACAGAAGGAGATTCACCAGCAGGATATGCCGAAGAGGAGATGAAGAAGGAAATGAAGTAGAAGGAGATGAAGCAGCAGGAGATGCAGCAGGAAATGCAGCCACAGGACACGAAGGAGGATCTGAAGAAGAGGATGCAGCAAGAGATGCAGCAGGAGGAGATGACACATCAATAGATGCAGGAGGAAATGAAGAAGAAGATGCAACAGGAGATGCAGCAGATGGAGATGCAGCAGCAGATGCCACAGAGGAAGACGAAGCTGCAGGGGATAAAGCAGGAGATGCAGCAAGAGAAGATGCGGCATCATGAGGGTCAGCTGGACATGCTTCATCAGATTGAGCAGAAGGAGATCAAGCAGCAGATGAAGCCGCAGGAGATGCATCAACAAGAGATGAAAGAGCAGTTGCAGAATCAGCAGAAGCAGAGGCAGGAAATTCCGCAGCAGGAGACGCAAGAGAAGAGGAAGCAGGAGACAGAGCAGAAGGAGATGCAGTAGTAGGAGATGCATCAAGAGGAGATGCAGCAGCAGGAGATGCAGCAGATGGAGCAGCTGGACATGCAGACACAGATGCAGAAGCAGCAGATGCAGCTGCATGATATGCGGAAGGAATTGATGTGGTAGCAGCAGAAAAAGCAGGAGATGCAGCTGGGGATAGAGAAGGAGATGCCGCCGCAGGAGATGCAGACATAGACGCTGCAGCAGCAGATGCAGCAAGAGAAGTAGCAGCAGACAAAGCAGCAGCAGATGCAGAAGGATATGAACCCACAGGAGATGCAGCAGTAGAAGATGCAATAGGATGAGATGCAGAAGGAGATGCAGATGTAGACATAACATCAGCAGATGCAGCAGCAGCACGAGATGCTCAAGAGGAGATGCAGCAGAAAATTTAGCATCAGGATATGCAGCAGGAGATGCACTAGAGGGAGATCTAAACTATAAGACGCCTCAGGCTTGTATAGGTTTGTATTAGGCAGTTGAGTCTTGTAGAAGCTTTTATAAAGCTGTTCACACTTTTATAAGACCGTTCAGACCTGTATAAGGCGGTTCAGGCCTGTATAAGGCGGTTCAGGCTCATAGCTGATAAAAGTACTTGATGGAGCTTGGGATCCAGTGGTAAATGCCGTTGAAGGAGATGCAGACATAGACCCAACAGCAGCAGGCAAATCAGCAGCAGATATTGCGGATATTGCAGTAGCAGGATATGTTGAAGCATGATATGCAGCTGGAGTTGCATCTGCAGGAGATGCATCAGAAGATGCAGCAGCAGGAAATGAAGCAGCAGGAGATGCAGCGGGAAATAAAGCAGAAAAACATACCGCTGTTGATGCAGCCACATGAGATGCAGTGGGATATGAAGCAACAGGAGATACATCAAGATATGGTGCAGAAGGAGGTACAACAGAATGTGCAACAGCAGCAGATGAAGCAGGGTATCAAGGATCAAATGAAACAGCAGTCGATGCAGCAGCAGGAGATGCAGCAGGAGAGGTGCAGCAGGAGTTCAATAGGACATATTTCCTCAGGAGATTAATTAGGAAATTCAGCAGCAAGTGACTCAGAAGGAGATGCAGGAGGTGATGCAGCATCAGGCTATGCAGCAAGAGATGCCAGACAGTTAGATGGAACTGCAGGAGATGCAGCAGCAGGACATGCCGCATGAGTAGATGCAGGAGAAAATGCAGCAGCAGGAGATGAAGCAGGAGGTGCTGCAGCAGGAGATGCAGACACAGACGCAGAAGCAGCAGATGCAGCTGCACAATATGCAGCAGGAACTGATGCGGTAGCAGCTGAAAGAGCAGGAGATGCAGCTGGGGATACAGAAGGAGATGCCGTCGCAGGAGATGCAGACATAGACGCAGCAGATGCAGCAGGAGAAGTAGCAGTAGACACGGCAGCAGTAGATGCCGCAGGAGATGCAGAAGGATATGAAACCGCAGGGCATTCATCAGGAGATGCAGCAGGAGGCGTCACAGGAGGATATGCTTCAGAATGAGATGCAGAAGGAGATGCAGATGTAGACACAACAGCACCAGATGCAGCAGCACAAAATGCGGCAGAAAATTCAGCAGCAGGATATGCAGCAGGAGATGCACTAGAAGGAAATGCAGACATATAGCCAGCAGGAGCAGCTGCAGCTCCAGGAGATGCAGCAGGAGATGCAGTAGTTTCAGAGAATCAGCAGGAGATGAAGCAGGAGATGCAGCAGCAGGATTCACAGCAACAGGAAGTGCAGCAGCAGACGCAGCAGCAGTAGATGAAGCAGCAGGAGATGCAGCAGAAGGAGATTCATCAGGAGGGGATGAAGCAGGTGATGCAGCAGCAGGACAGGCAGCATCAAGTGATGCAGCAGGAGATGAAGTAGAAAGAAATGCCACAGGATATGCAGCTTCAGGAGTTGTAGCAGGAGATGCAGCAGCACTATATGCAGTACCAAGAGATGCAGCAGGAGATGACGCAGGAGGAGATGAAGCTGCAGGACTTAGAATCATACAATCATAGAATCACAAGTTTGCAAGAGACCTTCTGGATCATCGAGTGCAACCATTCCTATCAAACACTAAACCATACAACGTGCCTTAAACCCCTCCTGGGAAGTTGGATCAATCACCTCCCTGGGCAGCCTCTTCCAATGCCCAGTGACTCTCTGTGAAAAACTTCCTCCTAATGTCTAGCCTAAATCTCCCTATCGCGGCTGGGGCCAATGGAACTTCACGAACAAATCAATGTGATTTCAGATGAAGGATCTTTATTAAGCATCAAACCCTTCCTTATATCGGGACAGCAGGCCAAAATCTCAGGCAAACATTGATTGGTCACATTGTCCTTGTAACATGCCTATTTTTGGCAATCGACCATCCCACATAAGATGTTGTTCAGGTAACGACCGCCACTCCCACCTGCAGGCTTACTTCATTAACATAATATAACAGAATCATTTAAAACTTTTCTGACTCCGCCCTGCCAGACAACTCCAACAATTCCCCTGCCCCTTCTCCAAAAGGCTCAGCCATCAAGATGAACAATAGAGAGCCAGCTTCTGGGAGAGACAAACCGAAAAGCAAAAGAATATTTTTTCTTGAAGTTCCAAAAATGTGCCGTGTTCTATTGATAAACCACCTCAAGTTGTTCTCCTGCTCCGTTGTTGTCTTGCTCTGTCGTCTTCATAGAAGAGCTTGTCCTGATTCCAGTTAGACATAAAAAAATTTTAGCAATATAAATTTTTGTAATAGCAAAAGTGACACATTGTTCCTAGGGGGTAACATCTCTTCCCCCCGCCCTTCCCCTCCCCAGTCTTTTGCTTTTGCGAAAGTGACCTCACGGTTGCATGAGAACACGGGAAGCCTGTGTGATGACGAATTGCCCATTGAACACAAAGTGTTTAATTGTCTGTTAAACATAAACTGGCTTGTTATCCGGTTTTATTGTTTGAGGTACTCTTAATGCCATTATGGCTGCATACATGTGCTTTATTGCTTGTTTTGCAAACTCCCCGGTCTGAGCTGTGGCTTGTAAAGCCATAGAAAAAGAATCTCTTAAAATTTGCACCTTGATACTTTGTGCATCAGACAGAAAGATTTGTTCAGGGGTCATTTCAACTTTAGCAACAAGGCGATTTTGCACGAATATTTCTAATTGCCAGGTCGAAATTAGCTTGATGGCTACGTAAAATACTTAGGTTTTCTCACGGCATACAGCTGTGATGGTTAAATATACAAAACCCACATTTTTTTACTTCTTTTCTCACGACGCCTTCTATTTTGAAAACTGTGCCCACAACATACAATGAATAAATGCCCAAACCACTTCAAAAACCAAGGAAGAGAAAACCCCGATAAAATAAGGGATGTCTCTTTAAATCTGGAGTAGACGCTTACGGAGCTCTGGCCGGTCCCGGCACCTTCCCACCAAAGCCGCGCTGCTGCCTCCTGCCCCACCCTCGCCGACGCGATAGCAAATGAAGGGCCTGTCGGTGGCTGCAGTTCTGCTGGGGAGGGCTGGACAGTCCTGCCTCACCCACCGCCAGTGCTCGCTTAGTGGGGGGCTTAGGGGGGAGCGGAGCTGCTACCAATCCTGCTGCTGCAACTCCTTTTGCATCTACAGCTGCATCTGCTACTTCAGCTCCTGCTGCATCTTCTTCTTCAGATCCCTTTCAATTCCTGCAGCTGCATTTCTTGCTGCATCTATTGCTAAACATCCTGCTGACACATCTCCCAATGCTTCAACTCCTGCTGCAAGTCCTCCTGCATCTCCTACACTTGATGCATCTCCTCCTGCCTCTTCTACAGTATCTCTTCATGCTAAAACTCCTGCTGCTGAGTCACCAGCTGAATCTGCTGCTGCTGCATGTCCTATGGCTGCATTCCCTGCGGAATTTCCTTCTTCTTCATCTCCTGCTGCATCTCTGCTGGAGCTCTCACTGCCTCATCTCCTGCTGCTTCATATCCAGCTGCATCTCCTACTGCATCTCGTGCTGCTGAATCTCGTCCTACTGCATCTAACGCTGCTGCATCTCCCTGTGGCATCTATTGCTGCTGAAATTTCGCCTTCTTATCCTTCTGGGTCCCCTGTTGCTGCATCTAGTGTTACACCATCTCCTGCTGATGCATATCCTGCTGCATCTTCTCCGTTATCTCATGCTGCTGCATAATCTGCTGCTGCTGCATCCCCTGCTGTTCCCTCTCCTTCTGCATCTTCTGTGGCTGCATCTAGGGATACATTGCTTTCTTCTGCATATCTTGCTGCTGATTATCCTCCTGCATCTCTTTCTGCTGCATGTCCTGCTGCTGCATCTGCTGCTGCAACTCCTTTTGCATCTACAGCTGTATCTGCTACTTCATCTCCTGCTGCATCTCCTGCTGCTTCTGCATCTCCTGCTTCTATGTCTCCTGCTGCTACATCTACAGCTACTGCATCTCCTACTTCATCTCCTGCTGCTGCACCTCCTGTTGATAAATCTCCTTCTCCATCTCTGGCTACTGCATCTCCTGCTTCATCTCCTGCTCTGCATCTCCTGCTGCTGCATCTCCTGCTGATCTGTCTGCTTCTGCTGCGTCTCCTGCTGCATCTTCTGTTGCTGCATCTGATGCTTCTGTGTCTGCTGCTGCATCTCCTCTTGCATCTCCAGCTGCACCTGATTCTTCAGCACCTGCTGATGCATATCCTGCTCCATCTCGTGCTACTGCATCTGCTGCTTCTGCATCCGCTCTTTCATCTCCTCCTGCTGCATCTCCTGCTGCAAGTCCTGCTGCTGCATCTGGTGCTTCATCTGCTTCTGCTCTATCTGCTGCTGCATCTCAAGTTGACCCTCTTGCTTCTGCACCTCCTGTTGCTGCATCTGCTGTTTCATGCTCATGGATTCCTCGGCGGCACTCAGCAGCAGGACGACGAGTACTGTTTTTGGGGCGGACTTTTTGAGGTTCTGGGAATTTCCCCTTAGCGAGAAGTATGAGCGCCTGGCAGTCGGCTCAGACACCTGACCCCGCGGGCTGCCTGACAGGGAGGGGGCAGTCCTGGCAGCTCCTGCGGAAGATTTAAACGGCCCCCTGGGAGCGCGGTGAAGAGGAGCGTGGCAAAGTGTTGTGGGGCAGTTGGAGCGGGCAGGGCGCAGAGGGGACCCAAAGACCAGAGAGAAGACAGCAAAGACCACGGTGGCTACCCAGCAGAAGGTTAAAGCTGCTCCGAGTGCTGCAGCAGGCAGGAGGGATGCTGCTACCCAGACGCAGCCACAGTGGGTACATGCAGCTACCCAGACCATGAGCTGCAGGCAGTGCCCCCTCCCAAACCAGCTTATGCCTCTCTTAGTGGCTCCACTTGTGAAAGCTGTGCTCGAGTTGGGGAACTTCTTCGTATGCTTGAGGAGTTAAGGGAGGAGGTAGAGAGACTGAGGACTATCAGAGAATGTGAGAAGGAGATAGACATGTGGAGCAGGGCCCTCTCACTCCCTCAGCAACTTGTTGCACCTGCTGTGCCAAATAACCAACCACCTGCAAACTGCATGGTTGGGGCTATAAGGGATGGGGAATGGCAGCAAGTTCCTGCCAGATGAAGGAAGCCTGCTCCCCTCAAGCAGACAGCAAAACCTGAGATCCCCCTGGTGCACAAGTGCCAGGTGCTGCAGGTGGAATCTAATCCTAGGGATGATGGCTACCATAGACTAGAATCTTTCCCTAGGCCACACCATCCTCTGATATAAATAATGGCATCCTCCATTAAGAAGAAGAGGAGGGTGATTGTTGTAAGGGACTCCCTCCTCAAAGGAATAGAGGGACGCATTTGCAGCCCTAACCCACTCCACAGAGAGGTCTGCTGCTTACCAGGGTCATCGGTGAAGGAGGTTGCTAGAAAACAACGGCTAGAAAAAAATACAGTTGCATCTCCTCCTGCTGTGTCATCTCCTCCTTCTGCATCTGCTCTTGCTGCATCTTCTTCTTCAGATCCTCCTTCGTGTCCTGTGGCTGCATCTCCTGCTGCTGCATCTCCTTCTACTGCATTTCCTTCTTCATCTCCTCTTCGGCATATCCTGCTGGTGAATCTCCTTCTGTTGCATCTCCTGCTGCATCTCCTGTGTCATCTCCTGCTGTGTCTGCTTCTTCAGCTCCACTTGCATCTTCTCCGACTGCATCTTCTGAAACTGCATCTCCTGCTGCTTCAGCTCCTACTGCATCTCCTGTTTCA
The DNA here is from genome assembly GCA_033558105.1 of Coccyzus lansbergi. Taxonomy (NCBI): domain Eukaryota; kingdom Metazoa; phylum Chordata; class Aves; order Cuculiformes; family Coccyzidae; genus Coccyzus; species Coccyzus lansbergi. The sequence goes on from JAUMJK010000171.1 coordinate 21,603, forward strand.
GCGTATGCACCTTCTTATCCTGCTGCATCTCCTGCTGCTGCATTTCCTGCTGCTGCTTAATCTCCTGCATATAATTTTTCTGAATCTCCTGGTGCTGCATCCCCTTCTGCTGTGTCTTCTACTGCATCTCCTGCTGCTTCATGTGATGCTGCATCTCCAGTTGCATCTCCTGCTACATAATGTACTGCTGCTTCAACTCCTGCGGCATCTCCTGTTGCATCTTATTCTTCAGCTCCTCCTGCATCTCCTGCTTCATCATACTCTTTAGCACCTCCTTCTTCTGCATCGGCTGCTGCATGCCTTACTGATGAATCTCCTGCTGCATCTCCTGCAGCTGCATCTGATCCTGCTGTGTCTATGTCTACATCTCCTTCTAGTGCATCTCCTGCTGCATACCCTGATGCTAAATTTTCTGCTGCATCTCCTCTTGAGCATCTCGTGCTGTTGCATCTGCTGTTGTTATATCTCCTTCTGCATCTCATCCTATTGCATCTCCTGCTGCATCTCCTTCTGCAGCATATCCTCCTGTGACATCTCCTGCTGCACCTCCTTAAATGGCATCAACTGCTGCATCTCCTGTGGGTTCATATCCTTCTGCATCTGCTGCTGCATCTGCTGCTGCTTTGTCTGCTGCTACTTCTCCTGCTGCATCTGCTGCTGCTGCGTCTATGTCTGCATCTCCTGCTATATATGCTCTTGGATCTCCTGCTCTTTCAAAACTTGATGCTGCATCTGCTGCTGCCTCTTCTTCTGCTGCATCTACTGCTGTTGAATATACAGCTGCATATCCTGCTGCTGTATCTCCTGCTGCATCTCCTGTTTCAGCATACGCACCATCTTCTCCTGCTGCATCTCCTTCTGCTGCATTTCCTGCTGCTGCTTAATCTCCTGCTGATGAATATCTTGCTACATATATTCTTTCTGAATCTCCTGGTGCCCCATCCCCTTCTGCTATGTCTTCTACTGCATCTCCTGCTGCTTCATGTGATGCTGCATCTCCAGTTGCATCTCCTGCTACATAATCTTCTGCTGATTCAACCCCTGAGGCCTCTCTTGTTGCATCTTATACTTCAGCTCCTCCTGCATCTGCTGGATCTCTTGCTCTTGCATAACTTTCATCAGATCCTGCTGTTCCTATGTCTACATCTCCATCTAGTGCATCTCCTGCTGCATATCCTGATGCTAAATTTTCTGCTGCATCTCCTCTTGAGCATCTCGTGCTGCTGCATCTGCTGTTGTTATGTCTACATCTGCATCTCCTTCTGTATCTCATCCGATTGTAATCTCCTGCTTCATCTCCTTCTGCAGCATATCCTCCTGTGACATCTCCTGCTGCACCTCCTTAAACGGCATCTATTGCTGCATCTCCTGATGAATGTCCTGTGGGTTCATATCCTTCTGCATCTCCTGCGGCTGCATGTGCTGCTGCATCCTCAGTTTCATCTCCTACTGTTTCATCTGCTACTGCATCAATTCCTGCTGCATATCGGGCAGCTTCGTCTGCTGCTTCTGCATCTGTGTCTGCATCTCCTTCTGCATATTCTCCTGCATCTACTCATGTTGCATCTCGTTCAGCTGCATCTCCTTCAGATACATCTCATCCTCTGGCATCTCTTGCTGCATATCCTGATGATGCATCACCTCCTGCATTTCCTGATGAATCACTTTCTTCTGCATTTCCTGCTGAATCTATTGCCTCTGCATCTCCTTCTCATACATCTCCTTGTGCATATTCTGATTACTCTCCTGCTGCTTCATCTCAAGCTGCTGCATCTCCTGCGACTGAATATCCTACTGTATGTCCTGCTGCAGCACGTGTTGGGTTTTTTCTGCTGCTTCATCTCCTGCCGCATCTCTTATTGCTACATCTACTGCTGCTGCATTTCCTGCTGCATAACTTCCTGCTGAATCTCCTGCTGCTGCATCTTATCCTGTATCTCCTACTTCTGAAGCTCCTGCTGCTGCACCTCCTGCTTCATCTACAGCTTCATCTACTGCTGGTGCATCTTCTTTTGCTACACATTCTGCTGCTTCATTTCCTGCTGCTGCATCTTCCGATGCATCTCCTGCTGATGCAACTCCTGCAGCACTACCTGCTAAGGCATCTCCTGCTGCACCTCCTGCTGCATAGCTTTCTGCTGCATCTGCTACTACATCTTCTGCTGCACTACCTGATAATGCGTCCCCTGATGCTGCATCTCCTGATGCTGTATCTCCTGCAGCTACTAAGGTTGTGTCTTCATCTTCTGCTGCTGCAACTACTGCTGGTGCCTCTCAAGTTGCATCTATTAGAGCTGCATCTCATTCTGTTGATGCTTCATCTCCTGCTGATGCATATCCAGCTGCATAATCTGAGGTTTCCTCTCATGCCCCTGCTTGTCTTACTGCCTTTCCTGCTGATACATCTGCTGCTGCTCTGCCTGCACACAGAAGAGGCTGTCATGAAATAATGCTGCTTCTGAATATCGTCTCTTATAGCGCTTTCACTGTAAAGCAAGACATGTACAGCTTTCACTCTAGGCTTCTCTACTCTATAAGCAGAATTGGTAACAAAGAGTCTAACAAAATTTCAGAGCGTTCTGCATAAGTACCACAGGGAGTTTTCTACAATCAACTTCGGGCTCTCGTTAGAGTCTTCTCTGGAAGTGCTTTTACTGTAAGCTGTAAGCAAGATTAAGAGAACATTTCAGTATAGGGTACTCAATTGTACTTCACCTCTGCATGGCTCCAGAGCTTCTGAGAGCAAGGCCATCCCTGTAGAGTGTGGGAGCCCAATGCCAAGAGTGGAAACAAATCAAGGAAGGGATTGGGGTGGAAGTGAACTTCAGGCCCATCCAGTTCCACTCTGTGCGATGGGCAGGGACATTTCACACTCGATCAGTTTGCTCAAAGCTCCATCCAGCCTGGCCTTGAACAGGTTTAACACGGCCAAATGCCGGGTCCTGCACTTGGGGCACAACAACCCTGAGCAACTCCAGACTAGGAAAATCTGACTGGAATCTGCCTGGAGGAGATGGACCTCCAGGAAGAAGAGAAGAAGGAGGAAAAGGTGTTGGATGGAAGTGACTGAACATGAGCCAGCAGTGGCCCAGGTGGCCAAGAAGGCCAATGGCATCCTGGCTTGTATCAGAAACAGTATGGCCAGCAGGTCCAAGGAGGTTATTCTCCCTCTGTACTCGGTACTGGTGAGACCACTCCTCGAATCCTGTGTTCAGTTCTGGGCCCCTCACCACAAGAAGTATGTTGAGGCTCTGGAGTGAGTCCAGAGAAGAGCAACAAAGCTGGTGAAGGGGCTGGAGAACAGGTCCTATGAGGAACGGCTGAGAGAGCTGGGGTTGTTTAGCCTGGAGAAGAGGAGGTTGAGAGGAGATCTCATTGTTCTCTATAACTACCTGAGAGGAGGTTGTAGAGAGGAGTGAGCTGGGCTCTTCTCCCAAGTGACAGGGGACAAGGCCTCAAGCTCCACCAGGGGAGGTTTAGGCTGGGCATTAGGAAAAAATTTTCACAGAAAAGGTGATTGGGCAGTGGCAGAGGCTGCCCAGGAAGGTGGTTGAGTCACCTTCCCTGGAGGTGTTTAAGGCACAGGTGAACAAGGTGCTGAGGGACATGATTTAGTGATTGATGGGAATGGTTTGACTAGATGATCTGGTGGGTCTCTTCCAACCTGGTTGTTCTGTGATTCTGGAATTCTATAATCACTCCGGGGGATTACACTTAATGATGATGGGAGGATGCCTAAAATCAGACAGCCATGAAGTACCTTTATTCTTCAGTGTCTTGGAATACATTAGCCTTGAAGCTTAAAATGCACGATGATGGGTTTACCTACTTGGAAAAGGTGATTGCAGATCTTCCAGACAACAAGTTAATTGCTATATTTAACTTGGGTTTGGGAATGAAAGCAGGCTCTTTTTTTTTAGCACAGGACACTTCTAATGACAATTCTTTCTTTTATGTGACATGGCCAGTCATTTTCAGTGGGTAAGGTTGCTGCTTAAAAGTCTTGCTGTCAGAAATAACAGGTGCATTAAATTGGATCTCTTTAACTAGTAATAGAAGATTACTGTTATTAATAAAACTATGTTTTGTGAAAAATGTAGTATGTTTAATGAATTTTTAAAGTATAAAACAAAGAGGAATTTTGGAAATTCATGACGTCTAATAAAACTTCCTCAAATAACCGTTCAGAGCTGACAAGGTCATTTTAATAAAGTAGTAGCTGTGGACGACGTGTAGAATAGACATAGAATATACTGATGTTCCTTCCTTCTTATTTTTCAGCCTAGTCCTTGCATCTCAGTTGAAGTTCAGTAATGGTGAACTCTGGGACAACAGCATCAAAGAATATTCTTCATTTTTAAAGATAAGTGGAATTTTTTTTTTTTATAACAGCTGACATGAACATATGCATCTGCTGCAGAATCTCTCTTTAAATGTAAATGAAAATACCATGCCGAAACTATTGCAATGGCAGAAAATTTTTGGGGTCAAAATGCAGTGTTTACAAGTTATTAGTTTTACTAATAACTTTTAGTGTTTACAAGTTATATATTAGCTCATCAAAGACTCTTAAATGTCACCCTTTTTATTGCTACTTATTGCAGTACGCTCTGTGACAACAACCCTTTTGGGAGAGACGGCACAGAGACACACCCCGGCCTCCAGGCCAAGTAACACAGACACCAATATGAAGCTGCTACAAGGGCGTTTATTCAATAACAACACAGCCTTATATAGTCTCTTAAAGCTAACCACGCCTCCTGGTACCTTCCCACAAACCGGGGTCTCGCCACTGCTACACCTCCCCAATGCCACATTGGCAGTTTACGTTCCCTATTCTCTCCGTACATCGCGAGATCTTCCGATCGCCAATCCCTACATTCCGCCCCTCCCCATGACAAATTAACCTATTTTGCTATTACGAGTTTCAAAAGGCCCTGCGTTACTGCTTGATTAGTATTTAAGTCTGATATGACTATAATAACTCCGTAGGTCTCTGAGGTCGTCACACTCTTGATGTAGCTACTGCAAGGGCATCATCATAAACCTGTTGCCAGTCCTCTTTCTCCATTGATAGCAGGCTCCTTATCTCTTCGCCATTCTTTGTCTGTTGTGCAGTCACAGCCTGTGCAGTAACATGGTTCATGCTCTCGTGACTTACAAACCCACCACCATTCCCGGCAATATGGACACGCATATAAGATCCAGGGGTCACAACGGCCACAGGTGGTACAGATAAGTTGGTTACGATGGATTCCTCCGTCTTCAGACATTCAATCCTCCGCCTGAAAAGGATCTTAAATTAAAACGTTAAAACCCCTTTTTGAGATTCGGTTTTACCCATCTTGCAGGAACCCATTGAATTTTTTTGTCTTTTTTGATGGTTGCATATCCACGTCCCTGTGTTACTAATTGCCACCCCTCTTCCCAATCTCCTGTGTCAGGGAATTTGACCATTATTTCGGGTCCTTCCTCCACCATTTTCTTTGCCCAATGTTTCTCTACTGCTGTTTTAGTTTCATCTCCCCTTATATGGTGGTTCAATGAGTGCAAGGCTCGCATTAAAATTTCTGCTTGGAGGTGGTTTGGTATGGCCCGTCTTTCACCATACCCTTCCCCCTCCCCAAGAATCCGAATCTTGTCTTTTAAGGTTTTATTTGCGCGCTTAACTATTGCTTGACCCTGGCTATTATAGGGGATAACATTCCGTCTTGGATCAGAGATGTTGTAGGATGGTACACCTTTAGGACAGGGCCAATTATCAATCGGTACGCCTACCAGGCAGGTAAAAAAGGGGTTGCCTGGGGAGGAAAGGGACAAACATATAGCGTCTTGGTTTGTCAGATTGACTAGGGTTACCCATACATTCATCTTTTGGCTGTGCGGGAATCCAGGCACTAACACTAGAAAAACACACAGGCATAAAAATCAATAACATATTTCTACGAATAACAACCTTCTACTCGATTATGGTAATAATGCAAATAACTATGGTTAACTGTTAACTGCTTCTATACTAGTATCTTAAAATATCATTGCTAAATAAGATAACTTGCGTAACTTAAGTGCTATAAAAATTATAAAAGCTAATTAACTTACTTATCTATTTTTAATTATGGAAGAAACTGTTTAAGCATGCAAAAGCAATATTGGGCCACAACCACAGTCAGGTGTAATTATAAGGCACTTGTGTTTTCTCCAGAGATGTCGTGACTTTTCTATTATATGATCAGTATTAGGATCAGACCAATCTAGGGGTATATTCAAGAAATGACTGAACAATTCGCAAAGAGACTCAAGACGGCATCGTCGTCTGTGGAGTCCTCGCTGTTCGGCTGTTTTCGTGGTTGGGGCTTAGCAGTTGTCATGCAGCAACATGAGCTTGATCCACCTTGCAGGTGCCCAAAGTGGTCTTGTATCTGTTAAAACACAAGCATAACCTTGCCCCCATGTTAGTAACTTATACACACCTGTCTATTGCCCATAGTAACTGTTTTTCAATAGCATTTTCACAATGTCTTGTACTTGCTCTAATTTGATGACACGGTTTGCATATGCTTCAATATCTGCACAATTTGATCATCTCCTGCTAATTGCAGAAAATTCATTACATATTGCACCTTCATCAATCTGTTTTGCAGTGTCTCTCCTGATTTTCCCCTTTTTTGTTTTGCTAAAGGTGCTTTTCGAGGGGTACATACTAAAGTTAGCTATGTTGACAGTTCATGTCCGTTGTTTTCCTTTCAGATGGTACTCGTTCCCACCGAACTAGCTGCTGGGTTCCTCCCAGCTGGCCTGTGTTTATCTTTCGGCTCTCTGCTTCAAGGTCTCGTTAGAGTTGCTCAGTATCAAGCATTCTCACAGCATCCAGGCCTTGTTCTCTGTAAAATCGTCTGACAATTCCCCCTTTTTGTTTTTCGATGACAAAAGCGTTCAGGTGAAACGTATGATCGACTTGGTAAATGGATATCAATGCTTCCTGGATAAGCTGCCAGATCTACTTGTAAATTCAAAATATTTGCCATGCACCACTTAGCATTTTTTTGTTAATGAATCATTAGAATTTTCTTTAAAGACGGTCTGCACTAGGACCCAGCAGTTTCTGATGAGTGACCCTGGAATGCAGAGTGTTCTCACAAATTGGCATTCCCCTAGAGAGATAACAAGGTTAACTCCTCTGGACTTCTGCAAAGGCTGAAAGAAAAAAAAAAAACTCAGAAAGGAAGAGGGAGGGACACACACACACACACACACACACACGCATACACTCTCACACATATACAGCTGCAAGGCTAGGCTTTATACATTTTTGTTAGATTGCTAGATATTTTAAAATTTTTCCTTCTGAAGCCTTTCATTCCAAAGATCCCCAGGTAAATCTACCTGTTTGCCAGCTTAGTGGACATTTGAGATTGAAAGGTCCCAGAGATATATTTTCAAGATTAATCAAAACCAATTGGTAAGTCTTAAGAATGTTTGAAGCGCTTCAAACACACACACACACACACACACACACACACACACACACACACAAACACTCATTTCAAGGCTAGCCAAATACATTCATACAATGTCAGCTATCCCTACTGGATCCACACATCACTTAAAATATGTACATGCATTATCTAATAAGGCTTATATCAATATGTTTCAGTTATGGTAATACATCATTCATAGAATCACGGACTGGTCAGTTGAACCAAAACTTCTGTCTCCCCGTATATAATTTCTCTTGCTTGAATTATTCCAGTAAGGTGACAATTTTAATTACAAAGCAGTAAAACCAACCCCCAATAGTCTTTTTACATTTCATGGTATTGTGTGAAGTGCGGATAATTGCAGCATTATTGCGATGGTGATGATCATATTTATCTCGGTGCTGTCTCTGATTCTTGCTCTGAGGTGAGAGCTGCTGCTTGCTGTGGAGGCATTTGTGCTGGTACATGCCTGTGAACCGTGCTTTGCTCCTGGTTTTCTGACAATACTCTCCAGTTCTTATCCCATTTTGAATCTATATCAACTGGCAAAATGCTTGCTCTTTCCACACCAAGGGCAGATTTTAGGCCCTATATGCTGGCATTGTGTGTGGCAGTCCTTTCAAAATGTCTCTCCTTACTGCGTGTTTCTAACAGAATGCATTTCTGTCTCAGATTACAGTCAGGGCAGCAACTATGCTTGATAAGTAAATGATCCCAGCTGTTATTGTAGGAGTTTTCAGACCGCACCATATCTTTCTATATTCATCTCTAGGATTTTTTGTCACTGATTGCAAGATTAAGGCTTCTGGAACTGCTTAGTTGTCTACCTGCTTGTTGAGCACATCCTTTGATCTTATAAACACCATATACGGGTCATGTCTGTTTCAAGTTTCCAACGTCTGGTATTTTTAAAAGTGTTTGATAAACCAAAAAGTTGCATCTATTGTAAAATTGTACCATCTAAACTGTCTCGATTTTTGAACTGTTACCAGTGTTGTTTAATTGAGCCATTTCTTATTGTATCTGTTAACAGTCCCTGCAGCAGCCTAAGTGGTCCAAGCGCACCCCCCTGCCTCTGCGCAGGGCGGCGCGCCCCCATCCCCGCTGTGCTAGCAGAACAGTCAACACCTTCCTTGCAGGGCCCTGAGTCTCTGTCCTCCCACGAACAAATCCCAGGAAAAGTCTGCAGCTGTTCAAGGTCCCCACACCTCCGTTGATGAAAATAAAGCAGAGTTCTCTCAGCGGCTGCTGTAAGCCGCTCCATTTGGGGCCACGGGAACTGGGGAGAGGGGGTTGCCGGATTGCTGTTACACACACAGAACAAAGCTTGTAATATCCCAACTTTCCCATCACGCTGCTGTGGCTCACACCTCTTCTCCGTGTGTCTCTTGGACCCGGACCAAAGGGGTTATCGGCAGTTGCTGATGGCTCTGCACCTAAGGCGTGCATTCTCGGTTTATTATTACTATCTAAGGCTGCTGTGGCCGCAGTGGCCCTATCATTCTCCTCAGACAAATTAACAACTATCACACGACTCCCAACGCCTTCACCACCCTCTACCTCTTCCCCCTCATCTTTCCTCTCTGTCTGTAAACTATCCACCCTGTAGAAAAACAACGCCTCCCGGGCTGCCTCCCAAGTATCCCGCTCCTCCCGGGCTTTTTTAATAAGTCGGGTAATATCCCCCATGTCTTCAAATCCTCAGAATCCCCTGCATGCATGGTGTAGTCCGCCAAAGCAGACTTGCATTTGTCCCAGCTCTCAGGGAATAATATATTCCCTGGGCAGCTAATCGCCCCATCTTTCAGGAGCCGCTCGGCGCAGCCTCTAACTGCTGCCGGTTTCACAGAAACCCATTCCCATTCCCGAGCACATGTCTGTACGACCTTAACAACAGCGTCCATGATCTGGATCCGCTCTCAGTATCACGTCGGGGTCACCACTATGTTGCAGTACACTCTGCAACAACAACCCGTTCGGGAGAGACGGCACGGAGACACCCCCCCCCGGCCTCCGGGTCAAGTAACACAGACACCAATATGAGGATGCTACAAGGGCGTTTATTCAATAACAACACAGCCTTATATAGCCTCTTAAAGCTAACCACGCCTCCTGGTACCTTCCCACAAACCGGGGTCTCGCCACTGCTACACCTCCCCAATGCCACATTGGCAGTTTACGTTCCCTATTCTCTCCGTACATCGCGAGATCTTCCGATCGCCAATCCCTACAGCTACTCTTGTTTTCTTTTGTAAAATGGAACATATTTCCTCCCTCATTTTACAGTAATTACAAAATTACAGGATAACTGAGTTTGGAAGTGAACTCTGGAGATCATTTGGCCTAATCCCCTGCTTGAAGAGGGTCAGCCAGAGTACATTGCTCAGGGTTGTATCCAGCTGGATCTTGAATACCTCCATAAACGGAGACCCCCACAAGCTCCCTGGACAACCTGTACCAGGGATCGCCTGCCTCCACAACACATAACTGTTTCCTTATATTTAAGACAGGTTCCTTGTATTTCAGTTTGTGCCCATTGCCTGCTGTCCGGTCTCTGGGCACTGCTGACAAGAGCCTGGCTCTCTCGTTTTCACTCCCTCCCATCAGATAGTTGTACCATGGATCAGATCCCCTAAGCCGTCTCTACTCCAGCATTTACAGTCTCAGGAATCGGATGTTTCAGTCCCTCAATCATCTTTGCAGTCCTTTCCCAAACTCACTTCAGTATGTCCCTGTCACTCTTGTACGGAAAAGCCCAGTGCTGGACTCAAGCGTGTGTCTCATCAGTGCTGATTAGGGGAGACGTATCGAACCCCTCAGCCTCCTGGCAACGCTTCTCCTAATGAAGATCAGGAAACTGTAGGGTTCTGTATCTGTGAGGCCAAAAATGTCATTAAAACATTTTGCAGCTTCCTCAGTTTCTGTACTTGGACTCTTGTGCAGAGGTATGGTCTAGAAGGCTAAAGAAGAAAATATGTAGCTAAGAAAAGAATAAAAAGTGTCAGGAAAATAGGACTGGATTTGAAGAATCCCTAGCACTTAACCATGAAGAGATTTCAAGATAATATTGATGCTTTTACATGTAAATTTTTTTTTTATTCATGTATTTGGTGTAAAATACTTTATTCCTGTAGGAAATATATTTCCCTGAAGGAAGAAATATAAGAAAGCAAGCTCTCGCATTACTCCCACACAGAATTTTAAATGTAGTTAAGAAAGATCCCTGGACTAAGCCACCTTAGTTCTGTGAATTCTATTTGCATATAGACAAACAAACATAGTTACCAGGAATATTTCTAAGTCTGAACAAGATTAAAGAACAAAAAAGTTGAGACCAGAGCAACAAGTCAGACTACAGTGAGACACTGGAGAATGGACAGAGAAGAAGTCCCATAAGTGATGTGAAAATGTTTAAAAATGCTGCCTTTTTATAAGAGGTCATGCTCCAAAACTACGAAACACTATGCACATTCAGAATTTTCAAGAAGCGAGGATTTGCTTGTGTTTTTAAAGAAATGGTGCATAAAGGTCTGTGCGTTACTTTTTTTTTAATACGGAAATGCCACAAAACAATTTGAGCTTGGAGGCATTTATACCTAATGTTATTTTTGCATACATTAGAGCAAAACTTATGCTAGGAAAATGGGGCTCTGTATACTGAGACCTCTCAAACGGTGCACTGGTGTTTGAGAGACGGGGGAAGAATTCCTCTGTACTTTTCAGTTTATGATTCAAAAATATGAAGTTGAAAAGAAAATTCTGTTACCAGAGGAAAACTAATGAGTCTATTCTAAGTAGTGTCCATGAGAAAGGAGATTTAGGATTAAAGGACATTTTTAATTAGATTAAATCTTTTCATCCTGATGTGGTCCATGAATGTAATCAATCTTTGTCTAAGATTGTAAGAACAATGTAAGAACATTTTATGTGGCTGAACAGTGCAAACTATCCAGGAATTTACTGAGTGAGGGGAGATACATATTTCTGTTTCATATAATTGCCACTTACAGTGAAGCTTCACCACTTTCCTGGGAATTCTTGTATATGCAAGAAAAGGAAACCTGGTTCATACTCTTTGAAGTCATAATCTGGGGGAAAAAGAACCCAAGGTGGAAGAGATTTTAATGGAATAGAATGCAAGAAACAGCACAACTTAGAGCTTGTGGGATGTTTGTAATAGTGTACTTCAAATTGTGTTAAATAGGAATTTTGGCACTGACATTTCAGAGACGCTGTCACACACAAGGCAACAGAAAATAAGCTTGTTACATAGCTGAGGATTGTATTACATGGAAAATTACTAATGAGTCTTCTTACAATTCTTAGAATGTGTAATTTTCACAAATAAGCATTTCTTTCTTTGATTAGATTCTGTGTCAAAGTCTTCTTACTCCTTCCACTACTGCAGCCCATTATTGGTTTTGTCCAATTTTGGTTTTAGGCTTCTCTATTAGGTGTCACAACAGATTCAGTATGAACAATTGCCTGAAACGACAGCAGACGCTACTGTATATTTAGGATTAAAAAAACCCAACCAAACAAGAAGATATGCCAGTGCATACATGCAAGGTACACGTGATCATCTATTTAAATGCAGGTTTAAAAAGAATATATCCACTAGACAATCAAACAATAACAACAATTAATCACATTAATAATAAAAGTAAAACAACTAATTGAAAGCTTGTTATAGATTAATGTTTCTAAGCAATATTTATACATCTAGTAAATGACTTTTACAACTTATTTTTAATTAAAATTGACATCACTTCCTTTCTATGTCTGAAAAGAAAGCCTAGGTTCTATAATGGGAAATGGGACAAGTCCCACATTGCAAAAACTCTTGCACAAAGTCCAATGTCATCACAAATATCAGGGATTTTATTTAACATTTACTTAACCAAAATGGGAAAATCTCTGATCATGATCTGTGTTAGTTCTGATGGTCACATTGAAGCAAGACACAAATCAACGAGATCAGGTTTTGTTTATTATAGCACTTGCAAAACTAGCCATGAGTTTTAAAAAGTAAGGTACCAAGTTGACTATTGCAAAGATGAACATTAGAAAGGTCATTGACACGCTGGGTAATTTTAGAAAGATACTGTAAAATTATAGCTACAGTAAAATGTAACTGCAGCAAATGCTTGTAGGATTAAGAGTGGAAGAAAACAATAATTTAATGTAGAAATTCTTGAAACCTCTGGGTAAATTGTTTTGAGAGGATTTCAAAGAAAGTACAATGTGTAGAAAACAAGGTAGATATATAAATAAAAAGTTCTAAAATGAAAGAGATGTGATATCTGCTATGTGTCTTACATATTTTTACATGATGCTTTGCTTGGCAAGGTACATTTCTCTCTAATGATATACTATAAATAATATTTATATTAATTTGCATAAGTTGCACAAATTTCTGTTCATAGTCTGATAACCCTCTTTCAAAATCATTAAAATACATATAGTATTCCAGAAGGAAGAAAAGTGTGCATGAATAGCAACAGAATGTATTATCATGGTAATAACAGAAAGGCTGGGGAGTTAGGAATACAGTTTCAGAGTGATAATTACTTTCACAGGAGCTATCAGTTTCCTATATGGAGATTTTAGTTTAGGTTGGGGTGGGGTTTTGTGTGTCTAATATACAAAACGGAAATTGTTTTCAAAAGAGGACGTCTCAGTTCTCCTTGTTACAAGAACTTCATATAAAAAGCAAAGTAACTTAAAAGTTGTTTTATATAGGACCTTTTTTTAAAATTATTATGCTTAGCAACAGTTTATTATGAACACTACTACAAAATGAGTGTTGAAATTGTGCCTCAGATGTAACTGAGCCTCCTTAGAGTATCAAAACACAGTATTTTCAAGTTCTGCTGAAAAAGTATAAGGAAATATTTTAAAAATAAATTATTCAATGTGCTTAAATGAGTACTGGTTGCTGACTGTGAGCAAATGTTACAAAGTGTTACAATTTCTTTTGAATTTGACCCATTCTGTAAGTGATTGTTGCATATCCGATTACAATGAAAACTGCTGGTAGCATACTGAAGACATCAATTTTAGATTTAAAATTGACTCATAGAAAATTCTCAGATCCAATTGATCAGGGTCTCCTACTATGACTGCCCTTTTGGCACCGTGATGCTTGTGGTATCAGTCGAGGCGCATTGTAAGTCAGCTTTAAATGGCTTTTGCTATAGCTTCCTTATCTTTCATAATTTTTAATAAATAATTCAGTTTTGAATTCACTTGAAGAGGAAGTGGATAAGAAAAGTTGATAGGAAGCTTAACAAAATGTAGCCAACATTTCTTGGGCTCTTTCCTTTTCTTTTTAATTGTGGCTTATGAAAAGCTTGATCCTTTAAATTCTCTTTATTTACCATCCCTCAGATTACATGGTGAATGGGGATGTGAGACGGCTGTGCCCAAGAATAGACAAACCAGTCTGGATTGTACCAACAGTCCTTCAGGCCACACATCCTCTATCTAGTTGTGGACAGTTTCTGAAGTGGACAACTCCTGAAGTACAAGAACTTAGAATTAGACACACTGATTCACAATTTTGGCAAAGGTATAGAAATGATGCCAGGATAAACAAATTCCCATGTTTTCTCTATTAAGTAAATAAGTTTTATTACTGATGTTAATAAAACATGACATTTAGAGTTATGAAAACATATGTATATGTATATATCTATATTATCTGTTCACACCCACACAGAGATGAACGTGGAATCGTAGAATCATAGAATTACCAGGTTGGAAGAGACCCACCGGATCATTGAATCCAACCATTCCCACCAATACACATATCCATTTTTATTTCTCTAAAAGCAAAATACTGAGTTTCAAATGGAGTTATACTTGTACTCATCAGGCATTCTGAAGGGCTCTCATGTGTCTTATCCTCTTTTATTTGCTTAGCTTATATGCTGAAAATGTCATTTTAAAACAGGAACTTGTGTGTGTCCTTTGTGGAAATCAGCTATATATAATGCAGCAATGCTAAGAATCATAAACAACATACTTAATACCACTCTGATTTATAGTATCTACCTACAACTGCCTTTAACCTAAAGCAAACATAGTTCTGAAGCTGATTCTAGCATCCTTTCAACAGGTCAAGACCAAGATTTCAAAAGACTATTACGATTTCAAGTGGTCAGTTTTAATGATTGCTTTTAAGAGCTTAAACAACATTGAATGAAATGGTATAAACTTTTCAAAAAACTTGCTTCACAGTTTCTGAAAAGTGAGGGGGAAAATTATAGAGATAGTTCTACCTGTTACTTCTATTTTTAGTTAACAATTTATCCTGTGATCTACATCAAGAATAAAGAATACAAAAGCTCTCAATTCTGACAGTTTTCAATGATCCAGATGGTGGAATGTCAAATTAGAGGCAAAAAGAGGTGGTGAGATCATAGAATTCTTGAGATCTTTGACACTTTTATACTCCTGAGAAGGACAAGACCTTTATGGATGGTTATATAAAGGAAGATCCTTTGTCAGTTTACTTGGTGCCCCAAACAGATTGTTTGTAACAATACTCTATCTTAATCTTTTCTTCCTCCCACACTTTGAAGTTTTACTTCCTGTTCATCAGGGATGCCTTCAACGGAATCATAGACTCATAAAATTACCAGGTTGGAAGAGACCTCTTGGATCATCAAGTCCAATCATTCCCATCTGCCACCAAACCATGTCCCTGAGCACTTTGTCTACCATTCTTTTAAACACCGCCAGGGATGGTGACTCAACCACCTCCCTGGGCAGCTTGTTCCTGTGCCAAATCACCCTTTCTATGAAAAATTCCTTTCTGATATCTAGCCTGAACCTCCCATGGTTTAGCTTGAGGCCACTGTCCCTTGTAAATAGGGAGAAGAGGCCAGCTCCCTCCTCTCTACAACCTCCTTACAGGTAGCTTGTAGAGAGCAATAAGGTCTCCCCTCAGCCTCCTCTTCTCAAGGCTAAAGAAGCCCAGTCCTCTCACCCGCTCCTCATAAAACTTGTTCTCCATCCCCTTCACAAGCTTTGCTGCTCTTCTCTGGACACTCTCCAGAGCCTCAACATTCTTCTTGAGGAGAGAAACCCAGAACTGAACACGGTATTCCAGGTGCAGTCTCACCAGTGATGAGAACAGGGGCAGAAGAACTTCCCTAAAGGGTTCAGAAGCTTAAACACCCAATGTTCTAACTGATATGTTGATGTTTTGAGTATGAGGTTGCACGTTGATGCATTTAGGAAGATTTGAAGAGATATCACGCATATCATAATCAATAAAAGAACAGGTAGTATATGTGGGAATTACCTAACTTTGTACATCTAACGCCTAGATATGACCAATTACCTATTTTTTTTTTTCATCAATGCAAAGGAGTTGACACTGGTATCTATTTTTGCTTACACCCTAGAAAAAATATCTTAAGAAGACCAAGTACAATGTCTTGAGAGTGTCTGCTTTTTTCTATTATCTTTAAAAGGGAACCAGTTCCTCAACCCAGATGGAAATGTCTCTAAAAAGGTGCCTGAAGATGAGCGAGATAAATCTTATCCACTGGGTGTTACCAAATTGTACAGGTTCCTGTTCACCTAACTTCCCAGTCCACCCAGTGTGCGATTGACTGCAGTCAAAAGTCTTACTCGTGTGCTTACAAGCATATTCTAGTTAGTCCTGCCATGTCTCCTTTCAGCTGAATTGTAAGGCACACATAATCTTATTTAGCAGTTGTAAAATTAGATCCTGTAACAGTCAAGAGGTGCTGGATGAGTGTATTATTCCATCTAATTGCACGGTGAGGGGGAAAAAAGTATTTAACTTTTCTGTGCACTGATCATAAATACAGCTCAGGTCCCTGTAAGACCTCTTCTATTTATATTTGTTTTCTTTGTTATGAACATGGGAAAGTTTTTCCATAAAACTGACATTTGAATGGTAAATGGAGATGAGTATATGTTATGGTCAAGTCTATCCACGTACTTATAGCTTATGTCTAGACATATTTCAATGTCATCATCAGGTCAATATTTGAACGTGGTGTAAGACTGCTGGAAACTCCTACAGCATAACTGTAGAGATTGAAAAGATTAAAAAATTAAACATATGAATAATGAAAGAAGAAAAGGATTTTTTTAGAGGAAATAATAATATAAGAACAGGCAAGAAATAAACAGAAGAAAGAGAAAAATATGCCATGTTGTTCAAGTATGAAGAAAGATTTCTTCCTGAAGCAGCATAATGTCACTGCATAAATAGGTGGGGATTAAAGGACACAACTGAGTTTTACTGTTGCTAAAGCATCAGGCAAATAGATAAAATAATTAGAGGAAGAGAGATGGACCCATACAAGCAAAGAAGGATGTGGGTAAAGAAAAATTACCCAGGACTTCAGATTAGGTTAAACTACTCCCTGAAGTTAACATTCTGTATATTCCAAAGGTGGTTTCATAATGTATTTTTAGACATCTTGAAATCAGATATTTATTAAAAGCTTCTTGCTAGCTTTTCCTGTAGTGCATAGAGACAGGGCGGGGCTTCCAAAGAGCACATCTTCCTCTCTCTGAAAGGCATCATTCATGTGTAAATAAAATGTCACCGTCCTTCTAATGTGCAGCCATGATAAGATAAAAGCAGGTGGGTGCTGGCAGCGAGGAACTGATTCATGTGATACAGAAGTAGACAAGTGAACTCAAAAGGTGGGGAAAAACCAAATTAATTAATAAAATATCAAGATATAAGACGACTCAGGCTTGTATAGGCTTGTATTAGGCAGTTGAGTCTTGTATAAGGCGGTTCAGTATTGTATAAGGCGGTTCAAATTTGTATGAGGCGGTTCAGGCTTGTATAGGATTGTATAAGGTAGTTGAGGATTGTATAAGGCGGTTCAGGCTTGTATAGGCTTTTATAAAGCTATTCATGCTTTTATAAGGCGGTTCAGGCCTGTATAAGGCGGTTCAGGCCTAATATAAGGCGGTTCAGGCTTGTATAGGTTTGTATAAGGCGGTTCAGGCTTGTATAGGTTTGTATAAGGCAGTTCAGGCTTGTATAGGCTTGTATAAGGCAGTGCAGCCTTCTATGGGTTTTTATAAAGTGATTCAAGCTTGTATAGGTGTGTATAAGGCAGTTCAGCTTTGCATAAGGTGGTTCAGGTTTATATAAGTTGGTTCAGGCTTGTATAGGCTTGTATAAGGCTCTTCGGGCTTGTATAGGCTTGTTTAAGGCTGTTCAGTCTTGCATAGGCTTGTATAAGGCAGTTCAGGCTTGTATAGGATTTTATAAGGCGGTTCAGGCTTTTATAATGAGGTTCAGGCTTGTATAGTCTTGTATAAGGCAGTTGAGGCTTGTATAGGCTTGTATTAACGCGGTTCATGCTTGTATTAACGTGGTTCATGCTTGTATAGGCTTGTATAAGGCAATTCAGGATTGTATAGGTTTGTAAAAGACAGTTAAGGCTTGCATAGTCTTGCATAAGGCGGTTCAGTGGTTCAGGCTGTATAGGCTTGTATAAGGTGGTTCAGGCTTGTATAAGGCGGTTCAGGCTTGTATAGTCTTGTATAAGGCTGTTCAGGCTTGTATAGGTCGGTTCAGGATTGCATAAAGTGGTTCAGTCTTCTATAAGGCAGTTCAAGCTTTTAAAAGGTGGTTGAGGCTTGTGTAGGCTTGCTTAAGGCCGTTCAGATTGTACAAGGCGATTCAGGTTTCTATAGGATTGTGTAAGGTGATTCAGGCTGTTACAGGGTTCTATAAGGCGGTTCAGGCTGTTATAGGCTTGTATAAGGTGGTTCAGGATGTTATAGGCTTGTATAAGGCAGGTCAGGCTTGTATAGATTTGTATGAGGCTCTTGAGGCTTGTAAAAGATGGTTCAGGCTTGCAAAAGGAGGTTCAGGCTTGCAAAAGGCGGTTCAGGCTTGTATAGGCTTGTATAAAGCGGCTCAGGATTTTATAGGCTTGTATAAGGCGGTTCAGGCTTCTATAGGTTTGCATAAGGTGGTTTAGAATTCTATAGGATTGTATAAGGCGGTTCAGAATTTTATAGCCTTGTATAAGGTGGTTCAGGCTTGTATAGTCTTGTGTAAGGCGATTCAGTCATTATATAGGCTTGTATAAGGCGGGTGAAACTTGTATAAGATGTTTCAGGCTTGTATAAGGCGGTTCAAGATTGTATAGGCTTGTATAAGTCGGTTCAGGATTGTAAAATGCGGTTCAGGCTTGTTTAGGCTTGTATAAGGCAGTTTAGTCTTGTATAGGCAAGTATAAGGCGGTTCAGGCTTGTATAAGATGGCTCAGGCTTGTATAAGGCGGTTGAGGCTTGTATAGGCTTGTATAATTCGGTTCAGGGTTGTATAGGATTTTATAAGGCAGTTCGGGCTTGTTTAGGCTTGTATAAGGCGGTTCGGGTTCGTTTAGGCTTGTATCATTCGATTCATTTTGTATAGTCTTGTATAAGGCAGTTCAGATATCTATAGGCTTGTGTAAAGTGGTTCAGGCTGGTATAAGGCGGTTCAGGCTGGTATAAGGCGGTTCAGGCTTGTATAAGTTGGTTCAGGCTTGATTAAGGCGGTTCAGGCTTGTATAGGCTTGTATAAGGTGGTTCAGGCTTGTATAGGCTTGTAGAAGGCGGTTCAGGCTTGTATAGGCTTGTAGAAGGCTGTTCAAGCTTGTATAGGCTTCTATAGACTTGTATAAGGCGGTTCAGGTTTGCATGGGCTTGTATAAGGCCGTTCAGGATTGTATTGGCTTGTACAAGGCGGTTCAGGCTTGTTTAAGGCGGTTCAGGCTTGTATACGCTTCAATGAGGAGGTTGAAGCATGTATAAGGTGGTTCAGGCTTGTATAAATTGGTTCAGGTTTGTATGGGCTTGTATAAGGTGGTTCAGTCACGTGTAGCCTTGTATACAGTGGTTCAAGCTTGTATAGAGTTGTATAAGGCGGTTCAGGCTTGTATAGGCTTGTTATAAGGCTGTTTAGGATTATATAGGATTCTATAATGCGGTTCAGGCTTGTATAGGTTTGTATAAGGTGGTTCAGGGTGTATAGGTTTGTATACGGTGGTTCAGGCTTGTATAAGGTGGTTTAGACTTGTATAGTCTTATATAAGGCGGTTCAGGCTTGCATAGGCCTGTAAAAGTCAGTTCAGGCTTGTATAAGACGGTTCAGTATTGTATAAGGCGGTTCAGGCTTGTATAAGGCGGTTCAGGCACGTATAGACTTGTATAACGTGGTTCAGGTTTGTGTATGCTTCTATTAGTTGGTTCATTATTGTATTGACTTGTATAAGGCGATTCAGGCTTGTATAATGCATTTCAGGCTTGTATAAGGCGTTTCAGGCTTTTATACGCTTGTATAAGGTGGTTCATGCTTGTATAGCCTTGTATAAGGTGGTTCAGGCTTGTATAGTCTTATATAAGGTGGTTCAGGCTTGTATAGGCTTGTAAAAGTTGGTTCAGGCTTGTATAGGCCTGTAAAAGTCGATTCAGGCTTGTATAGGCTTGTATAAGGCGGTTCAGGCTTGTATAGACTTGTATAAGGTGGTTCAGGCTTTTATAATGCAGTTCAGTCTTGTATAAGGCGTTTAAGTTCTGAATGCCTTCTCTGGAAGCGTTTTCACTGTAAAGAAATACTTGTAGAACTCTCAGTCTAGGTTTCTTTTCTATAACACCAGAATAGTTATTAAGGCGTCAATCAAATCTACTCAGCATTCAGCACAATTACCACAGGGAAGCCGCTAACATCAAATTCTGGCTCTTGTTAGAGTCTTCTCTGGAAGTGGTTTTACTGAAAAGCAAGATTTGAGGAAATCTCAATCCAGGCTTTTACACAGTAATATCAGAATGGCTATTAAGGCCTCAATCGAATCTACTGAGCATTCCACACAAGTACTGCATGAAAGCTGCTGACATCAAATTCTGGCTCTCGTTAGAGTCTTCTCTGCAAGCGCTTTCACTGCACCTGCAAAATATGACAAACAGAACCTTCAGTATAGAGTACTGAATTGTAACCTAACTGCGCCTGTTAAGGAACTTTAGGAAATGTGCATAACTCGTTCAGGGAAGATTCTAGCGTGGAATGCTGCTGCTTCTGAATGCCTCCTTCTGTTATGACGCTTTCACTGCAAAGCAAGACTTGTGGAACTCTCAGTCTAGGTTGGTGTACAATGTTGTCAGAATGTCTAATAAGGCGTCAATCAAATCTACTGAGTATTCAGTACAAGCACCGCAGGGAAGCTGCTGCCATCAAATTCTCGCTTTCATTAGAGTCTTCTCTGGAAACACTTCCACTGCAAAGCAAGACCCGTAGAACTCTTAGTCTAGGCTTCTGATCTGGAACATCAGATTAGGTATTAAGGCATCAAACAAATCTACTGAGCATTCAGAACACGTTCCACAGGGAAGCTGCTACCATCAAATTCTGGCTCTCGTTAGAGTCTTCTCTGGAAGCACTTTCACTGCAAGCTGTGAAGCACGACTAACAGAACCTTTCAGTATAGGGCACTGAATTGTGACCTATCTGCACATATTAAGGCACCTTAGGAAAAGTCAGTAAGTTGAGCATGGAAGACGCTAGCATGGAATGCTGCTGCTTCTGAAAGCCTTCTCTGGAAGTGCTTTCACTGCAAAGTCAGAGTTCTAGAACTTTCATTCTATGCTTGTGTAATGTAACATCAGAATGGTTATTTAAGTGTCTATCCAAATATCAGATCATTCAGCACAAGTACCTCATGGCACCTCCTACCATCAAATTCTGGCTCTTGTTTGAGTCTTTTGTGGAAGTGCTTTCACTACAAGCTGCAAAGAACGAATAACAGAACATTTTGGTATAGGGTACTGAATTGTGACTTAACTGTGCCTTGGAAAAATTAGTAAATCCAGCAGGGAAGATGCTAGTATGGAATGCTGTTCCTTAATAATGCCTTCTTTTATAGCGCTTTGACTGCAAAACAAGAGTTATAGAACTTCTAGACTAGGCTTGTGTACTGTAACTTCAAAATGGCTATTAAAGCGTCTATCCAAATTTCTGAGTGTTCAGGAAAAGTACCACAGGGAAGTTGCTACCATCAAATTCTGGCTCTTGTTTGAATCTTCTCAGGAAGCACTTTCACTACAAGCTGCAAAGAACGAATAACAGAACCTTTTGGTATAGGTTATTGAATTGTGAATTAACCAGACTATTAAGACACTTTAGGAAAAGTGAGTATCTTGGGCTGGGAAGATGCTAGCATGGAATGCTGCTGCTTTTGAATGTCCACTCTTATAGCGCTTTCACTGAAAGGCAGGACTTGTAGAATATTCAGTCTAGGCTTGTGTACTGTAACATCAGAATGGCTATTAAAGTGTCAAACAAAATAGCAGATCTTTCAGCACAAGTACGGCAAAGAAGCTGTTACCATCAAATTCTGGCTCCCATTTGAATCTTCTCTGGAAGTGCTTTCACTGCAAGCTACAAAGAACAAATAACAGAACCTTTTAGTATAGTATACAGAATTATGACTTAACTGAACCTAATAAGGCACTCCATGACGTCTGCAGCTACTACCTGTTGGCGGTCCTTAACTCGTGCCATTATACAGGGGGCAAAGATCCAAGTTAGTTTGGATTTGGATGGCATGAGCTCTGTGAGTACTGCTTGCCTGCTGGATGTGCTGTGGAAAAGTGCTGGCTTTCCCCTCTCTTATGTAAGTTCTGATCTAGGTTGTTCCAGAGCTATAAGATGATATTGATGCATGGGAATTCAGGTAAATGTGGATCCAAAAAGGCAAAGGACAAACAAATGCTGAGCCAGATTGCTACATTCCCAGATGCAGTGCTCAGTGCATGGAGAGGCCAAGTTCCTCTGGAACAAGAAGAAAGACCCTGCTGAGAAGTCACCTGCCAAGAAGGTGTTCCTAGTTTCCATTACTACAATGGTCCCTCCCAAACACCTGATCCTTCCTGGCCTTTCACAGAGGAGCAAACCGTGAGTTCTCTTGTGTAGGTGCATGATGGTGACAGCCCAAAACATCACTGCTTCCAGCCGTGCCCTTCAAGAGCCTGACGTGAGTCTGGAGCTGTAGGGTCTGGGAATGGAACAGGTACACAGGAGCCTGAGTGAAACTGTTCTGTATGGACATTGCCCTGGGCACAGGAAGAAGCCTCTGCCACTTCTGGAAGCAAAACACAACTTTGCTCATTTTAAAGCCTTGTTAGCCCAAGCTGTAGAGTTCCAAATCTCAGCACAGCTGTGGGAGGCTGGGACCATCCTGGCAGGAGCTTTTCCAGGACAATGTCTGTGTGGGGAGCTGTTCTGGAAAGCATCTGCTGGGTTCTGAAATCTATTTAGGAAGCAATTGGTTCCCTGTGGCTGTGGCTTTCTCTGCTGGCAATGAGACACTGAACTTGCCATTCTTCTATATGAAAATTTGAGCAAGACAGTGTGTCAGGGCCTGAGGAAAAAACACTGGGAGTTGGGTCATGGTTTAGCCCCTGCCTGGAAAGTTTCAGCAGCTAAAAGTGTGCAGTTGGTCTCCCAATTTCCCCCTTCTCATCCCCCAAAGGCAAAAGACTTGTGGGTGGGAAACTAAAACTACAGCTTCAATGAACTGATGATTAAAATAATTAGAAATTAACAATATATATACACAAACATCTGAGATTGCACACTGTGTTTGCAATGCATGTCTCTGAGGGTGCATTGCCTCTCACCAGCTCTGGACACTCAAAGCAACCTTAGTGCAGTCTCCATCCCTGCTCCCTTCGGTGACAGGGTTGGGGGTGGAGGGGGAGGGGGATGGGAGGGGAAGGGGAGCTGTCCAAACCAGGAGCTGGTGCTTGGGAAGGAGTGCAGCTGTAGTTGCGGGTTCAGACTGTGAGGCCACAGAGCCCACTGTGCCACACTGTGCTGTGCTGTGCCACGCCACATACACCAATCCAGCAGTGTTGGCAGCAGCAGCATGGTGCAGGCACAGGGGGGTTTGGCCTCCATTTACCTCCTTATCCTCCTCCTCCTGGTTGCCCTGGAAGCCTGAGGCATCCAGGCTGCTCCATACCAAGTGCAGGGTTTAGGTAGATGGGCAGGTGAGATGTGGCACAAACACCATGGGGTGGCAGCAGGACCAGGGTGGTTGTGGGGAAGGGCTGGGAGAACACCAAGGTTGGGCTGCCCGACACCCTTCCAGTCACTGCAGGTGCCTGGAACCCCTGCATCTAAAAGAAACGTGTTTGATTTCAGCTGTGCTGGTAGGTGATGGCCATCAGACTCCTCTGCCCGATCTTCTCCGGGAGCCTCAGGGCGATCCCACAGGTGAGTCATGAGTGAAAGAGCATTTGTATTTTAATATTCTGTTCCTATGGAATTTAACTTAATGCTTTCTTGGTGGGTGCTCAGAAACAGTGAAAAGCAGAGAGAGAATGGGTTGGCTCAGTGAATTGCCCAGAGTGCTCTGCCTTCTGAAGTTGTTTTTGCCAGCCTCTCCCACCCTGCACTGTTCCCAGTGCTGGCTGCAAAGCCAGCAGGTTTGTTCAGGTTGAATTTAGAGCAAATTTGAGCTCCAGGGAATCCTTCCTTCTGACAGTTCCACATGGTTTGATTTGGATCAGTATTGTCCAGACACCTAGTAGCTGTGTGCATGATGCTCCCAGATGGAAGGAAGAGACGAGTGCCATGGTCATGAGAGAGACAAGATCCTGCTGTTGAACTGCATTCACCTCCATTCTGATCTGAAGAAGGATACTGAAATATTTCACAGGCACTTCTCCTTTGTTTACAGATGTGGATGTAGACAATGGATTGCCAGCTTCCCAGCAGGGTTTCGGGGCTAATGCCCTGGGAGATCACATGGGTATGTAAGGCTTTTGACTTGCTTTGGGAGTTGCCAGATCAAAGCCCAGTGTAGCTGCGAGAATACAGACCTGCATAACATGTGCCATCCCATTCTGTGACCCCTCATGTGAGACTTCTCATGGGTCTCTGCCGCAACTGTGGACCCAGCTGAGCCCCAGCACATTCACTGCCCCAGCTGTGTTGTTCTCAGCCAAAGCCATCCTGGGCAGATACTGGCATCCAGGTGACAGGAGCTGTGAGTGCTCAGCCTTTGCTGCCTGTCACCTGAGAGAGCAGCCCTTGGTGGCAGAGAGGACACGCAGGTAGCTGAGGGCTGCAGGTGTGTGCTGGCGAGGATCGGAGTAGCCTCAGTTTCACAACCTGGTCCAACCCCATTGTTCTCCCTGGTGTTTGAGGACTCTGGGTGATGCCTCAGGGTTGGGGAACATGGGACACCCAGCTTGAGGCTGTACAGCTCACTCCAAGGTAGTGACCACAAAGGGCTGTGGATTCAGTCTCAGATGGTTTTGCTCTCTGTTTTCTGTATTTTCTACTATGTTGATGGGTGGCAGCATTCAATGATCAGCCCAAGCACTGTGACTGGGTGGAGTTGGGAAAGCCTTAGCCACTGTTCTGTTACCATTGTTGGCAATAGCATAAGTTTTTAAATAAATGTTGTATTTGTATTGAAATAAAGAAAGGAGAAGAAAGGGCATGTAGGTTAAGCTCACAGAAGCCGCCCCCTCCCCAGTGCTGTTGATGGGTAGCAACACCACCTGGCGGGAAAACCAGCTCACAGTGTTTGGCGGAGCCGGGTCTCCGGGCCGAGCCCTTGGCAGGAAGGCAACCCTTCAGCGGGAGAACTTAGGCGGGAGACCGAATCACAGTGCTGCACTGCCTGAGGAACATTGAGCGCAAGGTTTTCATGGAGGATGTAGAAAGTTTTGAGGAGGCTCTGAGAAAAGCATGTAAGGAACTCCTTAAGCAACTATAACTTTTGCATGTCCAGAGAAGCTGAGATTCTCTGAACAGCCCAGGGCTGCCTTTTACTTTCCCATTTAATAATCATAGAATCACAGAATCATAGAACAACCAGGTTGGAAGGGACCCATCAGATCTTCTAGTCCAACCATTCCTATCTAACACTAAACCAAGTCCCTCAATACCTCATCCACCCGTGTCTTAAACACCTCCAGGGAAGGTGAATCAACCACCTCCCTGGGCAGCCTATTCCAATGACCCTTTCTGTGAAAAACTTCCTCCTAATCTCTAGCCTAAATCTCCCCTGGCGGAGCTTGAGGCCATTCCCTCTTGTCCTGTCCCCTGTCACTTGGGAGAAGAGGCCAGCTCACTCCTCTCTACAACCTCCCTTCAGGTAGTTATAGAGAGCAATGAGGTCTCCTCTCAGCCTCCTCTTCTCCAGGCTAAACATGCCCAGCTCTCTCAGCCACTCATCATAGGTTCTGTTCTCCAGCCCCTTCACCAGCTTCGTTGCTCTTCTCTGGACTTGCTCCAGAGCCTCAACATCCTTCTTGTGGTGAGGGGCCCAGAACTGGACACTATATTCAAGGAGCGGCCTCACCAGTGCTGAATACAGAGGGAGAATCACCTCCCTGGACCTGCTGGTCACACCGTTTCTGATCCAAGCCAGGATGCCATTGGCCTTCTTGGCCACCTGGGCACACTGCTGGCTCATGTTCAGTTGGCTGTCGACCAACACCCCCAGGTCCCTCTCCTCCTGGCAGTTTTCCAGCCAGGCTTCTCCCAGTCTGTAGCTCTGCATAGGGTTGTTGTGCCCCAAGTGCAGGACCCGGCATTTGGCCATGTTAAACCTCCTGCCATTGGATAATGCCCAGCGGTCAAGCCTGTTTAGGTCCCTTATAATAAATACTTAAAGAATTTAATTGGATTCTATTTGTTTGATCTAACTATAACACCACGGTCCTCAAGAATACAAAAACATTATAACAACTCTGTTGTGTTACGCTAATGAGGAATCTGGCTGTTGAAGGAGGGAAATGTACCCTGGCAACATGGTTGTGTGGTTGGGCTGTGACCAATGAATGCTTGTTACTAGAGGAGAATCGAAAAATCAGTGTTTGGCGAGTTTGGTGTGTAAAGGTCGCCAGTTAACCCAAAATAAACGGCTTTTTCAGGTCATATTGATCATTGTTCTTCCTTTGTCACACAACGTGGCCATGGTTCTCTTCTTGTTTTGGGGGGTCTGTGGGCTCTTCACTCTCTCTCGTGAAAATGCCCAGGTCCGAGCTTGGATTTCAGTCCACTGTGTGTATGTGACTTTGCCCAGAGGATGGAGGTGGCAGAGTGGGTTGTGTTTCTCTGAAAGGCTCTTTCCCAGCTGAACTGGCTTCAGCATTCTCCTGTCCTCTCTGATGGAAGGTGTTTATCATGGTCTTGCAGCTTCTAAGAGGAATGTGAATAAGAAGATCCTGCACAGTCTCCCAGTCTCTAGGCAGCTCAGGTTTTGCTCTGTGCAGGAGCACTGTGAAGTGCCAAGCGCTTAAATTCTCCTCTGTGAATGATGTGGTTCGGACTGGTGACAAGATGCAGCCCCAAATGCCCGGGCTTTTTTTCTAAACCTTTTTAATATCCCTTGCATCCTGAAGATACTGAGTTCCTGCCAAAGAATGGTTACTTTTATTAAACTGATGCTGTTTCTTTCTAAAGTGATGGACAGTGAGGCCATGGAGAAGGAAATGCTTCAGGAAGGAGACAGCCAAGCAGCATCAGTCTCTGATGAAAATCCAGGAGCAATCCAGTCAACAGCTGTGATGGGTGATTACTGTCCCTTGGTCACCCAGAGCCACCTCTCAACATCCTTGTGGCTCCACAGGCTGTTCCCCTGGTGCCACTACTGCACAGCATACTCAGCACCAGTGAGGCCACACCTCGAATCCTGGGTACAGTTTTGGGCCTATCACCAAAAGAAAGGTGTTGAGGTGCTGGACCATGTCCCTTCTCTAAGGGAAACAAAGCTGGGAAGGGTCTAGAGCACAGGGGTTATGAGGAGAGCTTAGAGGGAACCTGTGCTGTCCCTCTGCATCCTCTGTACCTGAGCTGTGCTGAGGCTTTACCTTTCTCCAACTATTGGCAGTGCTGTCCCACCCTGGGGAAGCCCACCATGCCAGGATGAATGATTGTTTTCAAGAAAATCCAGGTCCTGAACCATCTTGTGGGAAGGCATAAGTGCGATACAAGTCCTGAAAATTAGAAGCATGCAGGCAGTGCCCATGCTGGAGAAAAGGCAAAGGGGAAGACTGGAGCTAAGGGGGTCTTCTGAGAGGGAAGACTCCATTCCCATGGGGTGTGGGAGAATTGGGGGTGGCATTCACAGAATTACAGAATCACAGAACAACCAGGTTGGAAGGGACCCATCGGATCTTCTAGTCCAACCATTCATATCTAACACTAAACCAAGTCCCTCAAGACTTCATCCACCCATGCCTTAAACACCTCAGGGAAGGTGAATCAACCACCTCCCTGGGCAGCCTATTCCAATGCCCAATGACCCTTTCTGTGAAAAACCTCCTCCTAATCTCCAGCCTAAATCTACCCTGGCGGAGCTTGAGACCATTCCCTCTTGTCCTGTCCCCTGTCACTTGGGAGAAGAGGCCAGCTCACTCCTCTCTACAACCTCCTTTCAGGTACTTGTAGAGAGTAATGAGGTCTCCTCTCAGCCTCCTCTTCTCCAGGCTAAACAACCCCACCTCTCTCAGCCGCTCCTCATAGGTTCTGTTCTCCAACCCCTTCACCAGCCTCGTCACTCTTCTCTGGACTTGCTCCAGAGCCTCAACATCCTTCTTGTGGTTAGGGGCCCAGAACTGAACACAGTATTCAAGGAGCGGCCTCACCAGTGCTGAGTATAGAGGGAAAATCACCTCCCTGATGCAGGGATGATTTTTGTTGGTGTCCCTCAAACTGGTAACTGGAGCAACTGGTAACTGCAGCAACTGGTAAAACAGCTGCAATCCCCCATGCACTCTCCATTCAGCCTTCTGAGCTGTGTCCAGTGGGACAACTTGTCCCAAAGGGTCAGAGGGAGACTCCATGCAGAACCCACCAACAGCCTCAGAGAGTAGAGGTGGGGAAAGGGTGAATGGTGGCCAGGAGTGGAAAGCAAACCCGTGGGAGATGGCCATCCCAGAATGTAAGCAAAACTGGGGGGAGAAAGAGAGGCTCCAGAGTGCTTTGATTTGCGGTGGCTCTGGGAGTTTCCTTTGTTATACTGAAGCCACAGAAACGTTGCAGTCCCAGGATGCTGAGTGCTGCAAAGATGCTGACAAAGTGAGAAAGAACCTTTCCTTGCAATGCCTCCTTGTAAAACTTCCTGTGGGATCACCAGGAATGCAGAAGACATGCTGACATGCAGAATTGTTCTCTTAGGTGTGGATAGCCAGAAAAGCTCCAATGCTGTGAATCTGGGAGATTTTTGGAAGTACCGCATCGGAGGAGCTGTGGTCATCCTGGGCTCCATGCTGTTCGGGATGCTATGGTGGGGTCTTATCTGTCTGCAGAGGAAGAGAAGACGGTAAGTTGTGGGGAAGGGTTTTTGCCAAACTTTTGCATTAGATACTTCTCCTGGCCAGGAAGCATTTGGAAGCTGGGTGTTCTGGAGCACCCAGGAACTTTCTGGCCAGGCTCTGCTGAGATCACTGCTGTACAGCATTTGAACTGGTGTTGATTCAAGGATTCTCTTGTCTGAAACCCCTTCTCACTACAGGCAGCATTAGTTCAAAGTGTCTCTGCCTGGATAAGAGCTGCCGCAGTGACAGCTACAGACAGAGCAGGGACAGAAAGGAAAAAAAAAAACCCAGGGGGTGGCTTTGCTGTAGGAAGGGAGAATCACAGGGGCCACATCTGCCCCCAGGGAACCTCCCAACAGAAATCACCCTGAAATCACAGATTTTCACCTCAGCCAAGATATCCCAGCAGCTCAGACAGTGGTGAGGAACTTTCCCAGATTTACTTTGGAGAAGGAGATTGGCTGTGTCCTGTCTGCACCCAAACACCACCAGCATACACGTTCCCAGCACAGAGAGGGATTTTGTCTGCACATCTCTTTGGAGAGATGATGGATCAAGGCTGTCACGGTGTCTGGGCAGGGGAGCTGAGTGCTGCTCTCTGCCAGGCATGTTGAGAAAGGAGAACAGGAGGGTCTCCTGGCCCTGCAGTGCCATTCTCAGAGCATTTGCAGAGAGCTCAGGCAGGCACAAGGAACACAAAGAAACCCTGCAAGTGTTTTGAGCCCAGGTGACTGAAACGAATGATCAGTATTGGAAGTGAAATGAACAGTGCCAGCAGCTCTGTTGAGAACTTAAAGGCTGAGGAATGAACGATCCAACTATATTATTTCCAGGATGCTCCAGGCTACCCTGGGAGCACAGGAGTCCGTCCTCCTGGAGGCTCTGAGGAAACAACCGGCGAGCATTCATAGCTCGATACAGCTATGACCCTTTCCATGGCCCCAGTCAGCAGCCTGAACTGGAGTTTCCTCTGGTTGCTGGACAGTACGTTTACATCTTTGGAGACATGGATGAAGATGATTGGTATGTGGGAATGCTGAGTGATGGCACAAGAGGATTCATCCCCTCCAGTCTTGTTGAAGAAGTTCCTATCGATGAACCGCCTGTTGACAACAGAGTCTCTCTGGACACTGGGGTGTAGGACAGAGATGCTGTCTGTCCTGTCTTCCTTTATTTCCTTCTTATTCTTTCTTCTTCCTTCCTTTTCTTCTAATTAAAGCTTTTCTTAATGATCTCTGTGCATAATCTCACTCTCTGTCCTCTGTATCTGGGAACTGAAAGGAATATGAGCCAGCTACTTGGGACTGCTGTAGGACTGGGTGCCAGTTGCTGAAGTCAAGCAGAGCATGTAGGCACCCCTGGCTTGTGGTTCCCAGTGTAGCTCCTGGCAGGAGCAGGGGATCTCAGTGAAGCTCCGGGAGTGACTGAGAATCTGTGTGGCTTGATATTCACCCATTGCTGAGCAGAGCAGCAGCACAAGTGACGTGAGTGAGGGGATCTTGTGAGCGTCTGCATTTTCCCCAGACCTGGTGTGCACAGGCTGGGCATGCACGCTCACCAGCAAACTTGAAGCAGGACCAGCTAGGGTCTCAGGGAGGTCAGGTTTGGGCCAAGTTACAGGGAGGGAGAGGGCCCCTAGGAGATGATGGGTGAGTGTGTGTTGCCTGCAGGAGAAATGTGTGAGGGCTGCTTGTTGGCAGGGAGCATCAGGACAGAGAAGCCAGCGAGCAGAGGACCCATGGGGTAGGCAGGAGGAATGTAATCTGGGCAGGGGTACTAGGGACAGAGAGGCCCTGGCAGCACACGAGGGATCTGTGACTATGGTGCTCATGCACGGTGAAGTGTTGTGTGTGCTGCACTGGTCCCCCACTGCCCCTGCAGCCCCAGGGCAGGAGTGGACAGGGCTTTCTCTTGGTCTCATCCTGCCCGTGGGTGTTGCTGCCAGCAGTTCCTCGCCGGTAGCAGTCAGTGTGCCTGGCCATGTCCCTGCCCTCTCCCTTCTGTGTCTGTGTGAGTAGCTCAGATGATGCCTCAGCCCTGGCACATGAAATCATGCCTTAAATCATGAGATCTGGTTCTGATGAACAATGCCCTGCAGCTAGTGGGCATTTCTGGGTGAAGTATTCTGCTGCGGAAACTGTCAGCCTCTGGCCCGGACAGGCGCACACTCTCATGGGTATAAAACTGGTTGGATGGCCTGGCCCATTTCCTGGGTGGGAAATGGTGTTAAATCCAGCTGGAGGCCTGTTACAAGTGGAGTTCCCCAGGGCTCAGTGCTGGGTCCAGCCCTGTTCAATGTCTTCATCAGTGACCTGGAGGTGGTTGATTCACCTTCCCTGGAGGTGTTTAAGGCATGGGTGGATGAGGTCCTGAGGGACATGGGTTAGTGTTTGATAGGAATGGTTGGACTCGATGATCCAGTTGGTCTCTTCCAACCTGGTGATTCTATGATTCTATGATTCCTTTCTGTTTCAGTAAATTCAACACAAAAGGTTTGTTGCCATCTGGCCGGGTTGACAGAGGAGCTTTCACAACTGCTGGGTTTGGATCTTTCAATGTCTACTGTGTTTCCAGAGTCAGGAACCACTTCTGATTTTAGTGTCCTCTGTACCTTAGGGACAGTCATTGCTGCTGTTTGTGTTTGTTTGTCATAGAATCATGGAACCATAGAACCATCAGGTTGGAAAAGATCTCTTGGATCATCCAGTCAAATCATTCCTACCTGCCACTAAACCATGTCCCTGAGCATCTCATATACACGCATCTTTCAAACACCCGCAGGGATGGTGAATCAACCACCTCCCTGGGCAGCCTCTGCCAGTACCCAATGACCCTTTCTGTGAAAATTTTTTTCCTAATGTTCAGCTTGAACCTCCCCTGGTGCTGATTGAGGCCATTTCCTCTTGTC
Organism: Coccyzus lansbergi; assembly: GCA_033558105.1. Classification (NCBI taxonomy): domain Eukaryota; kingdom Metazoa; phylum Chordata; class Aves; order Cuculiformes; family Coccyzidae; genus Coccyzus; species Coccyzus lansbergi. The sequence continues at coordinate 53,328 of JAUMJK010000171.1, forward strand.
CTGTACCCTGTCACTTGGGAGAAGAGGCCAGCTCCCTCCTCTCTACAACCTCCTTTCAGGTAGTTGTAGAGAGCAATGAGGTCTCCCCTCAGCCTCCTCTTCTCCAGGCTAAACAACCCCAGCTCTCTCAGCCGTTCCTCATAAGACCTGTTCTCCAGCCCCTTCACCAGCTTCGTTGCTCTTCTCTGGACTTGCTCCAGAGCCTCAACATCCTTCTTGTGTTGAGGGGCCCAGAACTGAACACAGGATTCGAGGAGCATTCTCACCAGTGCTGAGTACAGAGGGAGAATAACCTCCCTGGACCTGCTGGTCACACCATTTCTGATACAAACCAGGATGCCGTTGGCCTTCTTGGCCACCTGGGCACACTGCTGCCTCATGTTCAGTTGGCTGTCGACCAACACCCTCAGGTCTTTCTCCTCCAGGCAGCTTTCCAGACAGACTTCTAGTCTGTAGCTCTGCATAGGGTTGTTGTGCCCCAAGTGCAGGACCCGGCATTTGGCCATGTTAAACCTCCTGCCACTGGACTCTTGCCCAGGAGTCCAGCCTGTTCACATCCCCTTGGAGCCTTCTTACCCTCCAGCAGATCCACGCTTCCACCCAGCTTAGTATCATCTGCAAACTTACTAGGGAGCACTCAATGCCTTCATCCAGGTCATTGATAAAGGCATTGAACAGGGCTGGACCCAGCACAGAGCCCTGGTGACACCATTTGTAACTGGCCTCCAGCTGTATTTAACACCATTTCCCACCTGGGAAATGGGCCCAGCCATCCAACCACTTTTCTATCTAGGAGAGTGTGCACATGTCCAGACCAGAGGCTACAGTTTCTGTAGCAGAATGCTGTGAAAAACTGTGTCAAAGGTTTTATGGAAGTCCAAGAATATACATCCACAGCCTTTCCCTCTTCCAGTAAGTGGGTCACCTTGTCAGAGAAGGCGATCAGGTTAGTTTGGCAGGACCTGCCTTTTATGAACATGTGTTGCCTGGGCCTGATCACCCGGTTCTCTTGCATGTGCTTTATGATAGCACTCAAGATCACCTGTTCCATGACTTTCCCTGATATCAGACTGACAGGTCCTGGATCTTCTTCCAACCCTTGTTATAAATGGGTGTAACAGCATCCAGCCTCCAGTCCAGTGGACCCAGTCAGACAGGACTGCTGGAAGATGATGGAAAGGGGTTTGGCCAGCACATCCACTTGCTCCTTCAATACTCTTGCGTGGATTCCATCCAGCCTCATAGACTTGTGAATGGGGATTGCAGCAGGGTTCCAGTTAGAAAGGGGATTGGTGGTCCACCGAGTTGTGCGTTAAACAGAAAAACTCTGATTAAAAAAAACATTGTAATCAGTGGTGGCTGATGTATAAGCTTGATTACTGGTAAAACACCTTGTTGCAATTACCGTTGTTCTTGAGGTTGTGAGGAGAAGTGGGATGAAGAAATGTATGTAGATATGTTTTTCAGTTTGCAAAATCACCTGGAGTGGCAAAAGAATGTGGCAAAATCATGTGGTCCAGGATTAAGAAACAACTGGTGTGCATACTGTATGGGACATGATCACCCAGGACCTGGTGTTGTACCTCAGCTTGAATGATGAGGACTTGGGAAATTTACCCTAGAGCACACACTAATTAAAATAAAGCTAGGGAATAGAGGTGAAGAGGTTGTATTTTTGATAGATATGACAGCCTCTGTGTATATCAGCAATAGATTCCTGTAGATAAAACTAAAATTTTGTGATTGTAATCAGAGCTTCTGGCCAAGCCAAAAAAGCATTCTTTATGCAGTCTGCTAAGTAATAATTGGGTGCACACCAATTTGATTGCTAGAAGCCCCTAGACCACTGTTGGGACGAGTTATTAAAACAGTCAGAAGCAGAAATAATATTTGGATCAGACAGAATAAAATTTAAAGTGAGAGGTCATCAACTAATGAAAGTATTGAGTTTGTCTTTAATACAGGTGGAAAAAGAATCAACGGTAAAAGCAGAGAATTTCAGAACAGGTTTATCCAGCTTTGTGTGCTTCTGAAATACCTGGCAAGGCTAGAAATATGGAGCATGTGAAGTTAAAATTTACCACTGTGAGTGTCAGACAATACCTTCTATAATTAAGTAGATTGCAAGGGGATAAAAAAAGATTATTGAGAAATTTTTGCAATATGGATTATTAAAAGAATGTAAATCAGAATATAATAGTCCAATGTTGCCTGTAAAGAAACCAGATGAAAAAAACCTATAGATTAGTGCAAGATTTAAGGGTCATAAGTACAGAAGAACTACATCCAGTGGTGGCAAACCCCTATACCTTACCAACCAAATTAAAAAAGATCAAATGTGGTTTATTACACTGGATTTGAAGGATGCCTTCTGTAAAGTCCGACTATGTTTATATCTCTTTGCCTTAAATGTTTTGTTTGAGGACTACCCATGTGTGGCACCAGCTTGTCTGTAGTGCCAGGTTCAGCAAAAGGGCAGTGCAGAAGTGGGCATGGCTCTCCATTGCTTAGCTGAGATTGGGACCCAGGGCTGACTGCAGTGGGTGGAGGGGATGTAGGGCAGCTCCTGCCCTTGCATCCCCGCCCCTCCCTTCCTGGACCCGCCAGACCGCCAGGGCCAGACTCGCCAAAAAGACACGGGCACATGGGGGTCGGACGGGTCTTAGAAAGGGACTCTCAAGGAACCAGGCAGGTGGCCGGTCAGTCTCTTTCTCACTCCCATGCTTGCTCTCACTCCCACGCTTTGATTGTACCAGCCTGGACCACGCGGCTTGGAAGAAGCTGCTGCTGTCACCACATGTTCCCAATACCTGCTGTTGTCATCAAAGTGGCAGAGTCATGGAGTTATTGAATGGCTGGAAGGGACCTCAAACCTGTGCAGTTCCAATGCCCAGCCAGGGGCAGGAACACTTCCCACTGAATCCAGTTGCTCCAAGCCCCATCCAGCCTAGCCTGGAACACCTCAAGGGGTGGGGCAGCAATGGTTTCTCTGGGCAGCTCGGGCCAGGGCCTCCCCATCCTCATCATGAAGAATTTCTTCCTAATCTAAATCTTCCCCTCTCCAATTTAAAGCCATCCCGCCTTGTCCTGTCCCTCCAGGCCCTTGCATAAATTCCTTCCCTGGCTTTCCAGGAGCCCCTTTCAGCACTGGAAACTGCTCTAAGGTCTCCCCACAGCCTTTTCTTCCCCAGGCTGAACAACCCCAACTCTCTCAGTCTGTTCTCAAACCAAAGGTCACGGTGCTTTTCCAGCTTGTTCCCTGTTCTCTGGTCCCCAAGCAGGGACCAGAGCGCAAACAGCAATTGCAGGCCATTTCCCTCCTCACACTCCAGGAAAGGACATCTGTATCCTGCAAAACAAAATGCAAAGAGAGCACTGCACCCACCTGTGGCCCGTCCTCCACAATCCAATCCCCTCGCTCCTTCCCCACCAGTGACCAGCACTTCCCTGACCAGACTGAGCACACAGTGGCACCAACTTCACAGATGGGATGCAGCACAAACGCTCCTCAATGTACCAAGGGACTGCCCAGATTCCCCACACCCTTCCAACACTTACTCCCCATTAACACGGCTGGGGTGGAAGGCTGCTGTGTGTGCAGCCTGAATTTCAAGGGAGACTCGGGAACTGGAAATTCAGAGTTCACCGTGCCATCCTGCCTCCTTTGTCCCAGTCCTGGCAGCACCTGATGCTGCTTCATCTCCAGGCTTTCCCATTTCTTCCCCCGAATAAATGCAGCAACAAATTGCCAGGACAAGGGCTTCATGCAAGGGTAGGGGAAAAGAAATCATTTAGCTTCCCCTGTGCACATTTATTCATCTGAAAACTGCATTAATGCCTGCTGTTCTGAAGCACAAGAGCTTTACAATGGGTGGATGATGAGTGTTTTATTTGGCACCTCCTGGCACTTACATGGCTCAGCGGGAGGTGCTCAGTGGCTCAGTGAGATGAACCAGCCAGCTCTTGTACTGAGGTCCCGAGGACTGGGACTGCAATGCAGGTCTCAGGATTGGGCCATGGGTTCTGCTTACCCTCTGGATGGAGCTGGTCAGAGAGAGCCCATGCACCCTAGTGCCTGCTTGAACTGGCAGGTGTGGCTGCTCCAGCAACCTGGGTGTTAACCCAAATGGCACAGCAAGTTAACTCACATGGGATGATCAGTTAACCTCCAGAGGATGGTGGGTTAAGCCACAGGGCACGGCAAGTTAACCTACACAGGACAGTGAGTTAACCCAGGCGGCATAGAGAGTTAACCTACAGGGGATGGTGAGTTAACCCAGATGGGATGGTGAATTAACATACAAGGAACAGTGACTTAACTCACACAGCACGGCAATTTAACACATGTGGTACAGCAAGTCAACCCATGCAGCACAGCGAGTGCAGCCCTACAGAAGGAAGAAGTCCATGGGGTCCGGCAGCACCTCAACAGGTTTGTGCTGAGGAAAAGGCAAGGAACATTTCTCATTGACTCAGGTGAATTAACCATTCACATATATTTGCTGGAAAAGAAAAGATTCTATACATCTGAGCGAGGCTCTGCTGAGCCTGAGAGATGAGCATAATCTGGTCACTGGATTAAAAAAATAAAATCTGACTTTTAAACCTTTTTCTTTCTATCCATGTCCATGAGCACAGAGAGTTTATTTCATTACCACAGTTGGTGATGATTGTATGTTTGTCTGAGCAGCCATGAAACCCCGTGAGGATTTGGTATTTGGTTTGGGTAGGATGGAAAAGAAGAAGCAGCCTGTTACACCTTACAGTCTGAATAATCCACAGAGATATCGGGTGCAGAAGGGTCACAAAGTAGCAGTCAGAGGGAAGCCTGAACACCCCGAGATGCAGCATACATGGTTGAGAAGGAAGAACAAGGTATAGAGCATGCTGGCTAAGTAAATAAATCTAACTTTAAACCCTGTTGCTTGAGTACGTAACTCTGGGAGACCCATCCCGTCACCAGAAACGGACTCTGAAGAGGATTCAGTATCCATTCACAGTAAAGCTTTGGAAATAGATGAAGGTTTATAGCATTTGTATTTTAAGGATTTAGGGCAAGTACATGTTCTTCTACTGAATAAAAAGAAAGTTAGTACTTAAAAGGTTCAAAAATATATCAATCGTGATTTTTTTTTTACATAAATAAATTATATTGATTTTGGATTTAACAGCTGAAAAAAACCTTTCTGCTTCCACTGGAGGCAAAACTGAATAAAATGTTAGTTAAATAGAGATAGCAGCATTTCTAAGAAATCTGTCGATAGGAATACAGTATCTATTCTAGAGGGGTGTTATTAAATAGAACATGTTTCATTATTGGGGCGGGGGTGGGAATTAAGACCGGTTACATACTTTAAAAAATCATCCAATCCAGGAAACCAGGGATAAATTCCATGAAAATAGAAACCAAATGCATTTAGACTATGGGTAACAGACTTCTTTGAGATGCTAATTTTACCATGTACATAATTTATAATCCCAAAGGTATAAAAGACAATGACAAAAAGCATCGTAAATAAATAATGCAAATCGAAATAGTTATGTCAAAACATTTGGACCATCTGATAAATTAGCACAACTGTAACAGAAAATAAGTAAAAAAAACAGTAAATTGTGAGAATCAAATGTGAAACTAATGCCTAGCACGCTCCCAACTCCTCCCAGCCTCTTGCCGCTGCACACCATGGGGTTATTTCAAGTCTCAAACCATGAGCTGCAAACAAGAACAAGCCCAAGTGAAAGAAAAGCAAAGAGAAGAGTGAGGGGCAGGGGAGGTCCTTCAGAGCCACGGGGCTGGTGGCACTCAGACCTGTCAGTGTAAAATGCAGATGGCAAAAGCATTCGCCAGTGGGGTGGGACTGGGAAATACTGTTCAACAGCAAATGTAATGGACAGAAAAAGCCAAGATCATCTCTTCACCGTCTAACGCTACGGAAGAAGAGACTCAAGCTCTGAAGGTCTCAGCAGTCCCCCTGCAAGAGCTGCCAAGAGGAAAGCCTTGCCTTGCTTGCTGGAAGGATGCTGTGTTGGGGTAAGGAGTGGAAAGTATTAAAAAAATCAAACAGCCTCAGTGTTCATACAAGAGCATTACAATCAGTGTGGCCTGTTGGCGGCTGGAAAAAACTACCTGGACAGCATGTAAAGCCATAGCTGAGAACTACTGCCACGGAGAACAAGGGGTGGGCAGGGGGTGACCGAACCGGCAGTTATAGGTACAGGAAACCCAAGAAAGTCATGCAGATGTGCAAAACCTTTCCAGCTCAAGCCAAAAAGTGCTTTTAACTATCAAGGAAAGGGCAACTAAACCCCACTTAGCGTAAAACCAAACTTTGGTTCTAAAAAACACAAAAGAATGTCTGCATCATCATTGCACTTGCTGCAGTTTGTCTCCAGACCTCTGCGGTGGGGGCCAATAAAGAAACCATATCACTACCAGGTACGCTTCTGCCTCTCAAAGAAACAAATATATGCAATTTCAATAATTAGTTATATACTTCTGTCTATCTACTATTCTAGTAACCATGATAAAATAGGGAAATACTTTAAATCAAAAATACACATCAGCACTTACTATAGCTGTGCTTTTACCCCCAAAACAGGCTGTATCAGTCAGTGTCACTGTAGAGAGAAATACCCTTCTCTGGGTGTAGACCAAGAGGTAAAGATTTGTCTTTTGCTCTTGGTTTGTCTGCTGCTTTTTCTTCTCAAAGGAGTGAGCAATTACGGGGGTGACCGAGTACTGGCTTTGCTACCGCTGGCTGGGATGAACAGCTGGAAAAACAGAACGAGAATTCGGTGCCTCCCATACTAGCTAGACAACACTGTTATCTAATAAAGTGGCAAGACCCTGCAACTATTAACATGTAGTATTGTCACCAGAGTTTTTTCTGATGGGGAATTAGGTAGATAATATTACTCATGGAAACACAGGTTTATGAAGGCGGAGCGGGGCAGGAGGGTCAGTAACAAAGAGTTTATGGGATAAGAAACTCACAAGCCACAATCTTTTTGTGTGTTTGTTTTTCAATGAAACAAGAGTTCTATTTCGTATCATGAACTGCTTCACGCTCCTCCTCTGCTGGTCCATCCTGCTCTCTTTCTGCCAGCAAAGGTGGAGTTTGCTCTGTACAGTTCTGACCATTTGCAGCTTTTTTTTCCGTCGGCAAGACAGTTTCTGGGTCTGGGTTTGCCAACTCCCCTTTCACTTTCTTTCTCTTCCGCTTCTGGCTTTCCAGGTTCACTGCATCCGAGTGCCTGGTTTGCTGAATGCTGGGCAGTGCCATGCCAATGCCTGGGGAAAGGAACATTGAGGGATAGATCAGTCCAGGAGACATCCCTGGGATAAGAAACGGGTTAAAAGCTACAGGACTACTGGTAGTTATTGCAGATTCTGTCTGATTAGAAAATGAACTAGGACCAGGCTTCTCTTCTGAGACAGTTTCTTTTTTCACCTCCTGGCTGCTCTGTTTATCCTCAGTAGCTTTCTCTGTGCTGGCTGTACCACTTTTCGTTGTGCTTGTTAACGAAGTCGGTGCAGTCGCAGTACAAGTAGTTGCCATGGAGGGGTTGAGAAGTCCTCCAACACCAAACATCTGTGGGACGGTGGCCATGCCCGGCAGCATCATAGGCAACATGCTCAGAGTGCTTTTCACATCCTCGCCAGCGGGTACCGCCGCAAATCCAGCAGGAAACCCAACCAGCCCGGTCAGAGGGATCCCTTGCATATTTCTCATGTTCTGAAGTCCTACCAGATCCATCCCAGCAATCAGTCCATTCATGAACAATGGTCCCATTCCAGAAGAAGAATCTGCTACAATGCCAGGGCCTTTAATGAGTTCACTGCGGGGCCTCCTGCCCCTCCGTCGGGGCCCTGTGTCACGGAGCACAGGCTCAGCTAGGATGCGATTGAATTTGCTTTCTGGTAAGTAGCCCTGAAAATGAAACACACACAACAGAAAACACCTGACAGTTATTAATGCATCAATACAAAGCTGGTGTCTCTGTGCCTGCATCTGCGTTCCAGATGGTGTCAGCACAGAAATGTTTGTCTACGTGATATGGAATTTGAGAGGTATACACAACTTTTCCCCAAGGGATGCTGCCAAATGCAAAGCCACCCTCGCTGTGCCCTGGAATGATGCTGCAGTGTCAAAGTGCAAAGGGAGAAAGGAAGGAAACACATTTTTATGCCACATTTCCACCCAAGCAGCTCAGCACCTGTTCAGAATATGAGAAGCACCGGGGCAGCTCTGTGTCAGGTATCAACTTAGCTCTCTTCCCAGCTTTAATCAGTATCAAGTGAAAAATCGTATCATTTAGATGCAAAGGGCCGAATTTTCAATGCTCTGCAGGACTGCAAAGCTGCATAGGATGACACACAGAGAGGGGACATGTTGGCTGAGGAGCTCCCAGCTTGAGCTGTGCTCAGATGCCAGAAAGGTTCTTCTGTGCATTGAGACATGAGACCAAAACCCAGCGGCCACAACTGGGTAAGACTGACTAGTTACCCAGAGCAGTGATAGGGATCCAAAGCACAGTTTGAAACTCCTTTTTTTCACCATACTCATCACAGACATTTAATCATTTCCTTTTGTGGCTCCCTTGGGTTTCAATATTACCACTCTTTGAATCATTTCCAATAGATTTAGGTAGGAAAAGCATTTCCCATTGACACCAGCAATGCACAAAGTTGAATGTGCCCAAAAAGGGGGAGAAACTTCTGCTCTGCTCTCACTGGTGCAGGGAAAAAACCTGCATGGGACTATGATGTCGTCTGGGCTTCACGAAGCAGATGACTGAGCGGCTGCCCAAGCGACTGGAGCAGCCAGACGTCCCTCCACATGCACCTGCCCAGAAGGATGCACACTCTCCAAAAGCACTGGACTGATGGGGCTCAGGGTATAAATGCTAATGGGCATGCAGGTGCTAAATCAGGATGCAGGTGCGGTGCCAGGCACCCAGCCATTCCTGCTGGCACAGAGACCATCCCTGCAAATGATGGTAAGGAAGAGCTGCCAGCTCACGTCATGCTGGTCGCCCCAACAGGGCGCTGCTGCCAGCCCAGACCTGGGGTTGCTTCCTGGGGAGTGGGACAGACCACGCCAAATCTCTAGTGCTAATTAAAAGCAAATTTGAGATCAGTACAAACCTCTAAGCCAACTGATTCCCTCTTCAGCCCCCTGCAAGGGCATCACAGAAACCACTGCAGCCCCTAAACCAGGGAGCAGGCGAGAGGATAAGGCCAGCCTACAGGGCAAGGAAGGGCAATCTAGCAGCTCCATGTGCCAGAGAAGAGAGCACTCCTCCTTTGCAGGCTCTGCCATGCACCAGGGCAGGGACAGTGTGAATGGAGGTGGTGAGGTGAGGCTCCATCCTACCACTCTCACTGACAGTGTCTGAGCCTTCAGGCCTGGTGCTCTGGGGGCCTTTCAGCAGTCCCAGGGCTGCACTGAGTTTACAGAAGCTGATGAAAAGTCTCAGTTTGGGATGTATTTAAAAATCTGACCTCTGAGAATGTGTTTTGTCCACTCCTTGTTGCCCAGCGCCTGAGCCGGGTTGCTGCTCCTAGGGCATTTCTCTTGCCCCTGTTATTTCTAAGCAAGCCAAGTCTTTCTGGACAGTCACTATGAGCTGCTGAGCCCTGTGCCCAGGGCGCTGAGCCCCTGCCCTCCTACACCTGGCCACACTGCTGAGCTGTGCCATGCGTCCAACCTCCCTCTCTGCCACACAAGCGTTCCCGGTGCTGCCAGTCCTGCAACTATCCCCTCCCATATGCGGAGTACAGCTCCTGCCTTGCAGCTCCCAGATTCTCACTGGAGAAAGGTTGCGGGGATGGGGAGGGGAAAGAAAAGATGACATGATACAGATTTCTCCAAAAGCTCTAACTTACTGAAAGCTTAACAATGTCAGCCCAGTCTGCTGCAACAGCATACTCCAAGTTTGCATCAAGCCACCTTGGCAATTCCTTCAATGCTGGTGCTGTGGCTCCCCCTAACTATAAAACACAGCAAAAGGATGACCTCTATTGCAGAAAGAGTTATGTAAAATAACACAACAAATACGATTACACTTCCCCTAACACCTTGCTTTGGGCTGCAATTCAGCTGGGGCAGAGACTCTTCCCTTGCTATGCATCTTTGCAGGGTGTGGTGTGCACCTGCTGCCTCCAGGTACACGGTTCAGGGAGAAAGGACAAGTCCAGCCTGTGTGGCCCATCACATCCCCCTCCCTGCAGACAAGCAATAGGGACAGAGCTTCCTGGAATGCCACACTTGGAACCAGGCAAACCCCCTCCAATTCACCCAAGTCTCCAACCATCATGGGGGAAACAGAAGGAGACACAGACCTGGCTGTAACAGCCTCATTCTGTCTCACTCTTCGGTTTTGGGTTTAGATATGATGTCACATCACTTTCTGACTTAGTTCAGCCCTGGCTGAACTGAATTTGAAAACTGAAATTTAAAAACTGAATTTAGGTGAAAAAAACCCTGAATGTCCCTGCTTATTCAGAGAGGTAAAAATCAGTGTACTTGAGATTAAACTGCCAATAAGGAAATCCATGGTCCTTGCTCTGTAAGCAAGGAAAAGCCCTTCACACCCCACACTTCCCACATGCGTAGCACTTGGATGGATACTGGTCTGCTCTGCCTGCACCTCAGAAGGAGGAAAAAGGCAAAGATATTTGGATGGTAGGATTACAATTTGTGGCATCGTGCAGTGAATTCAAGGGGAAAAATCAAACCTGGAATGGGAAGCACCAGCCAGGGCTGTGCTCGTTGTGGTTTTAAAGCCAACAGCTGAATCCCTGTGCCATTGATGGGTCTGGGTGCCCTGGCAGGGGTGGATGCTCAGGCTTTCCTTACTTAACATAGAAAGGCATTCATTTCAAAGGTCTTGGGCACAGATGTGTCAGAGGACAGTGCAGATCGGTGACATGTTCCAGGCTTGTCACATCCATGGGCTTCTCTGCATTAAATCTCCCCACAAGTGAGTTCAGGGTCTGTTCAGCATTTACAGACACCAAAGGCAGAGCACAGCACCAGCCTTTGCTTACCCGCCGTCCAGTACCCTTATGTACCACAGGTACCCGCTCGTCTCCTGTCAGTGCGCTAATATCCAATTTGCTGGGGTCCTTGCAGCGTTGCCTCCTCTGCTTGGGCTTGTCTGAAAAATTCTGGAGTGCAAAGACAACGTTAATGAGATGAGATGGCTTAATGAGCCCGGACAGCTACAAGCTCTGCAAGAGAGTGGTACAGATGAGCTTCTGAGGGAGAGAGGGTCCCTGCAGGCTTGGATGGGAGCAACGTAAGCGCTACATTCTGGTCTCTGCCATCAGGCCAGCTCTCAAATGAGCACCACTGATTTCTGTAGGTATAAAGGGGTTTTCAGCATATCCCTCTTACTGCTTCAGCCCTTTTCAACTCCCCTGCAACCCTAAAACTGTAACTGTAATGTGCTGCTGATTCATATACACGCACCTATGAGTGTGGCACTAATGACAACCAGGAAAGAAAGGGAGAACAGGTCTGTGTGTGTCATCTCAGGTCAGCCTGATATAGCTACCTGCATCTCACCAGCTCATCTCTGCTTCGTTTTGCTCCTATTTCAGCTGCTGCACCATGTTGCTTTGGAATGTCCCTTCAGGACTGCAATCAATAGAGTAAACATTGAGTTGCTGCACACCCACTACCTGCACCAAGTCCCAGCATCAATGCTGCTTTTTAATGAACTATTGCAGGTTCTGATTCCTGAGAGGCAAAGAAAAGCCCCTGAGCTTGGCCTGCCCTTCAATAAGCTGAGCTGCTGCACTGCCCCAAAGCAGCTTTCACTCCGTCCTGGAGAGAGGATACCTGCCCTGATGGGTCCTGGGCACTGGGGCTTGCTGGGAGCAAGAGGTTCTCAAGCAGCATGGCCAGAGTAGGCGAGCTCAAGTAAGGCCCTCATTGAAGGCAAGGGCAATGGAACAGAGTGGGAAGGCAACTCCATGCCTGCTCCACCACTAGACTGCTTCCTGCAGTGTTCCTAGGAGTCTGACCTTGGGCACAGAGCCGCATGTACCTCTGGACTTTGAACAGCAAAGGCCATCCTGCCTGAGCAAACACTGGGCTCTCTCACTTCTAACAACCTCCAAAACACTAATGGCTTTGCCTGCACTCCAAGCTCCAGGAAGACCCTGCCTCAACCACACTCTCCTCCAGGACCAAGAAGCGCAGTCGTTTATGCATTCACACTACATTTCTCCCTGCTCTGTGTTACAGCCTGCGCTCTGCCCACAACATGGGCTAAAGGGCTAAATAAGCTGAAATCTGGAGCAAACCAATTGTGAAACCAAAACGTAGATGTTTATGAGACAGCAAGAAGAATCAGACAGGCTTTGCCCCATACTCTCTGACAGCTCCTGTGCCCACCTCACTGCAGCCTTTGCTGCTGGCAACACAGCCACCTCGAACCCACATTTAAAACCAAGAGGTTTCCTCTTGTCTGGGAACCTTATTTAATAAACAGCATTGCCTAAAATGACCCCAGGTGGAATGGAGCAACACAGAGAGACTGTGAGCACCTCAATCCCCTTTCCCCATTTCTCTCCCCATCCCTGGTGCTTCTGGAAGACACTGGACTGGGAGATGGATGTGCCAGAGCTGGAGAACAGACATCAGGGGAGGGTAAAGGCTGCACTGCAAGACACTGTGGAAGCTTGATCTCAAAAGCAAGCACAGAAAATCTAACACACAGGGCAACACACAAGACAGGCAGATAGACAGACATGCCACCAATGGCCATACTTACTGTGCCAAAGCCAGGAACGTCAAGTGTGTAGTCAGACTGCTGACGGAGCCAGTCGAGGAGACTCTTATTTGGGACAGCCTTCTCTGCTTGGCTGCCTGCAGCTGGGACTGGCTGTGGAGTTGAGGTAGCAGCAGCCGGCCCATCAGAGATGGGACTGTTCTGCGGGGGCTGCAGCTGGTCTTCCTGAACATCCTGACATGGAGGGAGGAGCAGGGAGAGAATATCAGTAGCATATGGTGATGCATGAGCATCCAGACCAGTTAAGCTCCTGACACACGTCATCTGCTCCCATTATAGACTCATCCACATCCTCCCCATGCCTGCTCCTTCAATAATCACCCACCACTGCATTGCACTTCTACTCGGTCCCCAGCACTGGTGGCACAGAGAGAGTGGGCAGATGCTTCTCAACTCACCTGGAAACACCCTAGTAATCAGGAGGACCAACTTCCCCTCACATCACTCCTAGCCTAGAAGGACTGCTCTTGTTCCCAAAACCCCATTCTTCTCACAGTGGATCCGAAGGTAGAAGAAGAAGGGATGCAGCAGGCTCTTGGCCACAGCTCCAACACAGTCAAGGACCTTTCTTCATGTTCCCTAACCCCAGACACTCTGGGCAGAGTGCTGCAAGCCAGAGAGAAAGTTTCCTTTCCTTCCTGGAGCAGTATCTGCTCCTGTCTGCTCTAGTATGAGCCAAGCTGTCCTGGAGGAGGCCCTGCATTGCCATGGGCAGCATAGCTTGTAAGGGAGAGCTGGACCACAAGACAAATTGTGCTGACCCCATCAAGGCCATGTGGAGGAGGTGAGCATTGACCCACCTGCAGCCTGGTTGGAAGAGGCCTCTCCTTCAAGAAGATGAGGTCCATCCCTTCTACATTTTTTCTCCTGCCTCGTCTCCTCCGCATGGCAGCGTCTTCTCTTCGGGTGCTGCCATTTACGATCTGTCCTGTGACAGGATGGATCAACCCTGCCTGCAGGATACCAGACAAGTCCATGCCCAGGGAGCCCTGGAGGGTGTTCACGGTCCCCACTTTGGGCATGCTTGTGTTCAGGGAGAAAGGAGAAGAGTTCCCCAGGGACCCATCGGAGGCTCTGGACAAGTCCACTGCCGTGTCACGCCAGCCATTCAACACAATGGGTGGATGGACATGGGTTGCTGCTAGGTGCTCCAGGCTCCTCTGTTTGGCATCTCTGTCCACCTCAAATTCGTAGGGCCTCCTGTGCTTCCGTTCATCTTTTGCAAAGGTAGGGGTCAGGAAACCTTCCTGTGTGCATCAAAGCCACAGAGAGGGTTATGGCTGCTTGTACACTACCCAGGGACCACAGCTCCTCAAACCAACACTGAGCTAACAGTCAGGCTCTTCTGCCTCTCTGTGGGAGAGTGGAAGGATGCCCTTTCCCAGGCACATCATGCTTCTCCTTTCCTGTATGTGGGTGGTGTGGGAGCCAGAACCACCCCCGTGTAGTGGGTGCTCTGCCAGCTGCCAGGTAGGCGGGCTGGGGTCCCAGGTTAGTAGCTCCCGTCTCTGCACTGTGACCAACAGCAAGAGGAGATGAGGGAGAGCTGGTGACTGATGGTAGTGCCCTCTCCAATGTCACTTCCTGTGGGACACCAGGGCACGGTCCCCTTTTCCCCAGCCACACTGGGTGCTACAGCATTGACTGGAAGCCCCCCTCTACAGCTATGGGAGCTGTGCAGCAGTCGCCTCCCCAGGAGAGAACACAGCTGGTGGGGGACTGAGAGCACAGGGAGCTCACTGGGTGCCCTCAGTAGAGGGGACCAAGCAGCTTAAGCCATGTGCTACACACCAGAAATGGCACCGAGAGGCAGTATAAACCCAGCTCCTACTGGAAAACTCCTGAGCAACTCTGGGCTGTGATTTACTCCAGAGTTCCTGGCCTATTCTGGCCTGAGGGTCCCTGCACCTTTTGTACCTGTGAGATTAACACCCCGTTACTGAAGCAGGGATCGGGGGCTTCTGACTCAGCAAAGCTGCTCCTGCTGCCGGCATTGCTGGCTACTGCTGGAGCAGCCAGCAGGCTCTGTGTCTCAAACTGCTGGCTGGAGGAGGGCCACTTGCCCTTCAAGATGGCATGGCAGATGTTGTCAATGCGGTTGATGATGACACGGTCCTGCAAACAGAATGGGACAGTGGCAGGCTGGGACTCGAACGACTGACTTGCACATCACCTAAGGATTAAAGACAAACCCACCTCTGGGGACCTCAGATCGGTGGGGAACGGCTCTGGACAGGTATATCCATGGCATGGATGCCTGGGAAGTTAGAGCACCCACAGGGAGCCATGTGCAGAAGAGCGGGAGGCAGAGCTGGGGCTATGTGAGCTGGTCAGGGCTACACAGTAATGCAAACAGTGTTCATGTTAAACTCACCTTAGGCCACTCAGAGAAGGAGTAAAGTGTCTTCTCCTGCAGCAGCTGGGCTATGGTTGGTGCCCGAGCATCCTGAAGGTCATCAATCTCTCCAGGCAGGACAGAAGCAGAATTCTTGCTCTCCTCCTCCAAGTACTTGTCTGGACCATCTGAGAAAGCAACAGAGAACAGCCCATCACCACCCTGCTTCTGTGTCCTCTCAAGGCAAGAGCAGCTCCTCACACCTTCCCAACCCAGCACCCAGCTGTCTCTGCAAAAGCCCCATTCCCCAACCAGCTGCCGAGAAACACTGCAGCCCTGGGTCATGGCAGGCACCTCAGGCTGCTCAGGAAGGGTCAGTACTGCCCTGCACAGAGACTGGGGGGCTAGTACAGTAGTGGTCCCTGTTCCTGCCCATCCCCATACCTTGTACAGGTGAGGAGAGCACATGTCTTTCCAGGAGGAGCTGCTCACCAGGCAGCGCCCTGTGCCAGGAGGGAAAGGGTGTCCTGCACTCCAGGGGATGCTCATTAGCAGAAGGACTGCTGGGGCTCAGCGTGGGGTTGTGGGCAGTCCCATTGGCAAATACAGCCACCAACCCTTTGTCCTGCAACCACATCAGAGGGACTCCAACTCCCTGCTCTGGGGGCTCAGCAACCCCATGGCTTGGGCTCTGCAGGGAGAACAGCAGGGCCCTCCCACCCCAGTCAGAGGTGACTGCCAGCCAGATGGAGCGCTCAGGACAGTACCTTGACTCTGGTTGCTGCTGGCTTTCTCCCCCTTGTCTCTCTTCTCACAGTCTTCATGTTTCATGCCCTCGGACTTGGGGTGCAGGGCCCCTCTGCAGCTTGGCTGCCGCTCAGCTCCTTGGTCCCAGGCCTGTGCTCCGGCACATGGGAGCTCTGACCCTGTGGTCCCCAGCAGTGCTGTGGGCAGGCCAAAAGCCTGGGCCTGACCTGGTGAGTGCTGCAGGATGCTCTCCTCATCCAGGCCCTGGTCCTCCCTGCCCTCTGGCCCGGGCTCCCCCAGTCTTTCGGGTGTCCCCAGCCTCAGAGAATCTCTCTCACCATTCATGTCTTCTGGGCAAGGGTTCTCAGGTGTGGGGAGGTCAGAGCTCTGTTCCTCAATCCCCAGTTCATGAGCCTCAGGGTCACAACCAGCGCTGTTCCTGGGACCACTCAAGCCTTTCACAACTTCTGCTGCTGCCTCAAAGTTATCATCATCCTCTTCTTCCTCCTCATCCTCCTCACTGTGGTTCTGACTTGGTCCCAACTTTGCCTCTATTCTTTTCTCCTGCAACAGATTCATGAACCTCTCATCAGGAGCAACCTTTATTTCATAGTTATGAAGGCTGGAACTGTAGAGCCCCACAGTTATGACCCCTTCCATGGCACTATGCTCTGGCAGTGCTGCCTCAGGGCTGGTGAGGTTTCCCTTCTGCTGCAAGGTTTTGTTGAGCTCTGCTGGGATGCTCTGCAAGGGGTTGCTTTCAGGGGTGGAAGGTGAAGGCTCAACCTCCTCGTTCTGACCATCCATTTGGTCACAGCCCCCCTGCAAACCCTCTCTCAGGGCATCTGCATCGCAGCTGGATGGGTCCTCGTCCCCCTCTAACTTGCCCTCGGAGAGTTTAGCAAGGTTACTCCCAACATCTGTGCAACTTGGGCTATCTTGAGCAAGAGAGCTCTGCTCGCTGTTACAGGCCTTCTCATCATACATCATGCACACAAATGACTCCGGCAGAGAGCTTTCATCATAGTTTCTAGACATGAGGTCCCGGACTTTAGACATGAATGTTTCACAGCAGGAGTCTGGAGGGCTGCCCCCAGCCTGAGACATGATGGCATCTGCAGTTTCTAGCTTGACCTGGCTCTCGCCTTCAGTCTCCAGGGGTTCATCCCCCTGCAGTGGTTGGTCCACCTGGCTGTACAGAGGGGAAGCATAGAGTTTGGAGTTAGTCTGGTAAAGGCAGCACAGTGTTTCTGGCCCCGGGAGCCCTGTTCTTTTATTCTGGGCATAGTTCCTGTAGGCATCTAAAAAGGACAGCTGGGGGTCATTCATGATGTAGTAGTCTGTGCGATTCAGGCCATGCTTGGCAGTGCCGATCAGCAGGTCTCGATCATGTTTGCCACACTCCCACCACACTGGCAGGTAGAGGCTTGGTCGGCAGAGCTTGAGCCGCTCGTGAAGCTGCGGGGATTTGAGCACCTGCTCACGCACTTTTCTCAGGAGCTCGATACGGTAGAGTGTTCTGGTGGCACGTTCCTCAGTGATGGGCTCCACGTAGATGTCAGGGTCTGGGGGGCCTGCAGCAGGGACAGAAACACCAAGGTGTTATAGAGACTGAGGAGGATTGCTCAGAAGCCAGGAGAGCAAGGAGAGCTTTAACTCTTGCTCAGACTGCAGAGGAGGAGGCGAGAGTGTTTGTAGCCAACGCTGAGGCTTTTCTTCTCAGTCTCACCACCTTCCATTCAATTGTCACCAAATCGACTCATGGGAGTAAACTCCCTCGATCTCAGTAGCTGGGCCAAAAGAGGCACTCTGCCACAGAGGATTTTAGAGCCTTGGTTGAGCTCCGCATCATTAATGCCAGCAGTGCTGGAGCTGCCTGGACCCTCTGCTGGAGTGGCTCCCTGGGACTGATGCTTGTGGTAGCCCTTCAGCAGGTTCTCAGGGAAGGGAGTTCGCTAACTCACCAGCTCTTTTGCGAAGAAACACATACTTAAGGCATTAACATACACAAGGCATAAGACTCCTGACAGGTCTGAGATGAAATCCTTTCTGTTGTAGCTAGAAGTAAATTGCTTTATGTTTAAACAAGCCCCTAAGCAGCTTTTCATCTGCCGTGTTCTGCATGGACACCAGGGCTCTGGAGGGTACTGAGAAAACAGATGCCCTGCATGTTGGCCAGGTTACCCAAGCTTCCTAAGATGGGTATGGACTCACTTTGCCCTGCAGCAGAGCTCTCTGGTTGGCTATGCCATGGCACAGCCACTGTACAGATTGCCCAGCACCCGCAGGGATGCTGGGAAAGAAAGCAGCAATATAGACCACCCAGACAACCCCTAGATGTGTAGAGATGCGATCGGTTGCTTCTCCTTGACACCTAGACATTGTGATTTCATGGGAGAGCGCCACAAGAGCTGTGAAGGTATGGGCTGGAGCCCCCAGGGCTGCCGTACTTTCCCACTGCACTTGGGAGGCAGCACACAGTGGTGATAAGGAAGCCAGAAATCCATGTAGCTTCTGCAAGCCCACAGCGGTGATAAGGAAGCCAGAAATCCATGTAGCTTCTGCAAGCCCACAGCCTGCCTGGTCTCTTGCTGCCTTTGACTGTCCCTGAAACTCCTTCCTGGCTCACAGGGAACCATTTCTAACCTGTGGCTACATTACCCACTCCTTGGTCATGCAATTTCCACTCACCATCCTCTTTCCACAGCGGGAGACCACAGACATTTTTGCACATGACCACAAAACTGTAAAAGTACTTCTCCAGGTTCTCGTCTGTCTTCTTCTCCAGTCGAGAGATGGCTCGGAACTGGGTCCAGTCAAATACCTTTTTCTCCTGGTCATAGACAACCCCAAAGGAGGAGACAGTGCGGTAGAAATCTGCCTGCTCCCTCCTGGTCCACCTGGGCAAAGAGAAGACATGAACACTACTGAGACACATTCTGGCCCCAGCAAAAGCAAGGCACCCACCAGAGACGACTATCTGGTTACTTCCCACCAGTTTGGAGATTCCAGTAGGAGCACACTAGGAGATTACCACACCCTGAGACCCTCTGCCTGGTGGCACACAGTGAAGAGGACCAAAGGTCACGGGCCCTCTGGCTCTTGGTTGACTGTTGAAAAAAACTCTCTCAGCTGTTTGAAAAGCCACCAGGTGCAGCTCCTGGATGTACTGCTGATGAGGCACAGGCACCAGCAGGTTCTATGGAGGCACAATCCTATCTCACCTACTCACTTCCTTCCTATCACACCGAGTTGTCTCATCACCTCCATGGAAAGGCCAACTTTTAGTACCAGGAATTAAAAAAGACGGTCCTGCAGACACAGCTTTCATCCCGCCTCTTCCAGAGGAAAACTGGGACCAGGGTTCATTGCCATAAGGGTCCCAGTAATAAACACCACCCACTCTACTGACTCCTGTGACTCCTGGGTGCCAGGGTTGGGCATCCCTCCCTCCCTGCTGAAGGGAAGCAGTCATAGTGGTGGGGTTTTGGTTACAACACTGGTACAGTACAACCTGCACTCTGACCTGGACCCTCTGTGCCTTCACCCCATCAGGACCACTTTAGGAGCGATCTAGAACACAAATGGTGAGGAGGGTCCTGGGCAAATACAGACCCGGGCACAGAGAACATAGAGGAACAGGTCCCAGAGCACAAAGCAGGGTGCAAACTGCAGGGTAAGTGCAGGAGCAGGCAAGTGCTGTGGTTTCAAAGAAAGCTTAGAGTCAAATCTTAGCTCCTCTGAACTGCAGGTCTGAACCAGTGCCAGTAGGGAGTTGGAACATGACAAGGGAGAGCAGACTGGGTGACAGCACCCACAGCACTGCCTGACTGACCAAAATAGACCAGGACTAGCATCCCCAGCCATGCTTCCAGCAACCCTGAGCCCTCCTCAGTGATATTTTGTTCCAAAAAGGAGAAGAACAAGAAAGTAAATTGAAAAACAGATGATCCAAATCAAGAACCAAAATGGGGAATTTGTAGAAAGGCCTCAAACGAAAGGCTGGTGGGGAACTGCCCAGGACACTTCTGGGAGACCCTAAAAACCCCAAAGCCCACAGAATGTATAAGCAGGAAATGCCAGGCTGATGTGGTGCCCGCAGCACAACCACTGAGGCCCTTGCCTTGGAGACGGCATGGTACAACTAGAAGACGGACAGGGAAGATAAGTGGGTTGAAGTAGCCTCTGTATGGGGAGGTCATGAACAGAAAGCGCGGGGCAGCCCAGACACCCAGAGGTTACATAGGCCCCTGTGATAGGGCCAAGTTCCCAGGAGACAGAGCCCTGGAGGCCTGCTGGGCACAGAGAGCCCCTGTGGTTCAGGAAGGCCCAAGGATGTGCTGGAGGCAGCGATGGAGGCAGCATCTCCTCACTGCACCTGCTCCTGGTTTCTACAGAGTCCCTCAGGGTGCCAGGATGGTCCCACCATCCTTCCATTTACTGGGACACAAAAAACACAGGAGCACATCAAACCCAGCATACAGCACCAACCAGCTTCCAAGGCCATGATCAGGAGGCTAGTGTAGTGTCCAAGAGGCACTGGGGTCATAGCTGCAACGCACATGAGCTATGACAGTGCTGGTCCATCACCCCTCATACACAGAGTCAGTTTCGTGACTGTTTTGGAGACAGAGTTCCTCTCTGGCAGTGATCACGCAAGGCACTGCGATGCAAAAAGGTCAGTGCTTGTACTTATCCCTATTGTAAGCAGGTCATCCTTGACCTGGCAAAATAGGGATGCACTTTCAAGGAGAGGCAGACGGTACAGGTGACCACAAACTGACCAACAGAGGATTTCCACCCTATAGACATCATGCTTGGTATAAAGTGAGAGACCACAAGGGTCTGCCCTCTTCTGCAATGGCTAACATCCAGTGAAGGACCTTGTCTGTCTTTTCCTGATGTCTGATCCATGAATTCCTGAATTCAGTTCCTGAGCCCAGCTGTGGACCTTTTCCCTAATGTCTGTTCTGCAGCATTTGTGGTGATGTGTGGTCATCAAGGGGTGGGGTGGGAGTGTGACTTCCTATATTTGTATATATCTAATAACTTTCTAATTATTTTCATCACATTATTATTATAATTTCATTACAGCTGTAGTTTCCAACCCATAAGTCGTTTTTCCTCTGATTTCCCTTTCCTTGCGGTGAGAAGGCAGGGATTTGGGAGTCCGATTGTTGGAGCAAGAATCTAAACCCAAGAAGTTTTAAATTTTATTATATACAGTAGTTTAAATTAGCTGTAAATCAAGAAAAGAAATGATTTAAATGTATGTAGTAGTTTCAGAGTCACAAGAAATTTTAAAACCTAGCACTGTAGAAAGTTACTTAGGAATGCTAACAAGGCCATGAGCACAAAGGCTTATACAAGCTCAGTTTCTTTTCCAATAGTAAATGATTGTTCTGTTGTAATACTTCTCTTGTTCCTCACTGATAACTTTTCTTTAGTAGGTCTTGAGTTGTTACTTCAGTTTCTTTTCAATAGTAAATGATTGTTCTGTTGTAATACTTCTCTTGTTTCTCACTGGTAACTTTTCTTTAGTAGGCCTTGAGTTGTTACTTTACTTCAAGCTGGAATGCTTAAACAGCTGTTTCTGAAACGCTTAGGATGTGAGAATCTATTGTAAACTTCAAAGAACTGATAAAGCTTGTAGATGAAGTCATTGAAATGTACATATGCATTGGGTAATGATGTAACCTGTTGAATATACATTAGATTGCGAAACTTCACGAGAATAAAATCTCGGTCAAGCGGAGATGGGGTGGGGGGATCAGATTTGCGAAACTATTCCCTGATCCCTGGGGGCCCCCCCCAATAAAGCACCAACATATAACCCTCACAAGAGTGTTATGTGTTTATTGTCACGCTGATGCTAACACCATCTGCTCTGCCTTAGCTGCCAAAATTACCTAGGCTGGGACTAAACCATGACGCAAGTGCTCAAGTCAGCTCAGCAGCACCCACTCTGTTGGGGCTGGAGGTGATCCCTGGCCCAGCAGATGTTGGATTGAGACCTGAAGATCTATCCCTTCACTTTCTTTCACTGTGACACCGGCTGCTACCTGCAATCCACAGTGGCTGCTGCCTCCTGGCTGGGCCAGCTGCCGGAGACATAAGGCTCCCTCACGACTGGAAGCAGTATTCCTTGCCCTGGTCACGCAGGTAGTTGCCTGCACGCCAGTCATGGGGACAGACACCTGGGCAAACCCAGAAGGCAAGGATTTTTATAGCTTAAAGTAGCTTTGGAAATGACCTGCTACTGTGTTACCTTTTCTGCACTTCTTTGTTCACTGAGTCCATCTCAGAGGCTCTCCTGAACACCTCATCCTGCAGCCAGTATCCATGGTTACCAGGCACCAGCATCTCACCACGGGGAGGCAGCTCTTTGCGGTTGCAGCGCTGGTAGACAGTGACAAGCCTCCGCAGTCTGGCTGTGAGGGCAGATGAGACAGGCCAGCAGGATCTGTCTGAGTCGGAGCCATCCTGGGCTTCAAACATCAGCAAGGACATTAGTATTTAATGCACATTCCAAGCCATAGGTTCCTGCATCCCTCTGGTCACCTCCAAGAGCTCCCTCCCGCCTTCCCTCTCCAACAGGAGAAAGTAGGGATCACAGTCATGAGTCATAAGGGCTGTGGTGACCATCCCTGGGCCTCTGAACCCTAAAAGCTGCTGCCTCACAGCCTCATCATGGTTGGGTTTCCTTTGGAGAGAGCCCAGGGGCAGAGATCAGGGCAGGAATGATGGCCCTGGGCCAAGCCATGACTAGAAGAGGACTGCAGTTCCCTGTTCAGCAGTGGGGCCAGCCTATGGCATCTGCCAATGCTGCCCCCTGCAGAGACTGCATGGACAAGGCTGGGCCAATGGCTTCTGGCTGGAAATGGTTTTTTTTGGAATCCTGGCTGCCCCGCCACAGGGCCTGTTCCTGGGTGTCCCTGCGTGAGAGGGCCCCTGACAGGTACCTCCCCATGTTAAACTCCCTCACCTGTACAAAGAGCAGCACAACTCCCAGCCCAGTGTGGGTCCCTCCCACCCAGAAGCACTCTGGCTCCAGCTGTGCTGTGCCAGCCCCTGGAAGGCAGACACCACGCTGGGGATGGATGGCCTCACCTGGTGCTGGCTCGTCCCGCTTCTCACTGGCTTCGCCCACACCAGCAGCTACCATGTCCTACAGAAGGAAGCCATCAAAGAGGGCTCTCCAGCCCCGTGCAGAACCCCATACCCACAGCCCACCTGGCTGGGTATGGGTATGAGGAGGCAGGACAGGCAGGGCTGTATGTCTAGTGCCCTTGATGTCAGCCACTGACTGTCCAGGATTAGAGCAGCACAGGCAGAGGATGCAACAGCTCTGAAAGGCAGTGCTGTCTGCTCTGGGTCCAGAGGGGAGTTCCACCAGAGACATGGACTGTGGCTCCACTGCCCAGAACAGCAGCAGTGTGACAGCATCTGCTCTACACCCCCCTGTGCTGCTTCATTCACTGTTCTGGCTCTCCTGCAGCACCATTTCTCTTGGGACACTCCGATTCCTTTGTCAGGGCCCTGTGTGACTCCTACACACAAGTGTGAGAACCAGTACCCCTGGCCACCCCCAACCCTCAGTCCCCTCAGCTCCCCCTCAGCTGCCCAGGTCCACAGGAAACACAGAGGCAGCAGCAGAAGCTGTGCCTTTGGGAGCAGAGACCACACAGACAGTGTGGGGGAGAGCCTGTGCATGGCACAGCAAAGCTGGCACAACATGGGCTCTTCAGCAGCGCTGGCTCCCTGATGCCCTGCAGGAGAGCCAATGAAGCCTGCAGGGCAGGGCACGAAGGCAGGCCTGGCAGCAGCAGTTGTGGATCAATCACCATGAGTCCTGCTCACCTCCTGCTTTGGCAGCCCCTCCAGCTTTTCTCCACTGCTCTCTTCCTTCTCCATGCTGCCCCTGGGCAAGAGAATGAATCAGTCCTCGGCAGTGGCAGCACAGCCACCCTGGCTGTACCACTCATGCAGGAGGAGCAGAGAATTGGTGCTTGTGCCATTCCTCTGCCTTGCACTTGGGAGCATGTTCCCTCGCCTTCTCTGCTGCCCACAGTGCTCAGACACACAGTCTGCTTCTTTCCCCATCCCTGCGCACTGCTCATCCCACAGTACTGCCCCACTGCTACCATGAGGGAGCCAGGCAGTCCCTGCCCACCTTTCAGCGGCATCCTGGGTGCCATCGCTGACACCCTGCTCTGCAGAGAGCAGCTTCTCGTCCGGCATGCCAACCTTCTCCAGAAAGCAGAGTGCTGGGTCCGCCCGCATAGCATTATACCGCTCGTAACCTGTCAACCACCACATACCATCAGTGAGGAGAAACAACACCAAACCATGAATGACACAGCCTGGTTCAGGAGAACCTCCTGCTCTGTGGGATACAGCTCACCACCTGGCTTGCTCTCTTTGTGCTGCTGTGAGAGCAATTTTCACACCAAGAAATTCACAACACTTCTCCAAAAGTTGCTGATTGCTCTGCAGCCCCTGGGCAGCAGGCAGAGAAAGGTCAGCATTTCCACCCTACTGTCAGCCCTGGTTGCTGTGCAGAGTACTTGTGGTAGTTGCAGCTGGCAGCAACCAGCCCCATGGCTCCTGGAAGCCGCAGGGGGATTCACAACAAGGCTGAGAAGCCAGGAGAGGTTCTGCACCTTCCTCCCCACCCTCATGTGACAACTGCACATTGCAAACCACAGGAGTCTGCCAGGAGAACAGGTACGGCCGCCCTGGTCATCATGGTGTGTTGGCCCAACCACCCCAATTAGCTCCTGAAATGCTGCCTTGGTCCCTCGTGCTGATGGAACATCCACAACAGGTACTGGAGCTCTGGACAGGTGCTACATGTGGGGCCTTTTCCTGCAGACAAGCTCGGCACGCACCGTGCTTGAAGACGCCAATGAGCAGGGATTTATCAGCTTCAGCATTCCACCAGTCCACTGGGATCTCCACGTAGTCAATGTCTGGCAGCAGTACGTCCAGCTCCCTGTGGCAAACAAGGTCTGAATGTCCCTCTCCCAGCACTGGAGCACAATGGGCACTGCTGGGCAAGGGAGACAGGAGCTATTGCTCGCTGGTTTGGCGACAGCTACTGCATGCAAGGCTGCCCTGGGGTCCCAGTGCTGCCTGGACTGCATGTCCCCCTGAGGTTAGGGAGCTGGAGCCTTGGCTCCTCCACAACCCACTGCCTTCTCCATCCTCTTCCTCTGGAGATGGGGAGGCCACACAGCCACTCTCCCCTCCCACCCAAGTGATACCAACAGATGGAGATGCTATCTAATCTGAACAGCATCTGTCAGGGAAACCACTTCAAACCTACCAGCACGTCCCTTCCACACAGACTGGTGCTGATGGAGAAGCTGCTGGGGAAGGCAGCAGCCCCTGCCCTAGGAAATAAAGCTCCACAGATCACCCTTCTCTTTGAAGCACCGAGAGCTGGGTCTGTGCAGGAAGGTCAGGAGCTCGTAGGCTGCAGGTTTAGTGGCAGTAACAGAGTCCTTGTCCTCGTGCTTAGAAGAGAGTGCAGGCCACAGTGACAGATCCTGTCCCTGGGAACCTGGCACAGTCTCTGTGGGCTCCCACTCTGGTTTAGAGGCAAATCTGTCAGGCAGCACATGAAGATGTCTTCCTGCAGGCTGCAGGATGTCCCCAAGGCCTCAGAGTTGCCACAACAGGGCTGTCACAGCCACAGTCCCTGCTCAGGAAGAGCTGCCACATAAGGATGAAGTTTTGCCTGAGCAAGACTTCAGGCTTTGGCCACAGGATCTGACTTGCCTAGAGCCACAGTGAGCCCAGATGTGGCAAGGCTGGATAGCTGCACAGTGCTCGAGCACTGCCACCACCTCCCAAAGATGCAGGTTTCACTGCAAGATCTCTACCTGGCAGGGGTTCCCTCGAAGGCTTTGTCCGCAGCCTCCCCCAGCACTTCAGCCTTCAAGTAGTAGAGCATTCGCACCCGCAGCAGCACCCTGTTCCGGGGCAGTAGAGAGGAACAAAAAGGAGTTAAGATGGCAGCCCATACCCTGGCCTCATGACCCTCACCAAAGCATTGGCTGGGGCATGCTCCAAGGGTAAGCAAGGCCAAGAAACCTGCTCAACACCATTCTTCCTCACGTGAGAGGACCCACCGTCTCAAAGTAGGATGGGCACTGGCCACGTGGTGTCACATCTCAGCGCCCAGCCCTGCCATCTGCTGTGGACAGAGGTTTGCTGCTCAGGACAAAATTCCTGTTAGCTTAAAGAGCACCCATCAGCAGCTGGAGTATGGTAGTCCTGTGTGCACTGTGAGCCTTTTGTAGCTCCCTCCCACCCTCCCCACACTAAAGACCCTCAGCCCATGGTCTCCACAAGCCAGTGGCGCTCCCACACTCACTTGTTGCAGTGCTGTTTGAGGTGCTTCTTGTAGCTGTCATCATGGAGGACAACCTCAGGGTTGCAGGTGGCAAGCCAGTCCGCATTCTTTATCTCGGGAAGCAGCATCTGGTTCTTCGTCTTCTTCCCCTTCCTACCTCTGGGCACTGGTGCTGACAAGCCTGTAAGAGCAAGGGGCAGCAAGTGAGCACAATGGGGCAGACCAGGTGCTGGGTGAGGCACCTCTGCCACGCAGGTCAGCTGAGAAGTTTCCGGCTGCAGGTCAGTGTGGGAACAGAACAGGTAAGGGGAAACTATGGACACATTGAAATGACCTTGCAGCTGGGATGTAGGAAAACACATAAATCATCCTAATCACTGCCTGGTCTTGTGTTTAATGAGCAGAGCTCTTATGTTTAGATAACACATGCCTGACAGACTCACTACAACATGCTGAGATTCCAGTTCTGCCCTGAGAAAGATCGTAAGGCTCTACTCTCCCCGAAGAAAGAGGGGAAAATCAGCAGCTTGCTCTCATACTTTCTCACAAGGACCAAGCTCCACGGTGCCTGCATTCACAGTTGCACTTCCTCTGCCCGGGTGTTGTTCAGAGCTGCCCCACTTCATGAGCAAAGACTGAGCTCTGCCATGCCCATGCTCCTGGTTATGATCCAAGGATCATGAGGTAACAGGAATAAATGTACTTCTTTTATCCGTGGCTCTGTGGTGCTTCCTGTGCTCTGCCTGCATTTGGCTCACACATCGTCAAGACAGGCTGAGTGAAGTGCACAGAGTAAACTCACAGCATGGGAGGCTCCATCTCCAAAAGAAACTTCGGGATCACCATAGACACTGAGCTGGTGTGAGTTCCCACAGCAATGCTGTGGCCCACTGATGTATAAAAACATCACACAGAAGGGCCTTGGTCCTGAGCACATCTCTTGGAGCTTAACCTAAACACCACAGGAATCTGGGATAAGAGCTCAAACAAGAGGTTCCCAGTCAATCAAAGACCAGAAGACAATCCTGACCATCTGATCTGATCTGATCTAATGGGTTGTTTCCTATTCTATACACCAGGAGGAGGGCTGTGTGGGAACCAGATCACTCCACGGCGCATTTACATTTGGCAAAGACATTGAAGGGAAAAGGAACATAGTCCCATCTGACTGACAGAGATAAAATGAGATCTAGTGGCTGAAGCTGAAAATGAAAAATATTTTCAACCTTGAAATAAGATGGAAACAACTCCTGGTGGGGTTACTATTGTAACCCTCCCTGGTGGGGTTACTTCTGAGAGGGATGAGCTGCCTCCCTGGGCAGGGTCCTGCAGATGTCCACACCTGCATACAAGTGTGAAGGGGAAAGAAGTGCTTCAGTACCACCCCATCCATCTGGTCTTGCAGCACTAGGGAAGAAGATCACTGTGTAACCAACACTTGCATGAAATTTGCAACTCCATGACAGGACAGGGGCTCCAGCCCACAGGGTTGTGGGATGCCTGCACTGGGCACCAGGGCTCCTGTCCGCAGCACTGAACTGGCCTGATGAACTCTAGGCTAACGCTGCTTCCTCAGCAGCTTGACCTCGTCCAGGACGGAGGGCAGGACAGAGCTGCATCAGAGCAGAGCTCTGAGCTGTGCTGCCCATGTGCTGTGCTCACAGTCACATGGATACAGGATTGAACAGGAACAGCCCCAGAAAACTACTGCTTGCTGCCCATCAGGGAGGCCTTGGTGCATGTCTTGCTTGGTCAGCTCTGAGCAAACATGAGTCCTTGGTGAGCCACAGCAGTGCCTGCCGCATGGCAGGGCTCTGCTCTCTTCCAGCTCCCGAGCTTGGGCTCAACCGTTTCCTTGTTCCTCTGCCCAAGACCACATGGAGGTTTCACAGATGAGAAATGCTGTTCTGAAGAGCTGATGGAGAAGCATCTGGTTGCTTCCATCTGCTAAGTATCCAATTTTAAGTGCTGCTCTTGCACTGAAGCATTCCTGACCCTCCACTGCAACTTCAGCCTCTTTGTTACTCATTACTCGGCATTATCTAAATCAAGCTTGCTCATACCAGCCAATCTGTTTTTAACTCTTGCTCTGCTCCCACAGGGCTCTCAAGTCCCATCCCAGCGCTGCTCTGGGCTGGGCTGTGTGGGAAGGGAGAGATGCAGCACTGGAGTGGCTTGGATTGCAGGAGGTGGCTGGAGTAACTTAAGGAAGCCATTGAAGTCTATGTGCTTGGACCTCACACTGTTAGACATTTCCAGAGAGCAGGAAATGGTGTCATCAGGTATTTAAGCATCAAGTTACATGCAGCACGCTCTCAGAGCTCAGCAGCAGCACTACTCTAAGTTGGAAGAGCAGGGTCAGGGAAGGCTCTGCCTGATTGAAGCTCAGGACACACTAGAAACCACCACCCAACAGAAAGTAGATGCGATTTAAATTTATATGGCTATAAATTGGAGGGGGGAAGATTTAGATTAGATGTTAAATTCTTTACAATGACAGTGGGAAGGCCCTGGCCCAAGCTGTCCAGGGAATCCGTGGCTGCCCCATCCCTGGAGGTGTTCCAGGCCAAGCTGGATGGAGCTTGGAGCAAATGGATCCAGTGGGAGGCACCCCTGCCCATGGCAGGGGGGTGGAACTGGATGTGCTTCAAGGTTCATTCCAACTCAAATCATTCTGTGATTCTATCATTCAATTACAAACTGGACATGTGGTGTGATATATGGGTCTTGCACACACTGGGAAACAAGTGCACAAGTCCTCTGAACAAAATATGAGATAAAAAGTCCTGCTAGAGTGAGAGAAGGCAGCAGCACCTAGGTAGGATTCTGCATTGCAGAGGTCTCAAAGACAAAGCAGCACTGCATCCACCCACTAGGGCAGACACTGCAGACTGCGACAAGAACCATGGTGAGAAGACAGAAGCTGGAGATGTGGGGTGAGATGACAGCACAGACTGCTCCACCAGCTTCCCTGACGCAGCCATGAGCGCCATATCTGGCTGTCTCACTGCTGGCAGTAGGCACAGGGAGGTCCTGCACAGCGATCCATAGGATGTTCTGAGGAACAGACGGGCATGTCTGCACTCTCAGTGCAATAAATATGCTTACACCTATCTCACCCCATATGTTCAGAGTTACCAGTACCCCACAAGCTCCCTCTTCACTGTCTCCCCACACAGGGAAACCCTGGCAGGACACAGGACAGAAAAACACAGTAGCACCCACTTGTGAGCAGGATGACATCTCTGCTCCCACCACAAGGCAGTCTTTGCACCAGCCACAGCACTGCAAGGCAGGGAACAGCCTCCCTGAACCAGCCTGCCCCTGCCACTGGTTCTGAGGGTCCGTGTGGAGATGAGTCCCTTGGCAGCCACCTTGTCTGTGCAGAGAGGTGCAGTGCTCAAGTACAACTGCTTGCTGGCCATTTCAATCAGCTCTGCTTTGACTCTGCAGGCTCAGTCCCATAGGCTGGCACAGCAGCAACAGGTACAGGTGCAATGGCAGAGAGAACACGCAATACCTGAGTGATTCTGAAGAGCCTGGTTCTGGCCATCCTTTGTCGGTGTGATGAGATCCCAGATAAAACTCTTTATCTTCTCATCCCCCTTGTAATGTTTGACGCAATACACCAGCAATGCCCGACAAATCATCTCCATGTCCTTCTCATTTAGGTGCCACTTGAACCGCCCATGGGTCAGGATATCTTTCCAGCGTCCCCAGCTGGAACAGCAGAACACAGAAAGAGTGAATGCTCCTGTGCAGCTGGAGAACTTGCCAGCACCTCTCCCCAGAAACTCCCTCAGAGGCATGGCCCTGCCAGCTCCACTGGAGAGGGGTCTTCTGCCTTCATGTTACAGAAGACAGGGGGAGAGGTTTGCCAAGGACTGAATAGGGCAGATGCAGAAGTGGATTCTGGAAGCAAAAACTGACAGCTCATGCTTTGCCCTCTAGCTCTCCTTCCATCCCAAATGTTCCAGGTCCCACCTGGAACCCAGGTCCCACCAGGGAGTTCCCTGCTGGAAGGAAGTAATACTACAAGCAAGACATAAAGACAGTGGCTGAGGCACTCAGGGACCTGTGTGTATTCCAGGGCAGTTGGAGGCCATGGCCATGAACTCTGGGAAGGGGCGAGACTGACCCGAATATGAGCAGGTTCTTCTCCACGCGGAAGCACTCAGCCCGCAGGTACCGGCGTGTCTTCTCATTGAAGCGTCGTGAGCGTGTGGGTCGCTCGTCTGAGTCACTGTCCAGCTCAGAGAACTCCATCAGCTCGTCCTCTTCAAAGGAGTTGTAGTGTTTGGTTTGTTTCCGCACACGGGGCCTGTCGATGACCAGGCTCTCCTACGAGGGACAAAAAGGACGTGTTCAGATTTGGGCAGAAATGGTGCCTCAGGGTGCAGTGTGTCTTCTCCTCCACATTGTCCCACTGCTCTGCTTACGTCCTTGGCTCCCAGCTCACACCCCAGTACCTTGCCATCACCTTCCCACTGGGATACTTGCCGAAAATTACCTGCACAGGGCTGTGCCCACATACCCAAGACAACTCCTGTCCAGCACAAAATTCAGCTTGGACAATGGCAGGACGAAAATCAAGCCCTTTGGGTTCAAACTGCTGACAACCAGCAGCTGATTCAGCTCTGAATCACAGTCCTGGCCCTCCTTGGCACTCCCTGCACTGAGTACCATGCTGGAGGCGGTGTAATTTCTGTGCTGGGGAAAATTTCTGGGCTGGTGTAATTTCTGGGCTGGAAGAGAGGAAAGGCAGTTTCGAAGATGAAGCAGGAAGGAGCAATAGGAAATTAAATAGCATGTACCTGCTTTCTCTCCTTCCCCCTGTCAAATGAATCTATGTCATATAAATCTGGCTGGATTTCAAACCTGTGGAACACCATCACCCCCTCCCGTTGTCCCTGCTAGAGAACCAAGCTCTGCAGAGCTGTGGGGCGCTCTCGCTGCTAACACCACCTGCTTCTCACTGCTCTCTTACACCATCCCCACAGGCATTGCTGCTTAGTCAGAATTCCAGCAGGCCCAAAGTCCACACTGAAGCTGCTGCAGTGCCCTATGCTAGATGGAGGAGCCGGGAGCGGAGGACGTTGAAATATCCCATAGGCAGCCTGAGGGAGCGTTTGACACTGTAAGAGATGGGGAAGTACCAGAGGGGTTGTCCAAGACACAGCTCCTCTCCCAACACCCTCACACTGTCAGGTCCAAACCCATCTGTCCTGCACAAACTTGTCTGTACCCTTGTGCTCATGGAAGAATCATGGAATGGTTTGGGTTGGAAGGAACCTCAAAGACCATCCAGTACCACACCCTTGCCATGGGCAGGAACACCTCCCACTAGAAATGATTGCTCCAAGCCACATCCAAAATGGCCTGGAACACCTCCAAGCGTGGGGCAGCCACCACTGCTCTGGGCAGCCTGGGGCCAGGGCCTTCCCACCCTCACAGGAAAACATTTCTTCCTAAGATTTCATCTCAATCTCCCCTCCTTCAGCTGAAAACTGTTCCCCTCGTCCTATCCCTGCACTATCTGATCAAGAGCCCCTCCCCAGCTTTCCTGGAGCCCCTTTCAGTACCAGAGGGTCTCTCTTAAGGTGTCCTGTGAGCTTTATGTTCTCCAGACTGAACAGACCCAACTCTATAAGCCTGCACTCATACAGGAGGTGCTCCAGCACTTAGATCATCTCTGTGGTTGGATTCAAGCTCATGTCAGCTTGCCAGGCCTCCTCCAGAGCAGCCAGGCCAAATGCTCCACTCTGCCCAGAGTGCCAGGGTTCCCATGGACTGGAGTTTGGGTTGGGGAATGGTTATGCAGCTACACCCACAAGTCTATGGGGCCGGATGGGATTCACCCAAGGGTACTGAAGGAGTTGGCGGACGTTATGGCCAAACCCATTTCCATCATCTTCCAACAATCCTAGAAGACTGGGGAAGTTCCACTGGACTGGAGGCTGGTTGATGTTGTGCCCATCTATAAGAAGGGTCGCAGGGAGGATCCGGGGAACTACAGGCCTGTCAGACTGACCTTAGTGCCAGGGAAAGTCATAGAACAGGTGATCTTGAGCGCTATCATGAAGCACATACAAGAGAACCAGGTGATCAGGCCCAGTCAACACGGGTTCACAAAAGGCAGGTCTTGCCAAATGAACCTGATCACCTTCTATGATAAAGTGACTCGGCTGCTGGACCAGGGAAAGGTTGTAGACATGGTCTTCCTGGACTTCAGTAAAGTCTTTGACACAGTTTCTCACAGCATTCTGCTACAGAAACTGTCACCTCTGGCCTGGACAGGCGCACACTCTCCTGGGTGGAAAACTGGTTGGACGGTCGGGCCCAGAGAGTGGTGGGAAATGGTGTTAAATCCAGCTGGAGGCCAGTTACAAATGGTGTTCCCAGGGCTCAGTGCTGGGTCCAGCCCTGTTCAATGTCTTTATCAGTGACCTGGATGAAGGCATCAAGTGCACCCTTTGCAAGTTTGCAGACAACACAAAGCTGGGAGGAAGTGTCGATCTGCTGGAGGGTAGGGGGGCTCCAAAGGGATGTGAACAGGCTGGACCGCTGGGCAGTCCAATGGCAGGAGGTTTAACAAGGTCAAATGCTGGATCCTGCACTTGGGGTACAACAACCTTGTGCAGCTACAGACTAGGAGAAGTTTGTCTAGAAGTCTAGAAAGCTGCCTGGAGGAGAAAGATCTGGGGGTTTTGGTTGACAGCAACTGAACATGAGCCAGTAGCATCTTGGCTTGTATCAGAAACGGTGTGACCAGCAGGTCCAGGGAGGTGATTCTCCCTCTGGACTCAGCACTGGTGAGACCAATCCTCGAATCCTGTGTTCAGTTCTGGGCCCCTCATCACAAGAAGGATGTTGAGGCTCTGGAGCAAGTCCAGAGAAGAGCAATGAAGCTGGTGAAGGGGCTGGAGAACAGGCCTTATGAGGAACGGCTGAGAGAGCTGGGGTTGTTTAACCTGGAGAAGAGGAGGCTGAGGGGAGACCTCACTGATCTCTACAACTGCCTGAAAGGAGGTTGTGGAGAGGAGGGTGCTGGCCTCTTCTCCAAGTGACAGGGGACAGGACAAGAGGAAATGGCCTCAATCAGCACCAGGGGAGGTTCAGGCTGAACATTAGGGAAAAAAATTCACAGAAAGGGTCATTGGGCACTGGAACAGGCTGCCCAAGTTGGTGGTTGATTCACCTTCCCTGGAGGTGTTTAAGGCATGGGTGGACAAGGTGCTAAGGGACATGATTTAGTATTTGATAGGAATGGTTGGACTCAATGATCTGGTGGGTCTCTTCCAACCTGGTTATTCTATGATTCTATACCCTGAAGCATGAGAAGAGCCCTACTCAGCTCACCAATTCCCAGTCACTGTTGACACACTTGGGCTCCTTTGAGCCCTGCCAGGGCACATGGCAGCTCAGTCCTGGTGTGCCTCCAGCAAGTAGCTGGGAGATCAGAGCTGTCACCTGCAGGGCAGCATGGGACCATGCTAGTATCACTCCACCCCAGAGCAGCTGGCAGCAGGAGGCACTCACGTTGGTGCTGTGGGAAGTTCCAGCACAGCTCTGGCTCAAACATGGGCACTCACACCAGCCTGCTAGGCTCATTGGTGCACACTGAGTTATCTCATGCTCTCCTACCCTCACATGCTGCCAGTTCCACCTGTTGCTCCTTAGCCAGACTTGGTGGTGGCTGGGCACACAGACTGCACGCCCTGAAACATCAGGCCAACAGCCCAACATGTGGCTAAAGTGACAAGTGCTTCAGCCAGTCAGCCCTCTCTCACAGCAATCCCTGAGGCCCAGCACTTATTCCTTCTTGAGCCCAGAAGCACATAGCTCCCACCTGGAGACCATGCCATGTGGTGTCAGATCAGCTGTGGGGCACGTGGGCCCTGAGCTGGATTCTACCTTTTCATTCTTGGCGTCGGTATCGAGCTCTGCTATCTTGGCCCACTTTTGCCAGAAGTTGGGGTCATCCAAGGAAATGTCAGTTCTGTTTCCTGAAGCTACGAAGCTGGCCTGAGAGTGAAAGAAGAGGAGTGTACAGGGTGCAAACTGTTATCCAGATACGCATTCCTCAGAAAGAGATCACCAACACATCTGTCTGCAGCCCAGCAGCCATGTCCTACCACCCACCAGGAGCATCCCTGCAGAGCCCAGTCCCACAGCAGCAGAATAGAGAGGCTGGAAACAGACATCAACTGACACTACAGGAAGGTTCCACAATTCCTTTTCCACAGCACGGGAAGCCTAGGTCTCCACTTGCATCTCTACCTGGTAAAGCACCACATCAGTATCTTGAAGGGCAGGAGAGGCAACAGACTCCAGATCACCTAGGCTTTGAATGCACCTGTCCACCTTTAGGAGAGGCCTGACCCTGCCCACAACAGCCCTGAGCCGAGGGTTCAGCTGTGGGCACAGCTTGCTGCCCCGGGAGGAGCCCTCAGCCCATCAGAAAAGCAAGCCCTCTACTCAACAATGCTCTGGCTGGGACACAAAAGCAGCTCTGAGTCCATCCATGTCACCAAGCTGGAGACAGAGTACTCTCTGGCACTTCTCAACACCTGGAGGACAGCTCTGCATTCTTCCCAGCCTGAGCCAGCTTCCAATGGCAAGCTGATTGCTCCCAGACAGCCTTACATCACCCACCCAGACTAGTGCCCCTGCCTCAGTGCTCTGCTGGCACCAGAGAGACAGGAGACCTGCTGCCAGGCCCCTTTGTCCTCCTGGACACAGCAGGACAGGCAGGAGAGTTTGGCCTCCACACAGCCATGTGTCACACAGGTGAAAGATAAGCCCACCACCACTGCCCTACTGCCCTGAGTGCATCCCACAACACCCCACGGGGGAGTCCCCTTCCTTCCCGACGAACACAGCACACCTTGGCAAAGGTGGAGCCCTTCCCCTCTGACTGGATCGTGATGGTCTGTGTCCTGCGCTGAAGGATCTGATCAATGTCTTCCTCGCAGAACTTTGATCCTTCATCCTCCTCATCCATGAGAGCACCATAGGCACCCTTCCGCAGTAGGTCCTCCACCTCCATCTTTGATAGTTGCTGAACCTACACAAAACATGGGGGCATCACAAAGGGGGTCAGCCTAGAACCTGCACAGCAGGAGAAGGCTCTTCCCCCTGCCCCAGCATGGAGGGCAGAGATGCCTTCAAGCCAACCCAGACCTCCTGCTGCTACAACAATGGGGTTGCTTCAAAACTTTGTCTGAGGGACTGTCCATGTCACCCAGACAGAACCACCTCTGTCCCACAACCCCGTGGCAGCACCAGGCCAATGAGCAGCAACGTGAGTGTGTGGGACCAGTCCCTCTCTACCCCAAAGCCTGCCCAAGTCTCTGCTCCAACCTGGCAGTAAGTTGCAGGGGAAGGAGGACAGCTCTACTGCAAAGTCTCCTGCCCAGTCATTCTCTAGCAGCCAACCTACCCCATTGGTGCTGCCCTTGCGGTTGATGTCCTGCAGCACAGCCTTATCCAGGCCCAGCTTAAGGCTGGCCTTGTCAAACATCTCCCGCTCGTAGGAGTTTCTGGTGATGAGGCGATAGACCTTCACCGCCTTGCTCTGCCCGATCCGATGGCAGCGAGCTTGAGCCTGGGAAAGAGCACAGGGTCAAGTCAAGCATGATGTGCCCAGAAGGATATAGCACCTCACATCAGCACCCACCCCTCACCTGCCTGAGGCAGAGCTCCCACCCAACAGAGCCCCCAACCCAGTGTCTGGGGCTAAGTTGTCAGGGCTCTGCCAGAGGGTACTGGTTAGTGCCAGGCCAGCGCAGTTGTGGTGCATGAACTGGAGATCCCTGCACCTGTGGGCAAGGGCTCTGGCTCTGTAGATCGGGGGAGGACGCAGCACTTCACTGCACGCCACACACAAGACAGCTGGGCACTGCTGCCCTTCCCACTGCAGGTGCCATACTGCAGCACCTGCCAGCAGCCTGGCCCAGCCCAGGCCCTTACCTGGAGGTCATTCTGTGGGTTCCAGTCAGAATCAAAGATGATGCAAGTGTCGGCAGCAGTGAGGTTGATACCCAGCCCACCTGCCCGCGTGCACAGGAGAAAGACGAAGCGATCCGAGTCTGGCTTGCAGAAGCGGTCAATGGCAGCTTGGCGCAGGTTCCCACGCACCCGCCCATCAATGCGCTCATAAGTGTACCTACTCCGAGAGGGAAGGGGTGAGAGCAGCGTCACAGTGGGGCCTCAGCTGGCTGTGGCTTACAAATCCCTTCCTGATCTTTCCCCCAGGCTGTCTGTGGGCACAGACCTGTGCACATGTGGAGGTTCAGGCCTCACCAGCCTGTGTGCACTGTGGTTATTCCCAAAAGCCGTTCCGCTTATGATAGTAAAATCACAACCCCACGCACAATGCATGGATATGGGGCTCATGGAGACCAGGAGCAAGGGAAGGGTCTATTTCCATTTGGTCACTCCAAGGAGTATCCCTGGGCAATGCATAATGTACAGGTTAGAGCAGCCCAGCTCTGCATCCACCAGCAGCAGCCTGTAACTCAAGTCTTGGAATTACATAATTTGGATCCTGCAATTCCTTCCATAAGAAGGATGTGAAACTGTTGAAACAAGTACAGAGGAAGTCACAAGGATGACTTGAGGGCTGGAGCCCCTCCCATATAAGGACACGCTGAAAGAGTTGGGTTTCTTCAGCCTGGAGAAGAGAAGGCTCCCAGAAGACCTTATAGCAACCTTCCAGCACTGAAAGGGGCTCCAGGAAATCTGGGGATTTTTACAAGGCCCTGGAGTGACAGGATGAGGTGGAATGTCTCTAGATTGGAAGGGGGAAAATTTAGATTAGACAATAGGAAGAAATTCTTCATGATGAAGGTGGGGAAGCCCTGGCCAAGGTTGGCCAGGGACATTGTGGCTGCTCCATCCCTGGAAATGCTCAAGGCTAGGTTGGATGGGGCTTTGGGTAACCTGACTGAGTAGGAGGTTTCCCTGCTCACGGCAGGAGGGTGGAACTGGATGGGTTTTGAGGTCCCTTCTGACCCAAACTGTCCTATCATTCTATGACCCTGTGGTACAAGGGCACAGAATGGCCAAATCCCCACCCTGGGCTGCTCCCATTCTGTATCTGCAGTGCAGGATGGAGGTGACATGGGACTCTGGTGAATGCTGTACTAACCGCCTTTGAATGAGATAATCTTCCAGGATGTCGAGGCAGCGCACCATCTGGGAGAAGATGAGCACCTTATGCCCACCGGCAATCAGCTTGGGAAGCAGCTTATCAATGAGTACCAGCTTCCCGGCTGCTTGGATCATCGCCTGCAGCTGGAAGTCCAGTGCCTCTGGGCTGTGTGTTTTACGGAAGTCTTCAAGGATCTTCTCCTCTGCCCCTGCCAGGTGAGAAGGGACATGAACAGTTGGGGAGGCTGGCAGTTCAGCTGACCCCAGCCTCATGTCCAGAGTGACATCAAGTCATCACATGAGGAACAAAACTCATGCAGTTGGTTGGATATAGAGAGGCTGGCTAGAACTCCATAAGCTCCTCCACTCCTGTGACTCTACTTCTTCAGGGTTTGTACCAGCTCTTGGCAGAAAAAGCCAGACTGGAATGCTGGAAAGGTTCCCATGCCAAAACACCCCCAAACATAGTGAGCCTCGCAAGATCCTAAGGTGCCCTCCAGCACCTGTGGGGAGCAGGACTGCCTGCCAGAACAAGGCAGACCTTTGCATCCTGTGCTGGGCCTGGGTGCACAACCACACCAGCAGTAGATGGCAGGAGGACCTGTGCTGGCTTCCAGGCTCAACCAGCAAAGGTTGCAGTGATATCCAATCCCCGCCCCACCTCCTGTGCACAGCCCTCACCATTGATGAGATACGGGTGATTGCAGCACTTCCGCAGCTCCATCATGGTGTTGATGAGGTTGGGCATATTGTGCTGGTTGGCACCCTTGGAAAGGAAGGAGAAGTTCTTTTCCAAGATGGCCCGGTAGTATTTCTTTTGGATATTGGTCAGCTCCACCTCAATGATGGTCTCCTGTTTGGGTGCCAGATTCTTCTCTACATCATCTTTCAGCCGTCGCAGCATCATCGGCTTCAGGATGGACTGCAGCTTCTTCACCTGCCAGAGCAAGCACAGAGATTCACTGCCTTCTCTATGCAGCAAGCGTGTGGCGGCAGCAGCAGAGGGGCCTGCAGCACTAGAGCATCCCAAGGCTGGAAATCCAGTATGCATGACCATGGAGCTGAGACTCTGCTGACAGCCAGGACAGCTTCACATTCTGGCTCCCCTGGGGCAGACACATGAGTGACCAAGCCTGGGTCACTACAGGCTTCTGCAGTCAGCAGCCCTAGGTAAAAGTGCTTCAGGAGAATTGAGAGCTTTGACAGCAGCTGAGATGATGGCTGCTCTGTGTGCCCATGCCCTCAGAATGACAATTTCTGTGGAATCTCCACATAAGCCACATTCAAATGGCAGTGACAGGCCAGGGGACTGAGCTGTTGTCCATGACCCACACTCAAGAAGAGCTTTGGAGATTAAGGGGAACCTGACAAGGGCAATTGACACACAGACTTACTGTCCTCCTCATTCCTCCTACACTTGGTCTCAGGGACAGAGCAAGTGGGAATGCTGGGTGAGCTGTGCTGCTCACGCATGGGGCACAGGGGTTACACAGAGAGTAGAGCCCTGCCTTGGCACAGGTTGGCCTCCTCTCTCCACAGTGGCACTGGAGGCTCTGTCACAGCTTTGCTTCTCACGCCATGAAGAGTCCTGTACATCTCCATGAAGCATATGTCTGTGGGTGTGCCTGGCAGGGTGACCATGTGTCCCAGTAGTCTTTGCTAACAGGCACCAGTGCCAATCTTATAGGTACCTGCTCCTCTGTCTTCAGGTCTCCAAATTCTTCCAGGAAGGCTGTCTCTGAGGGGAACTGCTGTGGCTCCAAGAAGTTCAGGAGGCTGAATAGCTCCTCCACTGAGTTCTGAAGGGGAGTTCCTGTCAGCAGCACCTTGTGCTCCTGGGTACATACAGAAAACAGTTTGAGGCCCGACACCCACCAGCCAGGTACAAGGGGTCTCCTTGTCTTCCAGCCTCTGGAGCCCTCTGGTTGGCCTGGGGACACACACGCTCCCTGAAAGATTCTCCAGGCCATGGTGCCAGCACCCTGACCCAGCCACTGCAACATAACACTGTGACTCCCAGAATGCTGCCCTGGATGTGTTCTGGTCCAGCCCTGTGCAGCAGCAACAGCCAAAACCAAGAGTCCCACAGAGCCCACAGGCTTCAGCCCTGCACAAGACCTTCAGGAAGGGCTGTGCTGGCACTGAATGGGGATGCTGACAGAGCCTGAGCCTTCAGGCACCATGACCCTCTCCAGGGCTCGGGTAGAACAAGAAGGACTGAGGCCCAGACCCAAGTGAATCCAAGGGGCATCAGGGACTTGCTGCTATGGCCAGTTCCAAAATCAGCAGGGGCACATATGACTGTGTCAAGTGTGCATGGGGAACAAGGAGAAGCTTTTATCGGGGGTTCATCATGTAGGAACATGCACAATAAAAGGGGATGGGGTCAATAAAACCCCTGAGGTTTGATGGTCCAGCAAATAGCAGTGTTGCCTTTTCCAGGGCTGGAAAGGAGATGGGAATCCAAATTTGTTTCTCAGAGCAGCTCATTTCACTACACAGTCCTGCACCCCCATTCCTGACTGATCCCATGTTTGCAGAGCAATAAGAAAACAGCTGGAATACCACAGCCTTGCTCATCCTCTGTACTCGGCACTGGTGAGACCAATCCTCGAATCCTGTGTTCAGTTCTGGGCCCCTCACCACAAGAAGGATGTTGAGGTTCTGGAGCAAGTCCAGAGAAGAGCAATGAAGCTGGTGAAGGGGCTGCAGAACAGGCCTTACGAGGAACAGCTGAGAGAGCTGGGGGTGTTTAGCCTGGAGAAGAGGAGGCTGAGGGGAGACCTCATTGATCTCTACAACTACCTGACGGGAGGAGGGAGCTGGGCTCTACTCCCAAGTGACAGGGGACAGGACAGGAGGGAATGGCCTCAAGCTCCGCCAGAGGAGATTTAGGCTAGAGATTAGGAGGAAGCTTTTCACAGAAAGGGTCATTGGGCATTGAAATAGGCTGCCCAGGGAGGTGGCTGATTCACCTTCCCTGGAGATGTTTAAGGCACGGGTGGATGAGATCTTGAGGGACTTGGTTTAGTGTTAGATAGGAATGGTTGGACTAGAAGATCCGATGGGTCCCTTCCAACCTGGTTGTTCTATGATTCTATGATTCTTCCTGACGGGAGGAGGGAGCTGGGCTCTACTCCCAAGTGACAGGGGACAGGACAAGAGGAAATGGCGTCAATCAGCACCAGGGGAGGTTCAGGCTGGACATTAGGAAAAAAATTTTCACAGAAAGGGTCATTGGGCACTGGCAGAGGCTGCCCAAGGAGGTGGTTGATTCACCTTCCCTGAGGTGTTTAAGGCACAAGTGGATGAGGTCCTGAGGGACATGGGTTAGTGTTTGATAGGAATGGTTGGACTCGATGATGCAGTGGGTCTCTTCCAATCTGGTTATTCTATGATTCTATGATCACAAGGTACAAACATACCACATCCAGAAGATGCCGTGCACACCTGGACAACAACTCTGTGTGTTGCAGCACCCCAAGCTGTACAGTAAGGCCAGGAGGTGCATATGTCTGGAATGGCATGGGGGAGCCTGGCTGCTGTGGGCTAACATTCCACTTCAACAAAAAGGAGTTTGTGAGGGCTGCGGGGCACTGGTGGTAGGGCACCCATCAAAGGGCTTCCCCATCACTGCAGCTGCTTCAGCAACCTGACGGGTCCTGGATGGTTTTCTCCCTGATAGAGAGCTCTCAGCCCTGGCACCGAGCCCGAGCAGCTGGCAGTGGCATCTGATTGCCACATATGGCCATCATTATCCCACCCTGCTCTCACAAGAACCTGGGCAG
This sequence comes from Coccyzus lansbergi, assembly GCA_033558105.1. Taxonomy (NCBI): domain Eukaryota; kingdom Metazoa; phylum Chordata; class Aves; order Cuculiformes; family Coccyzidae; genus Coccyzus; species Coccyzus lansbergi. The sequence continues at coordinate 94,516 of JAUMJK010000171.1, forward strand.
GACGTGCTCACCAAAGCCATGAGCTTCAGTCCTTCCAGGAGTTTGCAGTTCCTGTTCTTCAGGCGATGCGCCTCATCAATGACCACGCAGCGCCACTGGATCTTCTTCAGCTCTGGGCAGTCAGCAAGGATCATCTCAAAGGTGGTGATAACCACCTGGAACTTGAAGATCCCAGGGAGAGGGTTACCCTGTGGAGACATAAACCATAGGCAGCACTTGACTCCTGCTGGGTAGCAGGACATTTGTCAGACATCTTGTGAACAGATCAACGTTAACATCTGGCTTCTAGCTGGGATTTCCCCAGATTTGTCTCTCAAGCAGGTTCTCTCAAGCACCTGGCAGGTTCCTGCAAGCCTCCTCCCCAGCCGCAGGCTGTGTTTCTCCAAACCAGACACTGCTTCAGGGCAGATAAACAGGCCTGCACAAGAATTATGGCTCGGACTTTTCCCCTTTCTACATTGAGTTGGGCCTGTTCTTCACATAGTGCACCCAGAGCTCACATCAGGGGCCTGAAAAGATCACCTTTCCCTTTCCAGATGAACCACAACCTCCACGTGCAGCTTGGTGCTTCCAAAGTAAAAGAAGGCAGGGCTGGGGATGCATGCTGGGAGTGCTGCGTGCCTCCCTCACCTGTGTATCCCTGTACACCATCTCGTACTGCTGGATCATCTGCCGGCTGATCTGGCTGCCATGGTACACGATGGCATTCATCTCTGTCCAGGTGCGGAACTCCCTCTCCCAGTTAGTGATAGTGGAGAGAGGTGCAATGATGAGGAAGGGGCCGTGGATGCCCATTAGGAATATTTCGGAAAGGAAGGTGATTGACTGGATTGTCTTCCCCAGCCCCATCTCGTCAGCCAGGATGCAGTTCTTCCTGCAGAGACAGACAGGGGTAGGTGAAGGCGGCTCTCAGGAGCACTGCCAATACCAGCTTGATGGCATGTCAGGCACATCACTTCCATGCACACCTCCAACCCTGCAGCACGGAGGCTGGGGAGACATTGGTACAGTGGTCCAAACCAGGCTGGGTAAGCCAGACCATCCAATTTCTGGCAAGATTCAAGGTTAGTGAGGAAGATGCTGTTCTTCGAGTGTACACTAGGCAGCGAAAGATGCACCTGATGCCTGCTACAGCTGATAACATATATATAGTGCTGCACTCCTGCCCCAGGAATGAGTCAGCAGCAGCCTGGCCAACAACAAAACTCAGGTGTATCTTGGGCCCTACTATCTCCAAGATTCATCAGCATTTACCAGGGAGAAATTTGTAAAGATCCAGTTGCAAAGTTAAAACAAACACAGTGTTTCCAGCAACTGCCTGCCCTGCCCAGCACTGGAAAGCTTTGGTGCCTGCTCTGCCAGGTTCCTGTCTGTCAGCTATTGCTCCCCCAGCTCTGCTGCTCCCATGGCTGCACACACCAGGGCCACACTGCCATAGGACTCCTCCAACCCCATCTCACCTGTTATACCAGTTAAAGAGCAGCCAGTTCATTCCCTCTAGCTGATACTCCCGCAGCTGGTTGCTGTTCTTATACTCCCGGGACTTCTCCAGTTTCTGCCAGGACTCAGATGCCGGGCGCTCCTAGGAGCAGAGAGTAGGAGGAAGGTTCATGGAGAAGAAGAGGCTAACCCTCAGCAAGACCAGATCCCACTTCTGGGGCTGTGCATCAGGACAACACTTCAGAACAGTCATTTGCAGAAGATTCACAGCAAGGTCCTGGCCTCCGGATCCCACCCTCAGATCCTGCTAACTAACCAATATGGAGGGGACAATATGAGGCTTGCACTGCAGCAGCAGTGACAAGAGGGACAGCACTGCTGGGCCTCAGCAAAACACAAACAGCCCCTGCCTGCCCAGGCCACCGAGCTACCAGTCAGGTACGTTACCTCTGGGTACGTTACCATGTGCTTGATTTCTGGAGGGATTTGGAGGGCTTCAAATTCTTTAATCTTCCCTGGGTCAACATCCTCCTCCAGCTCCCAGGTACTCTCCTCATAGGGCAGCGAGCACCACTTCACCAGGTAGTGGGTCACCTCCTGTGGCATGGAGAGATGGGCTCAGCCACAGTGCAGGCTCACAGCCACTCAAAACCAGAATGAAGGCACAGACAGGCTCACAGACAACACAGGCTCACAGCTGCTCAGATCCAGTGTGCAGGCACAGACAGGCTCACAGACAACACAGGCTCACAGCTGCTCAGATCCAGTGTGCAGGCACAGACGAGCTCAGAGACAGTGCAGACTCACAGCTGCTCAGCTCCAGTGTGTGGGCACAAACTGTGACTGAGAGTGAGCCCTGGGGCCGGTAGGCAGCCCTCCATTCACTTCTGTGCCAGGGTATCCCAGGGACAGGGCTCGGGCTGCACAAGGCTGGAAAGGCCTCAGGAGGCTCAAAGGTGATATGCAATGCACAGCGTGGGTCCGAGTCTCCTGCCAAGCCTCCCTCCCTCCACAGGTCATGCAAGCAATGCAGCCACTCACCTCCCCGGTGTCAGGGTCCTTTGTGTGAGCCACCTCCAGAATTCGATCTACCTCTACATAGTCTGGGTTGAACAAATCCTCATCAGGCTGTGAAAGCAAAGAGTAAAAAGAGAGCTAAGTTCAAGGTGGTTCCAGGGTTAAACAGATGGCAGGCATGAGCAAACAGCTGTGGGACATCTGTCCACAGGATGCTGCTGGCTGCACACAGCACACCAAGTGCCCTGGACGCAGGTACATGACATCTGTCTCTGAGCAAGGAGGATGCAGAAACCCTGCAGAAGGCAAAGTTCTTGCTTTACCACAGCCGCATGCTCTGCCAGGAGGTAGGAACATCCTCTCCAGCCCACTTGGCCCCAAGGTAGGAAGCCCTGAGCTGTATGCTCCAGCCTACGTGCGGCATCCAGAGCTGTGGCTGACACATCAGAGCTATACAAAATACCCAAAGCACTTGGAATCACATGTTGTGCTCTGTCTCTGCCTTCCTCTCTCCCCACCTCCAGCTCAGCAATCACCAGCAGCAACCACCCAGGAGGCAAGGGCTCCTCCTCCTTCAGGAGCACCCAGGCTTTAGACTAGCAGTCCTCAGAGAGCCAAGTTGTCTGGGGCTTGGGAAGGAGGAAAAACAGGCTGCTCCATTCACAGTTCCACAAGTTAGGGACATGAAAGAGCATTCACTCCTTGCTAAATTGTTGGTGGAACAGTGCATTCCAACACAGACTTCTTGTCTGCATCCTGAGAAAGACCCCAAACAGGCTCGGGAGAAAGAAACACAACACACCCCCTCCATCCGTGGAGATCTTTGTAGCTGACTGGCCTGATCTACACCTGTAAGGGACAGTTTGAGGAGATCCAACAACTGCCTCCAGAGCAGCAAGATAAATTACAGAACATCTTTCATATTAAACAAGATTAATCTGCTTATATAGCAGAGCAAGCAGAAGCTGCCCTAAGCTCAAGTATTTATAGCTCCTTCACTCCCATAGCGCGTCTGCTCCAGCACAAAAGCACCCACAGCACTGCACTCTGCCCTCCCTCCCACTAAGCAACGCTTCAAGGGCTGGCAGTGCCTGGCAAGTGATATTTGTTACCCTGCCCATACCTCTGCCAATGACACCATGGGTGCTCAGGGGTTCTTGCCTACAGTGTCCCTGCCCAATCCCTCCCTTGCATTGTTCAAACCAGCCTGGAAGCTTGAGGTGCCATGCTGCTGCCTGGGCATTGCCATGGTGCCAGCAAGGGTGCACAGGCAGGGCTCAGGGCAGCATCAGGGATAGCTGAGCTATGGCAGAACCCTGTCTGGCCACCACCAGCCCTGAAGTTTGGCCCTGGAGCTGCTCTTGCCTGGGCAGGCAGGTGCCAGAGGCAATCCTCAGTTCCTGGCCGGCTCAGCCACTGCATTGGGTCCAGATGGGCCGGGGTCAGGCACAGCCACACTCAGCTCTCACCTCTGTAAAAATGTGCTTCATCTGAGCCTGTTTGTTGCGGAAGCGCTTTATTTTCTGGGAGATCCTGGGGTCCTTCTCCAGCTCCTCCAGGGTTGCCCACTTACAGTGGAGGTAGGAGCTGCGGAGTTAAAAATAACAAACAAAACATAACCAAGAGGCTTTGGGTCAGATCCCACCCAACACATAGACTCAGGGGATCTCCCAGTGACCAAGAGAACACAGTCTATGCCTGTGTCTGGAGGAGGTCATGGCCCAGGTCACAGCCAAGGCTGAGCCCTGCAGTGGCACTCCTGATCTTACCACCAGGGTGGGGCCAACACAGCTGGATGGGCATGCAAAGACTGCAGTGAGGATGGAGGGTGGTGGGAGGGTACAGCCTTCACTCCTGCACACACAGGACCCACTTCTAGAGAACAGAGCACAAAACACTACACGTACAAGTTCCTGTACTTGACGTAAAACTCCTCCATCTCAAATGCCAGGCCTCCAGGATGAGTCTGAAACCAAGGGAAGGAGAGTTAGTGCTAGTCAGAACCTGGACAGGACCCGGGCTGCAGGCAGGCAACCCCTGTGCAGCCACAGACTCTGGGCCAGGTGAGGCCCACCAAAGCAAGGACTCTGGCGGGCTGCCTGCCCTGCAGGCCTGGTGGCCCTGGGGAACATGTTGCGAGACCACCCTTGAGCACGAGGGACTCAAAAACTCCTGGATATCAGCTCATCCTGACTCCTCTCCAGAGGCTCTCTGGTGCCCAGGGCAGAAGAGGCACCACACTCATCCACAGCCCAGCAAGGTGCAAGTCCAAGCACCTGCAGAGCACAGGGACCACAGCACTGGCTGCTGCTATGTCTGCTGTCCCTGCTGCGTAAGGCAGACAGGTTCCATCTCTCCTCTGCCCAGGGTCCTCCAGCATCTTTGCTACTCACCTCCTTCTGAACCATCCTGGAGGCAAGGATCTTCTCTATGATATTGGCATCATCCTCAGGAGGTTCCTGGGGACAGGAAAGCAAAGCACTGTTTTCCCAGCTCATCGTGTGGCTCTTGGCATCCTCCCAGCACAGAACAGCTGCTGCTCCTTTCCCAGGGCAGGCAGAGCCAGCACAGCAGGAACTGGGAGAGCTGTGATGGGAAATCCTTGCTGGGTGTGAGGATGTAGGTGCTGCCAGCCCAGTTACACTCACCCTCTCCCTGTATTATGCAGGCCAGCAAGACCACAGCACTGTGTTTAGCTGTGCAGGTCCTTCCAGCTGGACTAGGGCAGCCAGCAAGGGTGGCAACCCTCCCAGAAAAGAGGAGGGAGGTCGGGTGCTTCTGCCTCAAGGCTCAAGGAAGGTATACGTCAAAACATGACCATCTCCTGCTCCCAGACATTCTCCACACCAGATCTTGGACTTGCCTTGGCATTTACACAACACTACAGCGTAGGATGCCCCAAGGGCCCCAGAAGAGCAGGGAGCAGGGATGTCGGACTCTGACACTAAACCATGCCCCTTAGCACCTTGTCCACCCGTGCCTTAAACACTTCCAGGGAAGGTGAGTCAACCACCTCCCTCGGTAGTCTGTTCCAGTGCCCAATGACCCTTTCTGTGAAAATTTTTTTCCTAATGTTCAGCCTAAACCTCCCCTGGAGCTGATTGAGGCCATTCCCTCTTGTCCTGTCCCCTGTCACTTAAGAGAAGAGCCCAGCTATCTCCTCTCCACAACCTCCTCTCAGATAGCTGTAGAGACCAATGAGGTCTCCCCTCAGCCTCCTCTTCTCCAGGCTAAACAACCCCAGCTCTCTCAGCCGTTCCTCGTAAGGCCTGTTCTACAGCCCCTTCACCAACTTCATTGCTCTTCTCTAGACTTGCTCCAGAGCCTCAACATCCTACTTGTGGTGAGGGGCCCAGAACTGCAACACAGGATTCAAGGAGCAGTCTCACCAGCGCTGAGTACACAGGGAGAAGAACCTCCCTGGACCTGCTGGTCACACCGTTTCTGATCCAAGCCAAGATGCCATTGGCCTTCCTGGCCACCTTGGTCACTGCTGGCTCATGTTCAGTTGGCTGTCAACCAACACCCCCAGGTCTTTCTCCTCCAGGTAGCTTTCTAGACAGACTTCTCCTAGTCTGTAGCACTGCACTGGGTTGTTTAAAGTGCAGCCTCCTTTCCTCTGCAGGCTTCAACTCTGTTGTGAGGAAATGACCCTCTGAGATCACGGAGACCTCCTGCTGCCTTTCCACAGACTCCCATCCAGCTTCTTCACAGTGAGCACACGTGCTTTGCTGGAGGTGGCCCTAACACCATTCTGCTTCCAGCTCTGAAACCACAGACAGAGGGCTAGTGGGGTGGCTGAGGTTCTCCCAGCTGTGTGCTGTGGCAAGTCCAGCCCCACTGAACAGCAAGGGGTGAGATAGCCAGGCTTGAGCCTGGCTGTGCTGTAGCAGGAAAGGCACAGAAAGAGCAAGGGGAGAGGACAGACTGCAAAAACGTGGAGCTTGCTTGAGTATTAGCAATATCAGTTTTGCTCTGGCTGGGAGATGGTATGGCAGCAGAAAGAGGAGCCAAGTGCAGAGCAGAAAGGAGGAGGGCTATGTTCGTCTCCTCCAGACAAAGGCAGAATCTGGTCCAAGGCAAAGCCGTCAAAAGATGTCTCTTTGCAGGGGAAAGCACGGGGCAGGCTGGGCAGGACTGACAGCCAGGGCATCTCACACTGCTCACCCAAAAGCCTCTGGAAAACCCAACACAGTGCAGAGGGCTGCAGCAACCACTCTGTGCCCCAGCCCTCAGCCACCCTCCTGCCTTGGCTACAGAGCAGGGCAGGACACTGGACTCAGCACCGCAACACAGTGAGCAGGCTAACAGCAGCTCTGCCTGGGCCCCTCAGCTGCAGTCCTGTGGCCCAGAGCAACAGTGCCCTCTTTGGGGAGCTCTGCCCCACACCAGGGTAACATGGCGGAGGGGAACAGGAGGAGATGTTCCTGATGTCACTGTGTCACTGCACGATGCCTGCTTCCCCACACCTGGGCATCTCCTCTGCCACTGCTGGGGTCCACCGTGACCCTGGCCACAAAGGGTTTGTGTGAGCACAGGTAGAGGCAGGCTGCTGCCATCAGAGCCACTTCCATCGCCCTGGTGCTGGATGCTCCCATACTGACCAGCTGGGTCACACAGGGCCATGGCTCAACACTGGCAGCCTGCAGGCTGCTGGAGGAGCTCTGCACTGCCCTGGAGAGTGGAACATGGCCAGCATCCAGGAGGTAAAGCTGGGTAAAGTCCAGCCTGGGGAGAGTAACCCTGAGGCCTTAGTGCTCCTGTGCTGCCCTGCCAAGTCAGTCTGGACCCTGGGAGCAGCAAAGCCCGAACCTGGCCAAGCCTGCTTACAGAAGCCCAGCGCAGTCACTCAGCAGAGCCTCGCTCCCATCAGACACCATCCTGAATAACTCAGTCAGAGTAGGACAAATTGAAGTGGGAGCCCAGGGCTAAAAGGAGAGCGGGGTGGCAGCATGGACACTTGCCAAAGGCAACTCATTCCCACCTACTGCTTTGAAAATCTCACTTTGAGTGATCATTGCCAGGAGCCCAACTGAGACACAGCCCTGGGCAGCAGCAGAAGCAGCACCGGTGGCACTTCCAGAAGGTGTGTGGCAGTACTTGGGACAGACAGGGAGCTGGGAGATTGGCAGTGCTCAGGACAGGCAGGGAGCAGGGTGTATGGCAGTGCTGGTGATAGGCAGATTGTTGTAAGAGCAGCAGCACTTGGGATAGACAGGGCGCATCAAGCCAGGTCTTATTTACTGGATTAACAAGAGTTGACTAATACCCACACCAAACCTTTGTGAAGAGGGGACTAGAGAGGAACATAGGAACATTCTGAATACAATTAGTGATCATTGTTAATAGTTGTCAGCTTTGATAGCAACCAGAGAGGGAATGAGCTGCAGGATCCAACACACAAGCCAGCAGGAAGGAGCCAGCCAGCACCCACCAGGCGCCAGCACTGAACCAGTGGGCACAGGAGGCAGGGTGGTGAGGCCTGAACTGCAGCGACACCAGGTGGTCCCTGTCACACTGCTCTGAACCCTGCCAGTCTGCCCAGCAGATCCACTTGGCTGGCAGGTGTCAGACTGGGCATCTCTGCACTCCCAAGCACTGATGGAGAGCAGCAATGTGGGCAGAAAACAATGACCTGACACTTACAGAGCCCTTGACTGGCAGACCCAAAACAACAGACTTAACCTCATGGTGAGGAGCTCCAAACACAGGAGCAAATGGTGGGTATGGGCAAGGGCAAGGGTCATGCCTTCAGGGACAAGTCCCACTACATGACAGGTCCCGAAGGCCTTCATCTCCAAGCAGAAGGTGATAGTTGGAGCTGCGTGCTTCTTACCCACTCCTCTGTGCACACACAGTCCCTGCAAAACCAGCCGGTGCCCTCCCAGACAGACATGCTTACACCCCATCCCTGTGGTGGCATCCCCCACTTCTTCAAAGCCCAGTACTGACACTCTTGGGACACCCTGTCAGAGGCCCTATCACCCCAGCCCCACACCTAATCCTACCTCTGCCTGCCACGCCAGAGTAGAGGCGGAGAGAGCAGAGGTTCGCCCAGCTCCCAGCACAGCTATTGTCTCGCCATCATCATCCACCACCTTGAAATCCAGGTCCTCATTGTACTTCCTCCTCTTCACTTGCCGTCCCGAGCGGCGTTTCTGCATGCGGGATGAAAAAGGCAAGGAGATGAGCAGACCAGGGACATCCTCTGGGTGCAACTGGGGGAAGTGCCAGTGCTGCCTGATCTCCAGCCCAACTCTGCCCCAGTGGGATGGAGGTGGGGGGAAGAACAGGCAGACCTTGGAGGTCACTGTGGTGTCCATCAAGGTGTGACCCATATGGCCCATCAGCCCCCAAGACCTGAAGCAAGGGAGCCTTTAAGACATGCACAGCCCCTGAGGGCCAACCTGCCTCCCTGCACTGTACTGGGAAAGGGGAGTTGCCAGGAGACATGGAGGAGCGGGAAACTCAAGGCTGAGCAGCGCCCAGGGCTGCAGCATGAACCCAACTGAGGGCCACCAGCTGACTTCCATTATTCAGAGGCAGCCAGGATTCTCCCTGCTGGCAGCCAGTCAAGGGCTTTGGACATACCTGGCTGTCGGCTGACTCTGCAGACTCCTCTGGGCTCTGCATGGATGGGCTCAGGAGATCCTGATCCAAATCCAAACTGTCCACTGGTATCTCATTTTTCCTCTTCCCTTTCTTCTTCTTCTCCACAGGGGTGTCCTTGCTGCCAAGACAGACTGACAGTTAGATCTTGTCCTCAGGATCCCTAGCAGAGCCAGTAGGCCACCCCCACAGGGCTCTGCTCCCTCTGGATCACCCAGAGGCAGCTTGAGGCTCCTGGGGCCTCCCCAGCTGGTGATGCTTATTAATCACCATCAAGTACATCAAGGGGCACTGTTTAGTGTTTGATAGGAATGGTTGGACTCGATGATCCAGTGGGTCTATTCCAACCTGGTTATTCTATAATTCTATGAAGTGTTTCTCCATACAATTTAAGTACGCTGAGATGGAAGAGTCCACCTGCCCCAGCCTGGCATGGGGCAGAAAGAGGCTCCCCCCAGGCAGGAGAAAAGCCCCCTGAAGACTGTAGAAGGGGTTCAGCTCATGGAAAGCTCTAACTGCTCCTTTGGCACGGAGAGTGCAGATGCATGAAGTCAGAACATTCTGGATAGTGGCCTAGGCATGGCGATGAGCCAGGAGGAACCAAGCCAGCCTGGTGCCCCACTCCTCAGACCACAAAGTCTCCACAGCAAAGGTAGGTCCTGCCCCAGAGCACGGAAGCCTCTGCCCCCTCTGTCTGCTAGGTGACCGGGACAGGGATCCACAGCCAGCACAAGGAGGGCGTCCCCACTACCAGCCCCATCAGGCCAGGGGATTGTGATGCCTGCTCCAAGCAGAGCATCAGTCTTCTGCTGACAGCAGTCAGGAATATAGGTCAGCAGCACCAGAGGCAGCCTATGTCCTAGTATCTTGCAGACAAACCTTCTAGTCCAGTCTGAGAACCATCGATCATCTTGCCAGCCACCTCCTGCGTGGGCCACAGAACATAGCCAGAGCCCAATAAAACCTAACACCAGCAGAGGCAGAAGCTGTTCATGGTCTGTCTTAGAATCATAGAATCCCTAGGTTGGAAAAGAACTTTGAGTTCATGAAGCCCAACCATACCTGTCCATCATACTCCTGAGCACCTCCTTTACCCGTGTTCTAAATCTCTCCAGGGATGGGGACTCCGACACCTCCCTAGGCAGCCTCTGCCAGTGCCAGAGAACCATTTCAGTGAAGAAATTTTTCCTGCTGTCCAATCTGAACCTTCCCTGGTGCAACTTGAGGCCATTCTTCTTGTCCTGTCACCTATTACTTATCACTTTGTGAGCTTATTGTCTTCCCTGAGCCCTTCCAAGTCCCCTCTTGAGATGGCAGCAGAGCTGGTCAGTGCCCTCAGCCAGAATCATACTGTATGAGGGAGGAGGATGCAGGACTCAGGCTCCCACTAGTGTGATGGCCACCGTGGTGGTCACCACCACCTCCAAGGGAGGCTGTGTGCTACCCAGCCACTGTCCTCCAGGCTCAACTCACAGAGGTCATTTGGGCCCTGCTCCCATTGAATCCCAGCACCTTTCTGCAATCATAAAACATGTGGAGATGCAGCACGGTCCCATGGCATGGTATGAGGGTCAGAGACACCTGCCCTCTGTAGCACCCAGCACCTACACAACCTGCCTCCACACAGGGATGTGCCCAGGAAGCACCAGAGTAAGAAACAGCTACTCCTGATGCGCCCATCCATCCTCAGCCTATGGAAGGATGAACTTCCCCTTTAAGGGGAAGCTTTCACAGAGCTGGTGCCTGTTCCAGTGCTGAGGAACACCCCAATCCTTATTCACACCTGTTCTCTACACACCCCAGACCCGCACAACAGCAGAGAAACATGCAGTTTCAAAGCTGTGTCCAGGTTTTACCCCTATTTCATGAGAAAATTCATTGCTCACCTGGGACCAACAAAACCCGAACAGTTAGAAATCTGCTTTTCAGGCCAAAACCACCCTGGTCATGCACTCACAATTAAGTGAGAGGCACTGAAAACATGCTGCGAGCATGGCTCCCAGCTGAGCAGGAACTCCCCAGATATTGATTTGTAAGTCACAATTAACAATGGCTTCATTCAGGAACCAGTAGATGGCTATGATTAGAAATAATTTATAGGAAATTATGCCACCATTATCTGCCACTTAGAGGGCTCCCAGCAATCATTTAATCCACACAGTGCTCAACTCACCTGCCATGCGCCTCTCCAGGCACTCAGTGCCTGCCCCAGGAAGGAGCACAGGGACATACAGCCCTGGTCCCTGCGGAGCTTCCCCTGACATCCAGGGGTGCCCGCAGCCAGCAGCCAGTCCTCCTGCTGGTGTGTTTGCTGGTGGGGCTGTTCCAGAGGCCGAGGCAACAGCCTGAGAGAAGCAGGGAGCTACAAGAAGGACCCACAGGCTGCACTGTCCAAGAACCAGCATGGACTTAGGTGCTCCTGGAAGGTGCAGGTGAGCAAGAGGAAACACCACGGGCTCATGCCTCAGTGGAAAAGGGCATCAGGAAGTCATTGAGCTTTGAGGCACTCCTGGAATCCCACACAAGGTTTCTTCTGACTGGATGACGTGGTACAGAGTTATATTAACTGGTCTTTTTTTGCATGAAGTGAACTCTTCAACAGGGCTCCATGCACCAACCTCTGGCACAGCAAGTGGGTCCTCCTCCTGGTGCCCCCACCCCCTTGCAGGAAGGACCAGGTCTCCAGCTCTGGGGGTCCCTACCACAACCCCAGTTCAGGGCAGTGACCTCCCACCAGCTCCCATGGCAGTTGCATTTAGTGCCCTGGGAAGATGCTAGCAGAAGCCAAAGACCTGCCAGAGTGGCAAGAAATTCCTGGATAAGGGCCACAAGTGCCTCCAGGAGCCCAAATCTCCACAGTCTGCTCTTCCCCAGATTTCCCCTGGTCCCAAGGGTCGAGTCTCAGGGACCACCTCCCTGAGCTGCCCATATGGCAGAGGACTTATTACGAAAAGCTGCTAGCTGCATCCCTTATCCCAGGATTCTTCTCAGTGCCCAATGCAGCATCCATCCTTCCCTTCCTTGCCTCCAGCCCCACTCCTTCCCTCCCCACCTCCATCCCTCCACTGTAGCCCTCCTCGAGGCTTTGTGAAGCCCTTCCCTCAGTCTCCCAGGACTCTCTGTTCAATCCGTCCATCCTCATCTGATCTAGTTCACTGGCCCACAATGACATGGGTGCTTGGCTTCCTCAGGTGCACAGCCCCAGGCTCCAGGAGGACCAGAACTGACAATGCTGTGCAGCTCAGGGACCCAGCAGGAGGTACAGTGCCCAGCTCCCACCCTCCTGAGCTCCCTGCTGGCCTGGCATTAGAGCCTTGCTGCCCTACACCTTCTGTTCACCACCAGTCCACGCTGATGGCACCAACGGCCACCCTGGCACCGGCTTTACTGCCCTGGCCAATCCTGGATCTATCTGCCAGCAAGCTCCAGAGGAGCAGAGCTGTGGAAAGGCCGCGGTTCGGTCACATGTGCCCTACAGGCAGCCATAGTGGGAAGGAAATCCCACAGATGCTGGGACTCCCATCCTAGTGACCAATCCCAGGATAGTGCCCTTGAGAATCTCCACCAAACCGGTGCTGCCTAACAAAAAAGGGCTCTGCTGAACAATTCCCAGCTAGCTCCTGCACTAATCCCATTTGCAGCAGAAATATGCTCACTTTATGGATTATTTACAGTTCCCGAGGTGGGCCCAGCTCAAATCAACAGCCCTGCTGTATAGGACTCTCCAGAAACACTTGTTCTGGCCAGTCCATAACAACAAACCCAATGCTAGTGCTGCTGAGACCTGCTCTGCCAACTGCCCAAATTCCCAACTAAAGACAAATCAGAGTGAAAAAAAGCAGAGGTTCTGGACAATCAAGCTGCTAATTAAAAGTCTGAGGAACTACCAGAGCAGTGCTGTGGGGCTGTACCGTACAAGGGATCCCCATACCTCTACCGGCTTTGGCAGCCAGCACAGCTCTGCAGCTGCAAGGGAGGAACAGGTCCTGTCACCTAGGGGAGGCAGAGCAGACACTATGTGCCCCACTGCCCTCCCAAACCTGAGCCCAGGGAAGGTAGGCTGACAGCTCCTGGGTGTGCAAGGACCTTCACTTCCACAGACAACCTGGGGTCAGGTTCTTCTCAATCTCATATCCTCTGCCCAGACCCAAGACAGGCATGACAGGCCCTCTGCCACACCACTCCTTGCTTAGATACCTCCCAGGGTCCCTCAGCACAAAGGCCAGGCCAAGGCAAGGCCCAGACTCTAGTCTTCTGGATCTCGGGGTCTCACAGGGCTTCATCCCCAAAGGGCACCCACCTCTCCTGTCTCTACGTGGCCAGAGAGCTCATCCCGGCTTCCCAACCAGCACACCAGCCTTCAGCAAGAGGATCCGACACAGTGTGGTGACCCAGCACAGCTCTCCTGGCCAAAGCTGCTGTGAGCCCCCAGCCCCATTCACATCAAGTGCCAAGAAAACGTCACACTGCCACCCACCTGCTCTTCCTGGTCCTCACTCTGGGGGCAGGCTCAGAGCTGTTCTTCTTATCTTTAGGCTCCTTGGGGGTTTTGGGTTCCCGAGGTTTGCGGGGTTTCTTGGTCCCCTCCCTCTGCTTGGGCTCCTTCGGCTTCTTGGGCTCCTTAGCCTTTTTAGGCTCTTTTGGTTCTTTAGGTTCTCTCCTCCTCTTTGGTTTCACCTCCACTGCTGCTTTTTCTCCCCCTTCCTGCTCTCCCAGATCCTTTTTCTTCCGTTTCTTCTTCACACCTGTGCCTCCACTGTCCTGCACCCCGTTCTGGGAGCTTGTCCGCTTCGGGGCAGCTGCATCCAGCTTCTGCTCAGGGCATTGGCACTGCCCGCCCGTGGCTGTCGCATGGTGGGGCACCTCTTCCTGCTCCTCACCACTGCCAAAGGGGTCTTGCGCCTTGCACTCCCAGGCATCCGACATTGGGGAGAGACTCAGCACTACGAAGCTTGGCGGCTGTGGAGAGAACAGAAAGCTGTCAGGTGAAGGAAATGCCATACGCAGAAAGAGTGGGCACTCTGGGCAAACCACAGGTCCAGTGAGGCTCTTGTCACCTGGGTGCAGTATGAGCAGCCATCCTCAACACATAAGAGACTATGGCCAAGGGCCACCACATGCCGATGCAGGTCCAAGGGAGGCACCCCTTCCCTGCCTGTCTTTTCAGTTTCCACTAGTCCACAGAGACCCCAAGCAAAGCGGCCGGGCCAGCACAGCCCTTCCACACTCCACCCTGCTGAGACTCATGCAGCCAGGCCACCTCCTGCCTGCTACCCAGAACCAGGGATTGTCTCATCATGGCAGTAAGAGTGAATTAAGGATGCCTTGCAGGTCCCTAGTTTCGTTTGGGGCAGAAGAGGTGTGTTAGACGGGCATCTTTCCCGGGAGCTGCCAGGCACCAGGACTCCCTCCAGCCCAGGAGAGCAGAGCTACTTTTTCTGCTCTGGCTGCTTTTTCTGCTCTGGCTTTCCCTTCACTTCCTGCAAACTTCCCAGCACTGATCACTGAACAGAACTCAGCTGCCTCACCAGTATGTTCCATTCAAGCAGGCCCAGCCAGAAATCAGTGTGGAAAGGGCTGGTGCTGCTGGGGCAGCTACAGAAATGTCTGAGATACAAAATCTGGAGCAGCAACCCCGGCTCCAAGAGCAGCTTAAGCCAGCAAGGCTGGCAGGGGACAGTGCAAGGAAGGGAACCATGGGTAACTGTTCATAATGAGGACCAGACACATCCCTTGCAGAAGCTGCCAGAGCAGGAGAGAGCAAGGATGCACAAAAGGCCAGGCAGAAGAATGGCTGTGTGAAGCAAGGATGGAGGAGGTAATGCTTCAGGCTTCACTTCAGCTGCTCTGCTGGTCATTTGCCATCCCCTGAGCCTCCTATAGCCAGCCCCTTACATCCCGTAGCCAGAGCCCTGCATCCCCAGCCCCCAGCCGCCTGCACCCTCAGCCCCCTGCACACCCAGCCAGCCGTCTGTACGCTCAGCCTCCTGCATCCCCAGATAGCCCCTGCATGCCCAGCCAGACCCCTCCACCCGAGTCAGCGCCCTGCACCCTCTGTCCCTTGCATGCCCAGAAAGTTCCCTCCACTCCAGCCATCCCTCTGTACCCTCAGCCCCCTCCACATTCTCCTCTCCTTGCTCCCTCATGGTATCACTAAGCCCACTTACCACCCCATGCCCAGGCCACCTCTGCCCAGGAGTCCAAGCTGCTCCTCCAGCCCCACAGCAGGAAAGCAAACCTCACAGCCTTCGTAGCAGATGGCAAACTTTTCACCCACAACCAGATGATCAACTCTTAACGCAACCCTTGGTCATGATCAGACGGTCATGATGGAGCCGCAGGGTCCTCCCAAGCCTGGCTGGCCACCGCAAGCTGGCAGACCAGCACGGGCCCGAGCCCAGCAGTGTGACTGGGCCTGGGAAGCTGCTCCTGTCAATTGGTGTTTGGTGGTAGCCCTTCATGGGACATGACTCGTCCTGCCAGCCTGGAGGCGGACACAGCTCCAGGGAAGGTGAGTGGCCCAGGAGACGCAGGTAGTGCTCACTGTGGGCCTGAGATGCTGGTTTCTTCATAACCCACTTAGCTGGTCCTGAGGTGCCAGTGCCACCACCAGCATTGCCCCAGCTTCGTGGATCCCAGTGCCAACCAGTTCTTCAGCCACCCCCGAGCTACAGGAGGGAATGGAAATGGCTACATCCTGTAGGCTGGAGCCCATTCGGGTGGTCTAGGCCAGGGCACTTGGATTTCTGGTTGGAAAGGTGTAAAAGCTGTCTGCAAAGATTAAAGAGTCCAGATGCTCTTGAGGTTGCCTGTGAGTGGAGCTGCCCACATGTGGTCACCTCCAGCGCCCTACCCACCTGTTCCTGCAGTTCAGGATGGGACAAGTAGCTGTTCAATCACATGGACAAGCCATCAAAGCGCACTCAAGCAATGAGGGGGAACCTAGTCTGGGCTACGAGAAAATCAGCATTAGAGATGCTGTCGATGAGACCAGAGGCTGAGCAACAGAATCAGTCCCACCTCCACATTCCTCAGATCTCACAAGCCAGGGATCAGCTGAAACAATTTACTGGATTAACTACAAAGCTCACAGAGCCCCAAGAGCCTGGATCTCCATTTGCTTCTGCCCTGAGCAGCAGGCAAGCGCAGATACCTGACAGAAAGCAAATCTTTAGCATCCTCGCACAGCAGAAGGGTGAACTCCTCCTTCCCAGGAACAGCTTGGAGCTCCTGAGTCTCCAAGGGGCTGTCCCCTTCCAGGTGGATCACCCGACAAGAAGGAGGCCTGGACTGAATTCTGGTGCTGTCCAAGAGCAGGGGATGTTGCCTGCCCTGATGGAGAGGGGTTCCTCAGCTCACCCACAGAACAAGAACTGGACTGGGAGCGATGCTGGAGCAGCTCTGTCCTCACAGGCTGTGCCTGCAGGAGCTGAGCCAGGATGGCCAGGCAGGGGGATGTGGGTCCCTCTCATTGTGTGCACCAGCAGTTGCCAGCAAAACAGCATGGAACAGGAGCACCAAAACAGGCTCATGATTTCCATGACACCAGCCAAGTGGTCCAACACTTCCTCCTGCCCCATCTGCCACCTGTACCTCCAGCTCCAACCCAGCTACAGAGCACAGGCAAGTCCCATTCAGTACTGGCACATACCCTGCCTGGCAGAAGCCTTAGGCACCAGTGTATGGGTTGGGCTGATGGAGCAGTAGGAAAGCAGGGCTCATGCCATGGTCTGCTGTGGACTCTGCCTCAGGCTGGTAGAGTGCCACTTAGGTAAATGGGGAAGGGCATTTCAGAGATGAAATCCCTGCCTGCACAAGCCCTGCTGCTACAGAAGCCTAATGCTTTAGAGAAACAACCACAAGCTGTCAGAATGTCTGTAAAAATGTAAGCAATTCTCCTGCTCCTCCTGCATAGCCTCTTGGCTGTCGACAGCCCCTCCAGCCTCCAGGTAAGCCCATCACAGTGTCTATACAGCAATGTTCATCCCATTGTTCACCAGCAATGCCGGTAACAGTCAGCAGCACTAGTCCCCAGCTGGAGCCACAGAAGCTCCTAGAGCAGGCTCCACCATGGAAGGGTCATCGAACACCAGCCTGTGGGCCTCAGCAGTTCATGGCTGGGGCTTGCACAGCCAGTGGGACAGAAGGGCAGGAAAGCAGGCTCCTCTGCACTGACTGCAGGCAAGGTGTTGCCATCCCAGAAACCCTCCTGCACCCAAGGCTGCTGGGTTCATCTCAAGGGGAAAAGGCTGCACACTATGCTCCTATGAGCTCCTGTCATCCACACAAGACTGTTCTGTGAGCACAAGCTTGTAGTCAGAGCTCAGGGCACTGCTGCGAGCCACTGCTGCGAGGCTCAGTTTATCCTGGCTTCTTGACAACAGGAAAAGCTTCAGAAAGCAGTGCCAGCATTCTCTGCGGGCCTGGGTGACTTAAAAGCACATTGCAGCTTGCCTGCGGCATCCTGGCAACTCCTTTGAGGCAGGAAGAGCACACTGTCCCCATGCAGCAATGCTGGAGCATCAGCTGCTGCTCCCATGCCACAGGGAATCACCCCTCTGCTTCCAGATAATGTGGAGCTGAAGGGCCTGTGTCACAGCAATGGGGACATGGCACTGCAGGGAGCCCTGCTGCAGCAGCTGAGTGGCCTGGGACACAGAAAGATGCTGAAGGGAGGTGGGCAAGGGGACACTGTGGAAGGGTGTCCAGGCCTGGCTGCCGTGCTTTGCTGTGTTTTTTCCCTTTCTCAGGGGTGTCTCTGCATGGCTACTGCCTGCCCTTATTGTGGTAGAAGCAGAGTTGCGAAAGAATTGGATACTAGGAAAAATTTCTTTACCAAAAGATTGGTGAAGCATTGGAACTGGCTGTCTAGGACAGTGGAGTCCTGGTGGAGTCTCCATCCCTAGAGGGGTTCAAAAAACATGTAGACATACTGCTTTGGAACATGGTTTAGTAGGCCCAGTGGTGGTGTGCAGATGGTTGGACTAAATGACCTTAAAAGTCTTTTCCAACCTTAATAATTCTATGAGTCCCCACAGGCTTGGCCACCATGGTCTGCAGCAGCAGCCAGCAGTGACACATTACCATGCTCAGACTCCCTTCACAGGGAAGAAACTCATCCAGCTATGGGAGTCTAAACCTGGCAAATGGTAGCCCTGGCCACTTGCTGCAGTAGCCAAGGGCCGCTCCAGGCCAGTGCTCTGACCCTGGGGCAGGGCAGGCAGCATGCTTGGCCTTCCCATCTGCCCAGGCTGACAGTGGCTTGGGAACTCCATGGCAGGACTGCATCAGGATCATGGCACTTCAGACCAAGCAGACCCAGCTGGAAGCACGGGCACCAAAGCTAGCAGTGATGTTCAGTACCACAAACTGGTAAGTATGGGAAAAATCCACTAGTTTTATTTTAAATTGTGGTGCCCTGAGATGTGGCTGCTAGTTCTCACGGTGTGAAGGTACAAAGGAGGACTTCCTTGTCACCCATTCTATCCCACTGCCTGTTTTGTCGTTCTCCACCCCGCCCTTTTTCCTGCAGAGCTCTCCTGGCCCAGCTAAGGTATGGGTGAAGTTCACTCTCTCCTTGCAGCTCATCTGCCTGCTCTGCCCCTGCCCCTCAGACCCATCAGGCGGGAAACACGCTGCCAGAGAGGAACCACACAGCACCAGGAGGGCTTTTGCTCTGTTCCTTCTCCCTTTTTGAACTGCTGGAACAACCAGCAGGTGGATTCCAAACTCTCTGCCAGTAGTTTACAGCCTCCTCCAGGAGCAGGGAGCCCTGAGTGAAGAAACATTCGGGGCTGTTTCCTGATATGCAACATTTGGAACATCTGAAGACTTTTCAACTCTTCAGACTTCGTTTCCATTTTGGCATCTCAGATGCCTGCAGACACCAGCCGGGGGCTTCTCCCTGTGACAAGTCATAAAAGCAGAGGCTTTTTTTCCTGTGCTTTGCTTCCTGCTCTTCAGCCAGTCACAACTTATCATAAAGACCTTCTAAGAGGACAATGCTCTATTGCTTTAACAGCATTCAGTAAGAAATGTTCCCAACAGTTGTCCAGGAGCCCATGAGCACTGCACCAGATAGACCAATCTCATGCCCACAATCACAGAATCATTAAGACTGAAGATCTCTAGGCTTATCCAGCCCAACCCCACCGTGCCTGCTAAACCATGTTCCCACATGCCACAGGTACATGGTTTTTGAAGCTATCCAGGGATGAAGACTCCACCACTGGCCTGGGTAGCCTCTGCCAGGTCTTCACCACTCTGTCAGTAAAGATATTTTTCCCAATATCTAGCCTAAACCTTCCCAGCATGACTTGAGGTCATTTCCTCTCATCCTGTCACTCGTCACTTGGGAGCACAGCCCAGAACCCACATCACTACAAACTCCTTTCTAGGAGCTGCAGAGAGTGATGAGGTCTTCTCCAGACTAAACAGCCCCAGGACCCTAACACGGTCCCAGCCCCTTCACCAGCTCCTCTCTCCTTCTCCAGACACGCTCCAGCCATCAATGTCTTTCCTCTAGTGAGGGGCCCAAAACCCATGAGTTGAGGTGTGGCCTCATCAGCCCCAAAACTGAGCCCATGATTTGAAGTGTGGCCTCATCTGCCCCATGCACAGGGGGACGATCCCTTCTCTGCTCCTGCTGGCCACCCCATGGCTGACCCAAGCCAGGACACTACTGGCCTTCTTGGCCACCTGGGCACACTGTAGCTATTCTTAAAATCCCCAGTGGATTGTGTCGACTAACTTTGCTTTACAAAGGCCACGCTGACTATTCACAAGTGCAGCATTTTCATAGATCTTAGGAAAAAAACGTTTTGCTGTGAGAGTGGGGAGGCCCTGGCCCAGGTTGCCCAGGGCAGTGGTGGCTGCCCCATCCTTGGAGGTCAGGATGGATGGGGCTTGGAGCCACCTGGTGCAGTGGGAGGTGTCCCTGTTTATGGCAGAGGGGTGGAACTGGATGCGTTTTAAGGTTAACACAAACTATTGTATGATGTGCATTGCCTTACCTGCCTGTCCAACACACGGGATTGCTGGTATGGGGGAGTCTTGAAGAGGGGAAGAAGCAAACACAACCTCTTCCAGGTTCTGGCAGGCAATGCCCACCTTGGAACTGAATGGGTTCCCTATACATGGTACAACTTTATCCTTAGAGCTGTGCCTTGGCGCTACCTCTCAACTGGCATTTTTTGGTGATGATTGTAACATTTTACATTTTCAGCATATACTTTTATGTAATGTTTGTACATTTTTGTTATTCCCAGAAGAATCCTCTATCAATTACATTTCATACAGTAAAGAACATCCCTTAGCAGTAGCTGAAGCACAAAGACCTGTCCCATGTGTCAAACTCCTGTCAGAGAGAAGGTCGGGGGGAAAAAAAAAAAAATTTGAAATCTCCCCAGGGAGCTGCGAAGGCTAACGGAGAGCATCAATAATTGCCTGAACCCATCAAAGGGCAAAGCCAAGGATAGGCCAGGCCTTAATGCTGTGTTTCCTTCACTTAATTGTTTCATTTATAGTCCAAATTGGACTCGACTTTCAGCACTTAGGTGAAAAGAGTGACTGGAGATGGGAGGCAAAGTGACTCCTGATCCTGCTCCTCCAAGGGCTCCTTCCCCTCTCCCAAACTGAGTCTGTGAGATGCACCAGCCATACTGGCCCAGGAGAGCACACAGGACCCAGACCCTCTCCAGAGCTGGGTCCGCAGGTACACAAAGGATCAGTATAAAAAATTACCCTGGCACATGTGCAGGGAACTCAAGAGCACAGGAGTTCAGCAGCATTTTCCCCACACCTGCCCAGGGCGTGCACCAGCCCAGGGCCAGCAGGACTGCTTGTGGCTGAGCCAGGTCTGGACCCTCACCTGCACCAAGGGATGCTAAGAGAATGAAGGAGAAAAACGAGGCAGGACAGCAACAACAAAGAGAAGGTGAGGAGGGAACTGGGGACAGGGAAAGAGCAGATGGGCCAGGAGGTCAGAAAGATCCTAGAAAGTTAGGGAATGAGAGTCCCAAGGAGAAAGGGAGACTGGAGAACAGCTGGCAGCTTTGGATGAGGACAAAGGAAATGGGGCCCAAGCACATTGAAGAGGTTCAGTAAAAAAGGGTCAGGCCTGTCTGGCTGGGGTCAGAACCTTGTGTCCAGCAGAGAGCAGCTCCCGGTGACTTGAAAGGTAAAAATCAGAGGCCAGTACTGTTGGGAGACACAGTGGGGGTGAAGCAGACATCGCACCAGCACTGCTGTGTGTCAGAGCCTCCTCACCAGCAACCATCACTCTCAATCCATCCCTAAGCCCTGCAGCACCACACGACATTGGAGGTGGGAATGGAAAAGGAGCCACAGTCCAATGTCCACTCCACTGCCCATCCTGCCCTAAGCCCTGTAGGCTTCCCCCTCAGGAGCACAGCATTCCCAGCACACAAAGCTCTGCTGCAGCCTCAGGGCCTGAACTGCAGCTCTGCCCTGTGAGGCCACTGTTTGAGCCCTTCCTGTGCTCATGGCTAAGAGCAAAGCCCAAAGCCAGCGCTCCCTGGCTGCTGGGCTCAGTCAAGATCCACACAACACCTCCTGCCAAGCAGCGTGACCAGAGCCAGCAGCAGTGGCCACACTTGCACCAAGTGCCAGAGCAGTTCAGGCCCAGCCAGGCCTCCCTGCAGCCCCAGGAGAAGCAGGATGCCTCTGCAGAACCCCTGCTTTCAGGGCCAGGGCACAGCTCAAACCCTGCAGGGATCTGTCCTGTACATGGAGTGTCCAGAGCGACACAGGGCTTACTGAAGTGTTCTGCTCTGCAGACGGGGACCAATGCCTGCAGGCTGCCCAGCACCCCACTGCTTAGCTTTCCCCTGGGACACCAACCAGAGCCACTGGCCAGGCTGTTGCCATGCCAGCAGCCCCAGCTGGGCACCATCACACAGTCCTGTCTCCCTGCTGGCCACACTGGCAGCCACTGGCCCACTCCATCCACACCCTGAGGCAGGAGCAGAAATGGCACCTTCTCTCATCCACAGCATTTCCACAGGCTGCTGAACAGCCCTGTCCAGCATTTGCAGCCCCACCAGCAGCGTGCACAGCCCCAATTGTTGCATTCCAGTCACTGGGTGTCCACACCTCTTGTTTCCAACTCTTCATGCAATTCAGCAGAAGCTAAAAATACCCCAGTGCCACCCTCCATCATGTCTCCAAGCAGGCTCTGCTGTCGCCATGGGATGTGCGTGACAGAGGTGGGGCCTGGCTCCATTCCCAAGATGCTCCACCGAGACATAGCCCTCAACAACAACAGTTGGGAAGCTCCATCCTGTGACTGATGCAGCCCCAGCCACAGACACTCATGTCCTCACCACCCCAGCACTAGGCACAGTGGGGCAGAGAGCAATGACACTGCTCTGGGCTGACCACAGTGTCCACTCCGCTCAGTCCTCTCTTGCAGGGCAGGAAGGAATGCAGGGAAAGATCATGGAAGAAGATGGCCTGCACATCTGCGTGCTACCACGAGCAGGAAGCCCTCGCAACGATGGGTAGGACCAGGATGAGCACTCCCGGCTGTGGGTGGAAGAAACAGGGCACCTTGGCAGTTCACTGCTCACCCTGCCCTCCAGGCTTTCAGAGCAGGAGCCTACACACTGCTCGGCAGAGGAAAACTCCTCCATGCCCCACCCCACACCAAAGGTCAGTGCATCTCAGGGTCCCAACATGACAAGAAAATCCCAAGATGGACCCCACGGACACAGCCTGGGACATCAGCTCCCACCACTGCCAGGGCTCTGCTCTGGCCCAGGGAGCTTTGGAACAGGCCTCGGTGTTGTTTGCAGCAGGCAAGACATCAAAGCTCATGTTTTGACTAAAACAGACCGACAAAATTCAGGAAAAACCTTTGTTTTACACCATGAGTGCTTGAAGCAAAGGCAAGCAGAGCTCCCATGGATGCCTCCAGGGTCTGCATGCCCCAATGCCTCCCTGTGGCCAGGGCTGCAGAGTGGCCCCATGGTGCCCAGAGCCCTGAGTGTTTCCCAAGCCTCCCCATGCCACCAACCACACACTGCTGGAACTGGGCCACTCCCACTGCCTCTGAGCCCAGGGTGAATGTCCTCCCAGGAGGAGGCAGGAGCAAAGGGGCCCCTGGGCTTCCCAGCCCCTCCCTCTCTCCCAGAGGCGAGCAATGCTGCTCTCCTCTTACAGCTTGTGGGATGGAAGCATTTCCATGGCTCCATAAGGAGATCTCCAGGCGCTTTGGGACAACTGCATAGATTTTAGTTCATTTCTCAGGTTATTCACCAAGTCAGAGCTTGGCAGAAATAAGCAAGAGTAGAAGACACTTCAGTTCCCAGGGAGGAGCTGGATACAGGCTGAAGAGGCAGCCCATGGAACAACAGCACTGCTGAACCCTTGAAGAAAACCCATTGCTCATCACTGATCATGGGGGTAGCTAGGTTTCCCCCATCCTATCCCCACCAGCAGACATGGCACTCTGGCATGAAGCCCTGAGAGTCATGAGGGTAGTGACAAGTTTCATGAGTTAGTCACAGCTTGGTGACAAACCCACCAGATTTGCATGCATTCTTAAGGTAAAAAAGTGGTGCAAAACCAGCCCCTGCCTGCACTGACAACAGCCGCTCAGCTAGTGCTCCGGTTGGCAGTGCCCTGCCTGCCAAGCAATCCTGGTCTGTGTAGGAAGGGTGACACAACTGTGGGGGGCACCACGGAGAGGAGCTCCTGCCAGTGCAGCCTGATGTGAGAGCCCAGCTCACCAGCCCACGCTCCTCAGTCCACTGGTGGTGGCCATAGGCAGGACAAGGCATTTGCTCACAGCAGCCACGGACTTGGGAAAGCAAAGAGCACATCCATAGCCCATTCCCAAAGGGTGCTGACAGCTCTCCTGACAAGGTGAAGGATGCCAGCACTTTGCCAGCCTTTTTACCCATGGGTCTGAACCTACACAATGACGAAGACAGAGTTTTGGCATGAGAGAGGCAGCTGGGGACACATACAGAAACACATGGCCCTAGAGTCCTGGGAAGCAAACAAGCATCTCATCTTCTCCATAGAGACTGCTCAATGGATACTCATGAAGGCAACAGCCCTCCTTGGTGTCATGAAGTGTCTGTTTAGAAGGTGTGGGCACTCCTCAGCTCAAGTGTCCATGGGGATGTAGAATGGCACCTCTTGCTCATTTTTGCTCCACAGCCACTAGGCAGCCTCAGCAGGGTGTGGTAGAAAGCCATCTACCTTGGAAAGCAGTCACCCTCTTTGCCTCTTTTCTCTGAGGAACCCCAAATACTCCTAAGAGATCTGCTTGGCCAGGTTTTCCTCCAAAGACTGAACCCGCGGCAGCATCCTGAGTGCTGCCCAGCCCCTTCTGGGGACAGCCCAGCACAGCCCTTGCAAAGCTGGTGACCCCTAGGAATGCTGCAGTCTGCTCATGACATGCTGCCAAGGTTGTCCTATACTGCTGCTGGTTCAGAGCACCCAGGAGATGAGCAGTTCAGTGCCTGCTCCTCCATGCTCATGCTGGAATGCCTTCAACTCCCACCCAGACTTCATCTGCAGGAGCAGTTTCACAAAACACTTTGGCAGCTGAGCCCTCTAAAATCTTCAGACACTGAGGGAGGACAGTTTTGCCATGCTTAAAACCCATGTCATTTCCAGTGCAGCTAGATCTGCCCTATGAGTACAATGGAGCGGTGGGAATTTCTTACCTGAGCTTCGCTAACAGTGGAGTAAGGTCACTCACCCATGTGCCGGAGCATGCTGCTCTCCTCCAGGCCTCCCCCTGCCTCAGTAGCAGTGATCCCGTAGAACCAGCCACACTGACCTCCTCCTCACCTTGATGCTGGCTCTGCTTCTTCACAGCATCTTTAGGTCACACTGATGAACTCCCCGTTTCCCATAGTCCCAGTGCTCTATCCACACACCTTCCTCCAGCCGCAGCATCTGCCTTGCTGCAACCTCCTAAAAGCACCCTTTTCCAAACCCTTCCCTCCCTTCCTCTTCCCTGTTAACCTGCCATGACAGCACGATCTGCAACTGCCCCAAGAAGCATCAAGAGGCTGTTGCAGAGCTGGCAAGAAATGGCACCAGCTCCTGCTCTCCAACAGATTTATCCCTTAGCTCACCGCTCAGTTTAATGGTTTCCCATTAAAGGCTGCACGGACACAAATCAGCTCTGGGCGGACTGGTTTGTTTTACACCTCTAGCTGTATTTCACCTGTCAGGCAAAGCAAATCTCCATGCATGTAACAGGTCCTTTCCCCTTACCAGAGCACCAACTGTCAGGTTATCCCTCTGCACATGGTGAATACAAAGACTGCTGGCTCATAAATCAGGCCCGGGAGTAGCAGGGAGTTATGATCCAATGAGGCAATTCAGAAATGGGATGGGATTATTTATGAACACAGGAGGACTCCCTAGCCAAGATCTCACGGCCCCACAGAGGTGATCTTCCCTGACCTCTCCGCTGGTGACAGTCCTGGAGCATTGCATTATCAGCAGCAATACAGCAAACACACCGTTTGTAACATGAGATTCAAACAAGAACCAACAGCAGGGACTTCAAGGGAAAAGAGAGCTCCCCACCAGGGAAGAGAACCAAACCAGAAGCATTTCCACTACTGAAGATAAAACCTACCTTGTCCAACTGCCCACACCAGACTCAGGCCCAATTCATAGAACTGTAGAATCATGGAATGGTTTTGGCTGGAAGGGACCTTAAAGCCCATCCAGTTCTATCCCCTTGCCATGGGCAGGGACACCTCCCACTGGACCAGGTTGCTCCAAGCCCCATCCAATCTAGCCTTGAACACCTCCACGGATTGGGCATTCACCACTGCTCTGGGCAACTTAGGCCAGGGCCTCCCCACCCTCACTGTGAAGAATTTCTTTCTAATGTCTAATCTAAATCTTACCCCTTCCAATTTAAATCCATGCCTCCTTGTCCTGTCACTCCAGGCCCTTGTAAAAAGCCCCTCCCCAGATTTCCTGCAGCCCTTTTCACTAATGGAAGCTGCTCTAAGGTCTCCCTGGAGCCTTCTCTTCTCCAAGTTGAACAACCCAAATTCTCGCAGCCTGTCCTTGTATTGGAGGAGCTCCAGCCCTCGGATCATCTCTGTGGCCTCCTCTTGTCTTGGGGATTCCAGAACTGAACATAGAACCCTAGGTGGGGTCTCATAAGAGAGGAGTAGAGGGGGAGAATCATCAAGGTGCAGCCCTGGCTAGAAATGCCAGGTCCCCTGGTTCCCTCCCCACCACACAACAACTGCAACACACTCCTCAGAGGACACAGTCCCCAGGCCTCACCAGTTGAGTCACCAGTTGAGCTGGGAGAAGGAGAGAGGGTCACAAACCTGCTTTTCTTTATTCTGTATTTTCATTATCATCAAATCTGGGATGAATGTTAGTTCTGCATGACACAATACAGAAGACTTTTCAGAGTAAAGAGGTTGTTGAACCTGTGTACTCCATTTTTCCACAGCCCTCCTCAAGGCCACACCAACCCTGGGGCCGCTCAAAGCCACAATACTGCAGGAGTGATATGGTCTCTGGGACAAGCTTGGGGACATCCACTCCACTGACCATGGCAAGGAGTCTGAGCACACATCTCCCCACAGCTCGGTGCTACCTGAACAGGACCAGCCTTGCAGTTGCAATCTTAGCATGAGTGGTGTGCCCAGGGCTAGCAGAGGGGCACCTGCACCTCCCCACAGCCCTAAACCACCCCAGGCATGCCAAGATTCACATGGGATGCTGCCAGCCCTGCTGCAGCAGAGGGAAATGGTAAACAAATCAGTCTCTGCCAAGCAGGAAAGACAGCAGTAAAAGACGTGGCAAGGATGCAGGCACTGAGGTAGGCTGAGTCCTGCTACCAAGGAAGAGCTGCCAGGGGTACAAGGACAGGGTGAGCAGGAGGGGGAAGGGCCATGCTGGCAGAGACCACATCCCCAAGGAGCCACAGCAGCCCTAGGAGCAGCAATGCGACAAGGTCCACAGGCTGGATGGCTCCTCAACTCTGTGCTACAGCAGCACAAGAGGACTTTGTGTGAGTAGCACGCACCTCACAGCCCACAGGAGGACACTGTGTGAATGACACCCACCTCACAGCCCGCAGGAGGACATTGTGTGAATGACACCCACCTCACAGCCCGCAGGAGGATGCTGAGTGAGCAGCACCCACCTCACAGCCCGCAGAAGGATGCTGAGTGAGCAGCACCCACCTCACAGCCCACAGGAGGAAGGAGGGCTGCAGGCAGAGGTGATTCCCAAGCAACCCTACACCAGGCCTGGCTGAGGAGCTATGGATGCAAGCCCAGCTCTTAGCAGGACCTTAACTCCAGGGATAGAAATGACCCCTCTGAGCAGGTCTCCATGATGTCCCCCACTGGTGGAGGGGACCAACAAGGGATCTGTGGTAATGCAGCCCCCCGACAGTTCTCTGGGGCGTTCTGCTTCCCTAGAGTCTCTGCATCACAGCTCAGCAACCTGCAGCCTGTGGTTGAGGCCCAGCTCAGACAGCAGCACCTTTTCACTGGTCTCTCCTTGCTGGCACCTCCTGAGCCATGTGCCCAAATGCAGAGACCCAACACCCAGCAAACCTCCCTGGTGGCCACACACCCTCCATATGGGGACATACACACCTGCCCAGGCCAGATTTTCCTGGGATTGGTTTGGACACCATTAGATGCAGGAGAAAGCCAAGATCGCTGCTTCCTCCCTGAAAGGCCAGGAGCAGCCCCATCACACATGGAGTCAGCATTAGGAATGGTACCAATCCCAGGTGGATGGGGTGCTGCTGCAGCTCCCCAGGATGAACATGCTCAAGGCGCCCCATGTCACGCTTGGCAGAGCAGCTGGCATTGCCTGGAGCCCCTAAGAAGATGCTTGGTGGGGAGCCAGCACTCAGCAGTTGCCAGCTCCCATCAGGCCAGCAACCAGTGCCAAATCGCCCAGAAGGATTTGATGAGTGTTTGAGACATAGATCCAACAAACACCTGTCTTGTGTTTCCCTCCCATATCAGGCAAACCCTACTCCACAGTGATGCGAGAGCTGCCAGACCCACTTGGCACAAGGGCACAGCTTGCGCCACCATCAATCCACACCCCCCAGCACCCCAATAAAACCCTCCCTCTGTGGCAGGAGCACCCTGCTTGGCCATACCAAACCCCAGAGCTATCTCTCCCCCTACCCAGTGCTGCTCCTCCCAAAGCAGAGAGGCCAGCAGGTCCTACAGCTGGGCAAGAGGGGACGAATTCTGCACACCAGTGCTGGTCCATGGCTCACTCACCACACCAAGGGGAAGAGGCAAAGGCTTCCAACTCTGATCCCAGATATGGGGCACAGGTCAGCCCAGCGCGTTCCACATAGAAGTCAAGCATGGTGTCAGTAAAGACAAAGCATCCAGTGCAACCATCTGGGAGGAGAGGATGGCATGGAACTTCTCCTGCCAGTCCCTCTTGCACTCCTCCAGCTGTGCTCCAGAAGGGCTTGGCGGACAAGGAGCTAAGTCAGGCTGAGAGATGGATGCAGGTACACCAGCAGTGCTCTGTGGGAAGGAACAGGTGGAGTTTTCCACTCGAGCAACTGTTGTAGCTCAGAACAATCCTGCCAGGCTCTGGTAAGGATTTCTTCATGGCAGGGGTTTGCCCAGAACCAGAAATGTTGGAGATGTGGGTTCGGTTCAGTTTTCACAGAGGCCTTTGTGTTGCAGAAGACTCCAAAGTGCTGAGCTCACCCTCCTTGCTTTCATCTGCCAGTACCAGTCTGTGCCCAGCAGATCCTACCAGGGCCCATCCAGCCCCTCTCGGCTCTCAGGGCAGGAGATGCGCTTGCCCTGGCTCTGCTTCCCAGCTTTCCACTCATAGATTTTTTCTGGAGTAACCCAGAATAGGGACCCGGGTCTTGTGGGCACTGGCACATGACTCTTCCTCTCTGTTTTGTCTCCATTGCCAAAAGGCTGTAATCTCCCTCAGGCTGTCCCTTCATCAGAGCCTTGTCCAGCCCTGGGGTCCCATTTGACCTACAGGAGGTCTCCCGACACCTCTTTGCTCCAAGGATTCACACCTTGACACTTAACAATGTGTCCCCAGGCAGACATCAAGTGGTTTTGTAGGCAAGCCCAGAACAGAGCTCACACAACACAAAGAGCTCCCATTCCTGCAGGCTGAACCCTGGCACCTGGCATCATAGAATCATAGAAACACCAGGCTGGAAGAGACCCACTGGATCATCGAGTCCAACCATTCCCACCAATCTCTAAACATGCCCCTCAGTACCTCATCCACATGTGCCTTAAACACCTCCAGGGAAGGCGAGTCAACCACCTCCCTGGGCAGCCCATTCCATTGCCTAATGACCCTTTCAGTGAAGGCACTGGGGTACCTGTGCCTCCTACCAGCACAGCCATGGGCACAACACCAGCACGGGAGCCAGCAGTGCTGTCTTCTCCCTAGTAGGAGAGCAGGACACAGACAGTTTGCACGTGCACTACTCCAGCAGCCACCACACCTCACCAGAGTGGCTCTGGCCTCATCGAGAGCCAGGACAGAGCCAAAGCAGGACCAGAGAGACCAGGAGGGCCTGAGCCCTTTGCTACCACCCAGCAGAGCCAGGGCATGCAGCAGACCACAAGGGTGGCTTCACTGAGACGTAGGAGATGGCAGGGAAGGAGAAAGGCTCAGACACTGCCTGCAAGGCAGCAGTTCAGCACCACTTCTGGCAAACAAAAGCCAAGATAAATCCCTTGCTACAAGTCATAATATCACAGAAACATTAAGTTTGGAAAAGACCTCTTATCTCATCCAGTCCAAGCATCAGCCCAGCACTCCTGTGCCAGCTAAACCATGCCCCCAGGTTTTTTTTTAACTCCTCCAGGGACAGAGACCCCACTACTGCCCTGAGCAGCCGTTTCCAGTGTCTCACCACTCTGTCAGTAAAGACATATTTTCTAATATCCAAACTAAACCTCCACTGGCACAACTTAAGGCTGTTTCCTCTTGTCCTGTCACTTGTTACTTGGGAGAAGAGACCAGCATCCACCTTCCTACAACCTCCTTTCCGACAATTATAGCAAGCCTCTTGGTGGCCTACAAAATTTCACTCCTATCATTCAGCTCTGGGTTTTCAGGTGTTTTTTTTCTTAAAATAAACCAAACCTCATACATTGAGGGTCACACATGTCTGGTGGTCTAGGTCCAAGCATGCTGACCATCTTTGTACAGGATAATCCAGGCTGCTCTGTGCAGCTGCACCCAGGAGCAGTGGAGCTGCAGCAAACAGCAGCTTCCTGCTCGCTGTCCTGGTGAGGAGCCTCTGTCTGGTCCTGCTGCTGAAGATGAGTATCCTGAAGCAAGGCAGGGATGGTTTAAAGCTCATTCCTGTGTGTGGCATGCCCTTAGAACTGTCTGCCCTTTTGTACCCACAGACATTGTCCAGCCAGCCCAGTGCTGCATGTTCTGAATCCTACCCTGGCCCGAGTATTCAGCACCTGGGAAGCAACAAGCAGTGTGGTGCTGCGGCAGCAGTGGATGGGAGCCAAAGCCAGGGCAGTGGGACAGAGCTAAAGGCTGAGGGCACCAGGGTTCAGCCCTGGCCTGGGCTCTGGAGAAGCAGCAGGATTGGTTTGCTTGCTCACTGTGGTACCAAGCTTCCCGGCATCCTTCTGCTCTCTCCTTCAGCTGCTGGCAACCGCCTGGATTACCCCCATACACAGGTAGTCGGCATGCAGGTTCCTCTGCTTGCTGACCAAGCCAGGATCTTGCTGCCAAAGCAGCCCCCTGCCTGCAGCCCACAGTGCTCCCCCCGGGCACTTCTAGACCGGGTTTGGGGTGAGGATAGGCCACCCATTCCTAATATCTGCTTTCCCAGGGAGTGCACAAGGATTCAACTGCACACATGGCTCACAAATAACTTTTATGAGGTTCAAGTTATTATCAGGAAGGACTCTGACAGTTCCCTAAGCGTGGCTGGCTGCAGAGTGAGAGGTTACCATCCTGGTTTGGGGAAGGTTGCATTAAACTCTGTGCTGGCCAGGGACCAAAAGTCATCACCACAGCCAGTTGTGCATCCAGACACCAGGGAACCCGGAGCATTTAACACATTGTACTGCAATCCTATGGAGCAAACAACTTCTGCCATCGTCTTTTAGACGACAAGCTGGGGAGGAGGGAGAGGACATGTTCCTGTCTGCACAGTGCTGTGGTCTGCTTTTGCCTGCTGTATCCAGTGCATCTCAGCTGGCCTCAGAGCCAGCAACTTGTTCAGCATCCTGAAGGGGAATGGCCACCTGCTAGGGAACCACTGGCTTGTGGATAAGTACATCCAGAACCCCATTTAGCTACCCATTTGCATGCTAATTATGTATTTGCAGATTAAAACTCTGTAATCTCATATCTTTTCTCTGCAGCCTGAGGATTGTTTTTCCCAGTTCAGGGGCTGGAGCTTGCTAATATGTGGCACATGTTCTCCCAGGACCCTATGGACACATGCAGCACTCCTGCCATACAGTCCTCAAGACCAGTCCTGCGGGCACAAACACGAATGCATGTGAGTGTTTGGTGAAAGCTCTCCCAGCTCACTGCGGGGAGTGGTTGTCTGTCACATGTGTACACACAGTTCCACCACAGCACGACCTTGGGAGGGACTTACTTTCAGAAATGGGAGACATTCTCAAAATGACCTCCAGATGGAGAAGAAAAAGGGGTTGAAAACAAGGGAAAGCAAGAGCAACCTGCAGTGGTGCAGACTGATCAGTCTGTAAAGAGATGGATCTTTTCCGGGGCTAGAGAAGACCTGGTAACATCCGTTTCAGAAACATGTGAGCCAGGTTTGGGAGAGGAGGTCAGCATAAGGAGGGGAAGGAACACAGACCAGCAGTGGTAACGGGGTTATGCCCAAAGGCATGCGTGAGCCAGGCTGTCTTGGCCTGCACTGGCCACAGCGCTCACAGGGTATCCAAGCTGGAGCTCAGGAACTGCAGAGCTTCCATCATGCTGTGCCACTCAGAACCCATGTTAATTCCTTCATGTGAGCAGAGACAAAAGAAAACAACATTTTGAGACCACTGGAGTCAGGAGAGGCTGTGTGCTAGAAGTGCATTCAGCACTATCACAGATAGACCAGAACAACCCCAGGACTGCCCAGGACAAAGTCACTGGAGAGCAGGTGCCACTGAGGGTGCTTTTCATGATCATACCTGATGGACAGACAGACTGTTATTACCTATGTCCTGTTGCATGTCAGAAGGAGAGGAGGGTCCTGGCATGAAAGCCAGTGCCTTTCTCCTTTTCCACCGCACAACACATCTTCACACCAGAGCACCCACCTTCATGCTTGCTCAACACCATGTGCTGAAAATCCAGCTCTGAGCACAAAAAAAAGCCCACATGTGCACTCACCCTCTGGTGCAATCCAACCAATGCACGAGTTGGGTGAGACATCACGGAGCGCTTCGTTTGTCCCTGCAGCTGCCACAGCACCATCATACCAAGAAACGCACATCTCTGATCCCAGTCACCTAGGAGAAGTGGTGCCAGGAGAAGCAGAGACAGAAGTTCTGGAGCAAGAGGTACCTCCTTCTAGACATGGTGGGAGCAGGAACAGGAGCACAGCACACAGGGAGCAGCTACATTCATCCCTGAGTACAGCAAAGAAGGTAAACCCCCAGCACAGAATCCTGGCATGCAGGCCTTGCTGTGGGTAGGACAAGCTTGCTCAAAAGAGCCCACAGGAGCTCCTCGGGGTCCCACTCTGCCCAGCACCTCCCTGTCACTGCCCTGGGTGCCCCACATGTCCCTCCTGCATCTGTGCAAGCTGAGGGTGCTCAGGGCTCCCTATGCACAGCCTTCCACATGCCAGGCAAGAAGTTTACAGCTGCACCAGCAACACATCCTTCCCAGCCCATAAAAACCTCTGAAGCATGGAAATGAAGCAGTAGGTGCTCAGACAGCACTGTGACAGGATCAAACCACATTGGAGAGGCAAGTTCACATGGGTTTCCATTCTCCTTCCATTGTTTTAAACGACAACATCCCCTTGAAATCTGCTGCCCAGCTGACACTCCAGCCTGGCTCCGTGTTCCCTTCCCTCAGACATCTTCCAACAGCCAAGCTACAGCACCATTTGACACCAAAGCTCCTGTCAGGGCTCTCCATATGCCACACACATGGCCCTGCTCCTCTGTGCTTCTAAGAGCCTCCTCTTGTTGCTTTATCCAGAGCTCCCATGAGGGCCAGCACTGGAATGGGAAGCTTGGCTTCCTGCACTTATCTTGTGTCTCTCTTCCTCTTAAGATATATTTACACCTTTTCTAAGGGGCTATAAAGAGCAGGCGGGTAGCCCCACACTGCCAAACCCAGAGGAACGCTGCACAGCTGGCTTTGGCTCTCTGCCGCTGCTCCGCGTGCCCGGGGCAGTGCTTTGAGGAGGGCTGTCCTGAAGTCACCAAGGACTGAAGCTGGAAAAAACATGGCACTCACTCTTTCTGTGCTCAGAATCCAGCAAAATCTGAGGCAAAACCGCACTTGCAGGGGTCAGCAATTTTATGGCAGATCCAATGCTTGCAGGGGCTGGTGTGACAGAGCGAACAGGGCACATGCAGGAGGCTGGAGGAGGTCAGAGAAGCCTGGAGAAGAGCTCCTCTCCAGTCCTCCAGCACAGGGCATACAGGATCCTGCCCAGTGTGCCACTGCATCTCACGTCAGACTGCATTGCCCAAGTAGGTCCTTAGCCACCTCAAGCCAGTCTCACCAGGGACAGCTTCTGGCCTTCTCCAGTCACACTGAGGTATCCCCAGCTTTTGACTAAACCTCTGGAAGTGCATCCCTGGCCATGCTGCCTGTCCAGAACAGAGGCCAGCCCAGGAGGACATTCCACAGCCCCTCTGCCAGTCAGACTTACCCACAGGAACTACTTGTGAGGTCAGGCTGGCCTGGCAGATGTTGTCCTCAGGTCTACATCCGCCCAAAGAGCTAAACATGCCCTGAACACCACTGTTACCACTCAATCTGAGAAGTCCTCAGGCCCACAGCAGGCACAGAACCCTCTGAGTGTGCCTCAGTGTCCCCATGGGCACTGCTCACAGTGCCTCCCGCAAGGCTGCTGAGGCCATCCCAGTATTTGCACTGGACCAGCTGCAAGGTTATGAGAAACCTCACAAGTAACAGCACTGGAAGCAGGAAATCTAGAAGACGGCCATAGGATACAAAACAATTTCTAATATATGGTCTGTAGTGATAAAACAAGCAGCTCTGCAGGGTCCCCTCCACCTACGAGAGGGATCTCAGGTGGCCTCAGTCATCACCCACAGCAGGCTCCAAGTCATGACCCAAAGCAGTGCCCCAGTTTCATGGGGCAAGTGTATCCTTGATCAGGTTTTGAGATTTTTAAAGACACTGAAGTCTCAAACAATGTGCTCTAATACTGATGGCATGTCTGCACTGCACAGCTGCTGGGCAGTAAGCAGAGCGAGCAGCACAGCCCTGCTGCTCCTCCTCGCCTGGGACAAAGCTGGAAGCACACACCTCCAAGCCCTCCAGGCAGAGGGAAATGTGGATGCAGCGGCTCAGGGTGCACGAAACTCCTGAGCAGACACCAACCATGCATCAGCCCCACAACCTTGCTTCCAAAATTAACAGTGTTCAGTATTACTGCAAAAGAATAAACAATTTCTGATACTCATCACCTTGTGGGATAGCAACAGGGGGTTGCACAAAGTTTGCTCACAAATCCTACTCCCATTGGGAGCCACAGCTCCCAGGCAGCACAGCTGAGCCTGCACGTGTATGTGCTGGGCCTGGCTGTGGCAAGCTACTCGGCAACAGCACAACGGCTATGTGAGCTCCACCCAGCCTGGGTGCCATGAATGCCCAGTCCAGGACCCTGCCCAGGGCAGCCATCATCTCCCAGAAAATAATCATAGAATGGGTTGCGTTTTAAGGGACTTTAAAGATCACCTGGTTGCACCCTCTGCCATGGGCAGAGACAACTCCCACTGGATCTGGTTGCTCCTAGCCCCATCCAACCTGGCCTGGAACACCTCCTCAAACTGCTCTGGGCAACCTGGGCCAGGGCCTCCCCACCCTCATCATGAAGAATTTCTTCTTAATGTCTAATCTAAATCTTCCCCCATTCAATTTAAAGCCATTGTTGCTCCCCTCAGCTGCAGAGGATCAAAAAGGTGTCCCACGGATGGGCAGCTGGGGTCAGAGCAGACCTCAACCCTCACTCCTCACTACAGGCACTTCTCTGCTGTGAAATCCTTGCAGACCACCTTTGAAAGCCACCTGAGAACCCTAACACAGGCTGCAAATCCAGTTGTGCCCATAAAGATGCTCTTTACATCAGCATATGATGCTCCAGAGCATTCTGGCTTTTCTGCCAGGGCAGTACAGGAGCGCCTGCCCTGCACCCCACAGCAGCCCTGCTCTCCTGGCTACAGGAGCAAGAGGTGCTCTCAGGCCTCGGCTCCATCCCACCACACCATCTCCCATCCAAAGAGGATTTGAGAGGACACAGATGGAAGCACTCACATACCCAAAATGGGACAATGCAGGCTGTGCAAGCGCTATTAACTGAATTTCCACAAGTGGCTATTCCATGGCAAAAGCCTTGACCAGGAATGCCACATGCCAGCAGCAACACCAGGATCAAAATTCAAAGCTTTGGATCCCAAACAGGGAAGGAGCAACCAGTTTGTGCTGGCACGCACACCCTCTATCAGCCCTGCAGACAGAAGACAAGTCTTACGGCTGTCCCCACCTAGGGCAGGGGAAAAGGGGAGAGTGTAAATGCTGCGCAATCCCTGTCCAACTGCTTGACTTCAAAATAGCAGGTTTCTGACATTAAAAAAAAAAAAAACCTCAAAAAGGAAAACCACACAGAAATTTGCACATATAAAGTCAAGGTAGCACAAAAGGAACCCCAAAACACTTGGCCTGGCAGAAGGCTCGTCCGGCAGCCCTGCTCTGATGGGAAATCACAGGTAGGGCTGAGAAAGGCAAAAGCTGCAGTTTGAGAGGGGTTGGAAGTAGGGGTTGCTACGAGACCTGGGTTTGCGGGAACCTTCCACAAAGATGACCTTGTCTGATGCTCAGTCACAAGATTAGGGTCAGGATAACGCTGAGACAAATGAAGTCCAGAGCTGTAGCTGGAGTGGAGCTGAAAAGAAGCGGCAAAGTACCTGGCAGCTGCCAAGAGACCTGGGCTGGGAGAAATCACTGGTCTAGGTCATCAGTGGGAGAATTCTCTACAGCTTCCCAGGAAAATCAGGGTCACAGCTGAGAAAGGGAAAACCCAGAGGTGCAGTAGCAGGGGGGTGAGGGAGGGTTTGCCTGAGCAAAGCAGGGCTTTACAAAAGGGCTCAACTGGGAGAAAGCCTTCATCTGGGACATGGATGGGGGCTTGGCACCAGCTCTGTTGGAAAACTGGGGTCAGGGTCCAGAGAGTGCGAACCTCTCAAGCTCATGTGCAGCTGGAAAAGGACTGCCTAAAGGAAGAAGGGCTGCCAAGAAGTCTGGGCTGAGAAACAGCTCAGAGGGCTTCCCTACTGCTCAGCTGGAAAACAGCTCTGAGAGTCGGGGGTTGACAGGAATGTAATGATACACTCACAGCTGGGGAGGCCCCACAACGGACAGTCAAAAATCAGAATCATACAATCATTTGGTTTGAAAAGACCTTTGAGATCATCAAGTCCAACCATATCTGTCCACTACTTAACCAGATTCCTGAGCACCTCAGTTGCCCATCTTTTAAACCCCTCCAGGGATGGGAACTCCACCACCTCCCTGGGTGGCATTCTGCAGGGCCTGAGAATCCGCTCCGTAGCGTTTTTTCTAATATCTAATCTAAGCCTCCCCTGGTGCAACTTGAGGCCACTTCCTCTCATCCTATCACCTGCCACTTGGGAGAAGAGACCAGCACTCACTTCTCCACAACCTCCTTTCAGGTCTTGGGTTGCACCACAGGCACCAACAACAGTCACCTGTAAGGTCACATGTGCCACTACAGCATGTATTTATTTCAACTCCAAATTTCAGACCACAGCCACAGCAAACACTCACTGACACAACCAAGCATCCAACACTATGCACATGTATACACATCTTTATGAAATCATAAAAAAGGACTAGGGGTGCTGGGGGATGAGCAGCTCAACACGATCTGGCAACGTGCATTCACAGCCTAGAAAGCCAATCCATGTCCTGTGCTGCATCCAACGCAGTGGAACCAGCAAGGCCATGGAGGGCATTCTGCCCCTCTACTCCACTCTCGTGAGAACCCCACCTGGAGCCCTGCATCCAGTTCTGGAGTCTTCAGCACAGGAAGGACATGGATCTGTTGGACCAAGTCCAGAGGAGGTCATGGGGATGATCCGAGGACTGGAGTACCTCCCATAGGAGGACAGGCTGAGAGATTTGGGGTTGTTCAGCCTGGAGGAGACCTCAGAGCAGCTTCCAGTACTGAAAGGGGCTCCAGGAAAGCTGGGGAGGGGCTCTTGATCAGGGAGGGCAGGGACAGGACAAGGGGGAATGGTTTTGAGCTGAAAGAGGAGAGATCGAGATGAGGTCTTAGGAAGAAATGTTTTGCTGTCATGGTGGGGAGGGCTTGGCCCAGACTGCCCAGAGTGGTGCTGGCTGTCCCAGCCACTCTTTCAACAAGGCAGATTGGAAGCTGAACTCATTCCGTGCTTCAAAACATTCAAGGCAAACAGGAGACCCTCACTGCAGTATGGAGGCCCCTCTACTCGTTACAAAGCACAGAAGCATTCTAGGACAGGACACCCAGCTCCACACATGCTCCCTCATCCCGACCTGACGTTCTCTGGGTTGAGCCCACTTGCCAGCCATGGCACCCCATGGGTCCTTCCCAGGCACAGGAGCAGCACCAGGCACAGCTCAGGAGGCTTGGGCTCCAGAAAGGTAACAAGGACAAGGTCTCATTGCAAGCAGTTCCTTTGAAATAGAGACATCAAGAAGCATTCAACCTCCATCTGTAAGCAGGATTCTGGTGACACTTCCTTCCAGATGAGCCTTGTTCACCTCCCCAGCATCACGTGGCCTCTCTCTCCTCCCTCCTACAGGTCTGATTACAGCAGGGATCCTTTGAAAACTCGGGTCCCAGAGAGGCACGGCCTCCATCAGCCCCAAGGCCAAGCAGAAGGCAGAGAGATAAAGGAGGGAGGAGAACTGCAGAGCCATGCCATGAAATTGCTGCTTTTCAGATGAGCAAACCTACTCTGCTGAAATGCCTCAGGGAAGTGCTGAAAATCCTTGGTGTTTGGGCACAGCTTGAAGGAGATGAGCTCAGTCAGGGTGCCAGGTCTGAACCTGCCACCCAGGCCTGCAGGTCAGCAGTGAACTGGTCTCAAGGACTGCAGCCAGCCCAGCTAGAGAAGGGAGGGTCAGCACTGCACTGGTACCAGAAGATGTGCCAACTGCCCTGAGAAAGGCTGGCAGGGGTCAGCATACAGACTGGTGCAAAGATACAGATCTCTCCAGAGCAGGAGCCAGCACTCCCAGTAGCACAGAGCTGCAGGCAGCTACCACAGGCACAAGCCCTTCAAAACACAAGGCAGCAACAAAGGGCACTGAGAATGGAGCAACCAAGGATGTTCAGAAAATTATTTCACAAGTAAGGGTCCTTGGTTGCCTTCTGCTCCACATCACAACCCCTTTGCCAGTGTCACCAGCATCCTTGCATGCACATCCCACTTTGGGGTGCCTCACACAAAGCTGCAGCAGCAGCTCTTTGGGTGCAGGAGGTGCTGCTCCAGCCCTGGCAGCCCAAGAGCTACTCTGCTTCCCACTGCCTGCTCACGTGGTGGCAGCAGCCCTTGGCTCAGACACAGAGCAGCAGTGCCTCATGCCTCACAACAAACTTACAGCCTTGAGGAAAAGGGAGAGCCATCAGCAGCTATTGCCTACCAAACAGAAACAAAACTGAGCCACATCATCTTTGTATCAGCATCAGGCATCATACCAGACCTTCCAGGTCTTTGCAGAGCTGGGGCATTAATACTGCTGCTGCAGCAGAAGCTCCTGCAATCCTGGTACTCAGCACAGTAGAGGCACAGGAACAGCACTGGCATCTCACGGCATGCCCCACTGCACAGCTCAGAGTGCATCTTGAATTAGCAATGGACCAGCACATCAGGCCAAGCTGGACCGGCGTCCTGGGTGAGGGGCCAGCTTGGACAAGCTAACATGGATCATTCCTAAAGAAGCAAAGGTGCCTGCATCTGCCTGAAGAGGGCTGGTGGAAGTAAGTACTGCTCATTGCTTGCCAAGAGATTTGCTGTGTTGCCCTACTGCTCCTGCCCTAATCACTAGGAGTACTACAGAGTAGCAGGCGACAAGCCAGGATGGATGGGCTCTGGCAGGCTCTCTCAGGCAAGCAGGAGCAGAAGTCTGCAGGGCCTGGCATCATTTGCCCATCGCAGGGGCCTCTGAAGTGCTCTCCACTCTCAGCAGCTTTGCTGTTTGCAAGGCAGACAGCAAGGCTGAGGACAAACAAGCAGGGTTCAGACATCAGCCACCCTCCCTGCCTGGTGCATCAACACCGCAAGTAAGCAGCAAGAGAAGACATGCAGGTCCAGCTGGGACAAACAGCAGAACTCAAGAGTCTGCACTACCCTTTATCCACTTAGCTCAACCACCATCCTTCTCCCAGACACCAACCAGCAGGAAGAGACATCTGCAGTCCCTTGGTGCTGTTTACTTCCTGCTACCTTATAAATTCCCCTTTCCAGGCAAGGCTGCACAGACACGTCTCTGCCGGCAGAGCTACTGAAGCTTGAAGCCTGCGTATCTGTGGTGCAATCCAGAGGGACTCAGGCAGCCACATTCCTGTAGGCTGCACAGAGAAAGGGTTCTGCAGAGCCACCACCCTGCCACGGGGTTTAGAGAGGTATCCCTGTTCACCTGGGAAGGGGAGACAGGGCAGACAGCCTTGACCAGAGAGCTGCCTGCAAAACACTGAGCAGGCAGAGCGTGGGAGGGGAAAAAGGAAATACAGCAGCAGTGTGGCACTTCTCTTCCTGGCTCCTCCCAACCCAGATTAAGGAGGGCCGCATGGCCCAGCAAAGCCTTCTCTACTGGGCAAAACAGCAACACAGCTAGCTGCTTCTCCACATCACACTCCATCACCCAAGTGCTGCTCTGTGGGATGCTCTCAAAAGGAGAAGCCAGACCCATCAGCAGCCACTGGCCAGCAGGCTGTCACGACAGCCCTGGCAGCACAGTACCTAGCTCTCTCCCTACAGCTTTGCTGCAGCAGTGTTTGTTTGTGTCTGCAGCTGCTCCGTGCATTCGCCATGGGAATCCAGGCTGAAACTCCAGCCGTGTTGAGTGCAGAAGCAGCCTCTCCGCCTCCACTCTGCGCAGCCTCACATCTCACAGAGCATGCAGAGCCGGTAGACAGTGCTGCAGGAGGCATGAGTCCCTGGAAAGTGGCCTGCAGAGCAGGGAGCTGCATTCCCAGCCCTCTGCAGTGCCTCCCCCACACCCTGCCATCAACCCCTGCCGGGGGCAGAGAATGCAAATCTTGGCTTGTAATCTTTCTAAGTTAAAAATAACCTAGTAGTTCAGTGAGAGAGAAGCAGCAACAAGGCAGGGGGCTGTGGAGCCTGCGAGCATGATGTGAGGCAGCTACAGCATCTGTACATTTTCACAGCTACAGAGGTTTTGTTGAGCCGCCAAATGCTCTTGGTTTCAGAGCTGCCCCCACATGCCCTTACCGCTCCCTGGCCCCAGTGGGCAGGGGACACAGGTCCCGCTCCTCTGAGCAGGACAGAGAAAGTAAGAGGAGAAAGAAGTACATAAAACAGTCTGAATGATCCAAAGTTGGGGAACAAATGCCCCTCAGGCAGGCCAAGCAGAACACTATCCCAACAGCTGGTCCCAGGGGAGTCAAGGCCACGCTCGGAGCAATTTTCAATCCTTAAAATAACTTAATTTTTAAAAAACATAAAGCAGGGAATTAACTGTGTTCTGTGGAGCCAGGGAAGCCAGGAGATTTGTGATAAGGACAC
The DNA here is from genome assembly GCA_033558105.1 of Coccyzus lansbergi. NCBI lineage: Eukaryota > Metazoa > Chordata > Aves > Cuculiformes > Coccyzidae > Coccyzus > Coccyzus lansbergi. Next base: position 135,597 of record JAUMJK010000171.1, read on the forward strand.
TCACCACAGGTGGCAATGGTATCAGCCACCCATGGTGTGCCTTCCCAGGACACTCAACTCCCACAAGGGAACAAGGCAACACGACTTTGACAGGCAGGCAAGAAAAAGCCACAACCTCTTTGCCACATGCTCCAAGGGACAAGGAATATAGCGATGCTGCACAGCATTCCCCATGCAAAAAGCCTGCTCAGTACCAGCACTTCTGCTCCCAAGCCCCCCTGCCCTGCACAGGCAAGCTCTCAGCCCTAAAGCAACAGCCACATCGGAGACCCCCAGGGACAGCGCTGTGCCTGTGCATGGAGGATGCTCTGTCGGCACCCAGCAAGCACAAGAGCACATGCAGCTGGGTGCAGCCCCCAGGAATGAAGCTTCAGTCAGCTGCACTTCATGACATTCATGACAGGCTCACGCGACTGAAACGGCAATAGCTCCTTTTTGGAGGGTTTTCAAATGCAGCTCTTAACCCAGACTGCAACCACAATGACCTTCAGCAGGTATTTCAGAACTGTGTAGTGCACACAGTTGAGAACTGAGGGCTCGCATAGACTTGGAGAGGACAGCAGCAGGCAGGGACCAAAAGCACCTGGGAAAGAAAAAGCCATAGCTGGAAATACCTTTGGATTTGTTCAGCAAAGGCACAGCATGAAATGCAAAGCCATGCATGGTCAGTCAGCATACACATGAAGACAGCACATTCTGGCTTGTTGCTAAAGACAGGGAAACTACGTCTGAGTTCCTCCTAAAATGTATCCCTCTACCACCTTCATGGCCAGCTCAAAATAAAGGGACACACTGCTACCCACAGATGTGAACCCAGTGTGAGCTGCACCCCCTTCCCCATATCATTGCCCTGGTGTGCAGGAGTTGCCATGAGCAAGACGGGTTTCTCAAGCACATGTCTGATCAGCAGGACAAGCATCTCACTCCAAACAGTTGCCCACAAGCCACAAGCACTGGATTTTGATCCTCAGCATCAGCAAGGCAAAAACCAGAGGACAAAAAAAATAAACCTCTGCAGCTCAGCACTCATACAAACAGTGAAGGGAAGGGAGGCAGGCCAAGCCTGCCTGGCCTCACAGCCGGCACTCGGAAGGCTGGGCTCCATGGGTGGCAGGGTCATTACCCTCCCGGGATGCCAAGGTCCAGGATTTCAGGGGTAAGGGTGGTTGTGAGGTGTGTGAACATGTGTAGTGCTCCAGTGCAAGCAGGGTCCTGCAGAGCTCCCTGCAGGTAGCACCTACCAGCACGACTCATGTGTCCTGTCAAAAGCATCACCAGGCTCATGCTCCTACCACGTCAGCAAAGCCGATCGCACTGATGTGGTGTTTTCCAGACCTCTGCTCCCCATCAAATACAAACACGCTCTGGTGTGGCATCTGACCTAGGCAACCACACAGGCCAAATTAACAGCCCTGTTTGCCAAATCTTAACAAGACTCTTCTCCACTACCAGTACCAAGTTCTCTTTCCACTGATTCACACGCCCTGGTACACTGACCAAGCCAACAAGGAAGAGTATAATTGTGGTGTCCAGGGAACAGACTGTGGCAGGGGACATAACACCTTTCCACATCTCCCACTACACTCCTATCACTTCATTTCCTATTTTAAAAGACAGGCACAGATACTGCATTTTTCCATGTGCTGCAGGAGCATCCCACGTTACACTGGCTAGTACAGCCTGTGGCGGACTGCCCCAACCACAGCTTCCCGCACAGCTCCTACCTGGCTTGCAGGTAGCCCACAGCCTCTCTCCTCACCTGCCAGGAGCCAGAATCTCATTCCTTGGAATGGCAGCTCAACCCAGCTGCGGGACCAGCTTCCTGGCAACTAAAAATATGCCTAGTGGGCAACTTCTCTTCCTTAGCCTGGGACTGCACAACGGATCTGCTGCTCCACATATCCAGCAGCCTCAGAATTGAGGAGAGCATGTGCTTGGGCTGCCATGGAGACCATGCAAAGCTTCGCATCAGCAACAACACAACCCCAGCCACATTTCAGATGGAAATGGGCAAAGTAGCTCTGAGGACACATTCTTAGCACCAGAGGCAGGCTGTCTTCTCTGAAGCGCCTGGCTGTTAGCACTGGGCAGAGATAGGATCATAGGCACAGCTCCTATTGGCTCCCTGAATCAGCAGTCATAAGGAGCCAGGCTTCCCAGTAGCATAAGGAAAGCCTCTTCCAAATTCCTGGGCCCATGGGAGTAGCTGCCTCAGGGACTTCTTGCAACAGGGCAAATCCAGCTGCTCTCCAGCTATCGGGAAGGTAAGTGGTTTCAGCAGAAACTAGTGCCCTGCACACGCTGCGTATTTTCCTGCTGCCTTTTCTTTCTCACATACAAGCACTCTGAACTCCACTTCACTGCCCAAGTCCATGCTCAAGATCATCAGCCTTGTTAAGATGCCACCAGGCACATCACTTAGCCCAAAGCACTTCTGTTAACACAAAGAGTGTACAAAAGCCAGCTGAACCAGTAACCCTGACTGTCTGCCAACTCCAAGAGCCTTTTATACGGGTACTGCTTACAAGCTGCACACCCAAGAGCACCCAACTCCAGTTATCCCACAGCAGGTGACCAAAAAATGAGATGACATTCCTGAAAGCACAGATCTTCCTCTCTTGCTTTTGTTCACATCCTGCACAGCAAACTCAAGCTACTGGAAAACAGCTTTGCCACACAGCAGACAGGTCCTTACAGGCAATCATGGTATTTTGTGCCTGTTTTCCAACTGTAGAATGTGGGCTGTTGAGAGGATGAACAAGCACTTGCAACACACCTTAGCACTTGGCTGCAGACACATATGAAAAGCACATGCAACACCCATAGCAGATTTCCTGCTGGGATGGCAGAGCAACACTGGCCACAGCTCTGAATGGTGATGGAGACTCCACTGCAGAGTCTGGTCTGGTGGAAAATCACATCAGCCTTCTGCAGCTGAAGCTCCCTGCCACAGAGACCTCCATGGTGATTGCCTTTACCCCTGCCAACCATCCAGCTAGTGTCCACACTCTCCAGTTTGCAGCTGTTACTTGCTGGCCTTCAGTTATTCCCCATTGCCCTCTTTCTATAGCCACAGTAAAGCAGAAGGGTGACCCAGGCTTTGCATCCTCCTGCCACCCTGGCCCTGCTTCATCCATGGAGCAGCCTGTGGGAAACCCATTCAAGCCAGCAGCTGAATTAACAGTGGCCAAGCCACCAGCAGCTGGGCCACAAGACCACAGTCAGTATTTTAAGTATCTCCAGAGCCTCACAAGCAAGATGGACACCACAGTAATGCCAAATGCCTTGCCTGTGCACAGGTAGAAGGTGGGGAGGGTTGTATGGTGCATGAAGAGAGCCCAGGGCCAGCCTTGCTTTGTCCACCATGGCCACATCTCACATCACAGTTCCTGACACTAGGCACTGAAGGCTGTTTCCAGGCTACAGCCTGGCATGTGATGAGTGAGCAGCTCTCCTTCAGGCTAGGCAGCACTGTCAGCCTGATCCTAGGGCTGTCAAAACTCAGGACAAAGAACATTTGGCTCAGACTGTGCTCTCACACACAGGGAGGGCTGGAGGGAGGAGCAGGAGGGACCTCAGGAGCAAAAGGACATTTTGCTGCACTGCTCACTCCCCATATACAGGACATCTGCACCACTGGCTTAGAGAGGTCACTTCCCTGATGCTGCCCTGCAGGAGAGGAGCTCCAGCATACACCAAAGCTGCCCCAGAAAGGGTCACGCATTGTGGGAGCAAAGCTGTTCCTCAGCACCCAGGAAGGCACCATCTCAAACCACCACACTCAGAGAGCTTACTGTAAGCTGGGGCGAGGTCCTGCAGCTCAGGGCATCTGTTCTGCCTGTACAGCCTAAGAGAAACCAGCAAACCTCGGCCCAAAATAGCAGCAGAAATCTGCTGTTTGCCAGGCCTGAGAACTTGCATGGTGAACCACCAGACCTGTTTTCCAAGAATAGGGAGAGAAAGCAAAACGTAGCAAACTCTCCTGATGCAACACAGAACAGGAGAGCCCTTCCCTGTGGCACAGATGCCCCACAGTCCTCAGGTCCACACCCTTACAGACACCTCTGCTTCAGTCACTCTGTCCTGGAAGGCTGTAACTCCCTGGTGTTGACCCCCAAGGGCTTCCGGTTTATTTTGAGTTTAACTCTCTGGGATACAAATTCTCCACAATCTATGTTGAAGGACAAGCTCCAGAGTTCAGGTGCCATCCGTAATTAGACATTCCTCTCAATCACCATTTGTGCCTTTTACACCATCCTATGAAACACTCCCACATTGGAGGAACAGAAAGGCACCCAAAAGAAACTAATCGATTCCTCATGTGCAAGGTCTTGAAGTTTGGTAACACCGGGTTTGGTTCCTCTTTCAGCTACAGGCCATTCTTTAGTGCGCTTGTGTGGCCTTTTTAAACAGTGAGCACCCAAAGTTCTGCCCATACCTGGTGCAAGCAAAGTGCTACGAAAAGCACATCTAGAGAGACAGCCCCTTCTTGTCCCAGCTCGTAGAACCCTTCCATCAGAGGGCATCAGCCTCGCCAGGCTGGACGTGAAGGGAGCAGAGCTCTCCTGCCAGCACACGCCACGCTGCAGCCGCTAACACTGACTGCGGAGCACTAGCCCTTGTCCACAGCAGCGCTGGGACCTCAGAGCACACCAAGCCCCCTCACACATCACCATGGGTCTCCCCCACAGTCAAGTTGCACAGATACAGAAGACATCCACAATGGCTGGACCCCTCCTGTCACCCAGCACAAGCCTCATGGGGTCAGCTAGACAGCTGGCAAGCACGTGGCATCAGCTGCACCAAACCACCAAGTGACTCTGATCCCCACTTGCCTGGCAGGCCTCAGATGTCTGTCTCCTTTGACACAAAGGCCATGCAAGCAAACTGGACGCATGAGCAGAGCACGGGCCCCACAGAGCTATGTCCTATAGCCCACTCTCACTGCATATATCCATCAGAAGTCCATGGCAACATGGTTTTATCACCTCCTCTCCCTCCACACCCAGATGAGACACTCGCTTCCTGAGTCCATTCTTCAGCAGGCACCTCTAGAGTAACTAGCATGCAAAAAGGCCCAGAAATCCACTTCTGCTCTGCGTCAGACATCTCCCCCTCCCAGTTCAGGGTGGCAAGAAGAACAAGAGGTAGAGCTACATCCAGGAAAGTATTCAGGAACACCATCCAGAGCTCCTCAGACCCAGAGTCATGCCCTGTTTAGGAGAGCAGCCAGCATGAAGCCCGTCTGGGTACCAGAGCAGCATCTGCAGATACCTACAACTCCACACACCGCACCATGCCCTGTCAGATGTGGGCTCAGCCATACCTATTCAAACACACATAGCCCATAGGATTGCAGTCACACCTTGCTACAGGGCTCCCAGAGAGACTCTGCTCCTTGAGATTACAACTGCTAAAGCTTCAAAGAGCCTGTGTCCATGGTGACTCACTGCTTCCTTTGCCTTCTGGATTCAGGTCCCTAGTCTTCACTCTCAAAGCACAACATGGGACTAGTTCAACTACAAAACAGCAGTGTTATTCTCAGACAGAATTCCCACCCTCCGAAGCAAGGGGGTGGAGCAGTCACTGAGACCGGCCCACAAATCCGTAACCACTGCTCTGACGAAATCAGGGGAATCACAAAATTCAGCATCTTCCCAGTAAGGGCAAGTCTTGCTTCAGTCTGCCTCCCTCGACTATCACCACCCAGAGAACAGAGAATGCACAACCTCTGTCTCCAGTGAAGGAGAGAAACCTGCCGTTATGTATGCACAACAGTGCATGCCGGAAAAAGCTCAGATACCCTGGTGAGGGGCACCCTATGGGGACTGAGAAAGATCACTGGAAAACTGGGGTTTTGTCTGCTCTAAAGCAACAAGCAGAGAAGCATACAAATAACAGCAATGCACTGTGTTCCTACAGCCCACTGCTCTCCTTCCCGGGCTAAGGAGCACAGCATGCAGCAGGGATGCAACACACACATAGATAGAAATCACCAAGAGAGTATGGCACTCCCTTCTCTGATCCTCAGTTAACAGACATCTAACACTTCAGCTTCATTTTACATTACGTATCTTTTAAGTTGAACTAAAGCAGATGAAACATTGATGGTTAAAGGCACTACGTGCATAAGACCTAGAGAACTCAAGGCAGCAGCTCACACAAAAATAGCAGCTTTCACAGCACATCTACAGCAAAGCACTTATGTTTATTCTTGTATGTAGGAATAACTTTAATTCTGCCTCAATGCACACATATAACAAGGCACTGATATTCCTTAAAGACCCAATACTGCACTTACCTATACGTCAAAAAAGTAGGAGTCTCCATGACTTCGTATCACTATCACCCTTGTTCTTGAGTGTAGCACACGAGCACACTGCTAATGCAAACCTCACCTTCAAAGGCAGCCACAGAGCATGAGGGACAGCACAAAATGAACACCAGAAAGCACAGAAACAACTCGATTATCCAATTTCCTTCATGACTTCCAAAGACAGGTATAACAGCTGAAACATTTTTGACGGAAACTCAGCTCTGTCCACATAACAAAAGTATTTCTAGCACAATATAGAGAGACCAAAGCCCTCAAGAGTGGCTGCTAACATGGAGGGCCTGGTAGCTAAGGTCTTTCTCAGCTGAAGTCCTGCTTCTGCCTTTAAAGAAACACAAATGAGACTTCCTGGAGGAATAGGAGTCTAGTCCCCTAGGGAGTTTTAGAAGCCCTGTGGCAGCAAGGGAAGGGTCTGATGCCAGCAGGCCAGGCAGGGACACGGCTGCTCCTCCCCACCTCCTGTTTGCACAGGCATTTGGCCTTTTTGGCTTGGGGTCCCACAACTATGCACGTGCTCTACCCCTCTAAGTGCAAGAGCTCCCAGGTTGCACCTTAAACAACACTTTAGGACCATGTATGATACTGAACGGCAGAGCCTTGCCATTCTACTGCCCACCTTCCCTTGCAGAAACATGCACATTCATAGACATTCATATACAGACCGTTCACGGGCTGGGCAACACAGCCTGGCCCCAGGTATTGCCTCTTTTCACCTGAATGTGAAGCCAGACTCCACAGATCCCACACTTTTATGGAAATATTTAGGAAGCATAAACACGCTGCAAACTGACAGCAGCAAGTGGAACTCTCTCCTGCTTTTGGCACACTCACCCCAAAAGGAAGCAACAAGTTTTCTGCACTTCAGTCCACACTTCCCAGAGCAAAGGGCAAAGAGTGCCAGGCAGGCACCAGGCTTCACCAGGAGGGAGCTAAACTTAATTGCACCAGGTAAACTACAAATTAAATAGCCAAAAAGCCATCCCAAAACAACCAATCAGATAACACCACCTACACCAACGCAAAGTTAGGGCTGCACAAAGTCAGGGAGGGCAAAGGCAGAGCAGCAGTAGACGCACTGTAACTCCTCGGATGGATGTTAACACTGCTGCCAGACTGCTACAGAGCAGCAGCCCTCACAGAGAAAGAAGGCCTGGAAAGCGCAATGTGCACCCTGCAACCAAGCCAACACCTCGTCATCCTGATGATGCCCACACTCCTCGATCCACCCTATGCACCATGGTAAGCACATTTCCAGTGCCCATGGGCAAAACAAAGAGGGACTAGGACTTGGTTCCAACACTTCTCACTTTCTTTTCTGGACTGAAAGATTGTTTTGCTCCTATGAGAGCAGGATTTTCCTCACCCCAGGCTGGGAATCCCCTAGAAGCAACAGGCTGCAGGAGGGTAACAGGCACCCCTTAACCTCAAGGCACTGTTTCCTCCACCAGCAGAAGATCCCTGCACAAAGGATGGGTCAAATGCTCCACTGACCTCCTCAGTTACAACAGCTTCTCTTGGAGCACTGGGCGCAAGGGCAGGGGCCCTACATCCAGACACCAAACTCCCCCTGGTTTTAGTGGAGTTCCTGAGGAACTGAGTGTGCTCAGGCATTCCCTGGAGCGCAACCACAGCCTTTCCCCAGATAACTGTCACAGACCTGCCTCAAACAAAGCCCAGTCACAGCATCCCAGGTATTTCCCACTTCTTAGGCTGACAGGACACATCCAACAGAACAATGCTAAAAATGAATAGCCATGTATTGGCAGATTGCTAGGCTGCATACTAGATTTTCCCATATAAGGGAAAGTTGAAGGCATTGTCCTATCACACGGAAAACATACAGCACTAGCCTAAGATACTGGAAATCACAACCCAAGGCTCTGCGTGTCACAAGCTGACCCCCACAGCAGCTTGTTTCTCCCTTTCGCTGACAGTTTGGTCAGCTTCCCAGCACCATTATTTCCACAGGGGTTCATGTTGGCAGATGGCTGGGACAGGCACAGCCCAGCACAGCGCTCATAGCACTTCCATACAGGATTTTGGTCCCACCACATCGACACTGCAGGCACTGGCAGTACCCTCATTCCCAGGGTGAAGTGCAACTCTGTATGGGGTTCAGGGTGCTGAGAACTCACAAAACAAACTCTGTAGGCTGTCACAAATGCTACTACTTGATCACATACTGATCACTCACCTGGACACTTTCCACAGCCTGGCAGCCCCCACAGCTCTGCCTCTGCTCCCATGCACCAGGGTGAAGACACCAACACCAAAGGCTGGCTCCATTTTCCCAAGCAGAAAACGGGAGGAGAGGGAAGACCTGCTTTCATGACTACATAAGCAACAAAAACAAGCCTTCTCAGCTCCCCTGAAGCCCTGCAAGACATCCAACCACTGTGCTTGTCAGTGTCACTTTAAGACCATTTCAAAGAAGCCTCCCTACTCTCTACACCTGCCTGCTTTCAGACCCAACACACTGAGTCCACATTCCTGTACAGAAGGCTCACTCACAGTGCAAGGCTGATCAACCTTCTGCCCTCCTTCACAAGGGCAAGCTTCTCTCCTGCACACTGATGTGCATGATACCAGCACTTATCTCTGCAAACTCGAGACAGGCCAGGACACCACAGCCTCATGCAAAAAACAAAGGCCTGCTATAGCAGCAAGCTCTCAGCCTTGCCATCTCGCAAAAACCAGTTCCCTTGCTTGTGCAAGCCCCTCCTGAAACAACACAAACCATTAAAGCAAAACACTTTACATTATCACCTGTAAAAGTTTATATCTTTGGAGAAGTTCTCGAGAGAATATTACAAATCTCTCAGGAAGACTAAATGTTAAGAATTATTACAATACTGGGGGGGGGGTAGAATTTGCTTCCTGATAAAGAAATACAGTAAAAAGCCACCAGGAAAACAACATTCCTCCAAAAGCCTCCTCCAGCAAGCCACTGGAAAACAACAGACCCTGAGAACACCCCCAGCACTGACCAGCAAGGCCAACGCTGCCATATCCAGAGCTCAGACAGACTCCATCTCCCATAATTCCCACAGGCAGGAGAACAGAGGGAGAGGTAAACTCAAGCCACAAGAGGTACACGCTACCAAACCAGAGAGCAGCACTCAGAACGTGGTAATGAGGGACCCTGACAGCACCTTCCGCAAGAGCTGCACATTATTCACATGCTGCAAGCACTGAGAACAGCACAAGAGCCCGAGTTTCACAGATCTCCACTGGATGGCTTTTAACACATACATGCGAGCTCTCAGCAAGGGCTGCAAATGCCTTCTCAGCAACAGGGCAAGCAGCGCTTCTCCTTGGAGGAAGGAGCCACGGCTATGAAATGGGCTTCAACTTCACAAAAGTGAAAATGATCCAAGACCAGTTTTTCTCTGGCTTGTATTTAAAGAATAACACTCCATACTTCCAGTTCTACTGTGCACCATACACACATACATTTTGACAGGATGCAACTCTGGCATTATGATGCTTCAAGCATGAGGGACAACATCCAACCAGCTTCACCTCCAGCTGCTGTTCATGTCCCACCTTTGCAGCCCAGGAAGCTCAGCCATACATCCCGCACTCCTGAAGGACCTGCAAGTACAGGCAGCCACACCAGCGTGGAGATGATGAGCAGAATTAGCTTTCCAGCAAACAGACAACATTAAGCTTTTTAGTGAAAGAGGAATCACTTTTCCACTAAACAGGTGAGAAAGGAACCTGGCAGCAGACCTGAACAAAATCAACCCAGCTGGAGGCCAGAAGCCTCAAGAGAAACAACCTATTTACTTCAGGAAGAATTTAATCCCAGTGCAAAACTATGCTGCAATTGCTTCATACTCCAACAGCTGTACCAAATCAACAATTCCTCTGCAGAGCGGCACAGCTCCTGCGTGAATGAGGTAAACAAAGAGCGAAGAGAGGCAAGGCAGCACTTATTCCTGTGCCATCACCCAATGGGGCCCAAAAGCAACACCAACACAGCACGGCAGGGATACTCAGAGAGCTCAGCATTCCCTCTCCTCTGGTAACACCCTAACCCTGACCCCACACCAATTAAAGAGACACAGACGGTACCAGCTGCCCGATACCCGGCAGCCCTACAAGGGAAGGGGTCAGTCAGGGATGAACATCTGGCAGCCCCAGTCACATCCCCCTGCCCAGGGCTGACCTCGGACAGGGATTACTGAGGGGGCTGGAGTCTTCTGCCAACCTACAGGTCATCACCAACCACCTCCCCTTGTTCTCTGACCCCAAAAGCACCCTCTGCATTTCCCAAGCAGGAGGTAAACGAGAAAAAAAAACAAACAAAAAACCAAACTTGAGCTTTTGGCTAAAGGCATCCGAGCTCACTGAAGAAATAAATCAGGCGCTGAATTCACTGACAATCTCTCCCAGCCCCAGGCCCGCAGCAGGCCCAGCCGAGCCGCCCTCCGTGCGCCGGGGCAGCCCGCCCGGCCCCGGCCTCTCCGCGAATTCGGCGCAGTTCGAATTCGGAAGGCAAACCGATAAGTGCCGGCGGCTCCCAAACGGGCGGTCGGTGGCGGGCGTTCTCTCATCCCCCGTTCAGGGGCGGCGCTTCTTTTGCGGCACTTGCCCTACGGAACGAGACTAAAGCCTCCCTACATCGCGGCCGAGGAGAGGGGGAGCCCCGGTCCGCACAGCGCCACGAGCGGAGCCGCGACCGGGGCTCGGGGCCCGCTCCCACACGGCCGCCGCCGGCCCGGCCCGAGCCCTGCGCGGACCTCGCGAGCCGCCTCCTCCCCCCACCCGCTCCGCGCAGCCCCGGGGCCGCCGTTCGCTCGGCCGGGACGCCGCGCGCCGCGGCCCCGCGCACGGGAAAGGGCAAACTCCAGGGCAGAACTTACCTAAAATGGCTCCGCGCCGCGCGCGGCTATTATTCGGCGAAGTTTCGCCCAGAGCCCCGCAAGGACACCGGGCCCCGCGCGGGCCCGCCCCGTCGCTGCCCATTGGCCGCCGCCCGCGCCGCTCCCGCGCCCATTGGCCTGCAGGGCCGTCAACCGCGCGCCGCCCGCGCCCCGCCCGCCGCCCGCTCCATTGTGCTCCCGCTCGCGGCCCGGAGAGCGCGGCGCCCATTGGCCGTGGCGCCGCCCCCGCCCCGCCCTGCGCAGGACCCGGATGGGAAACGGACCCGGGGACGGCGGCGCTAGCTGAGCCGGTGGTGAGGGGATGGGGAGAGTAGGGGGTACCGGTTCCGGCTGAGCTGGAAATACGGGTACCTGGAAAGCGTGGAATACCGTTGCCTAGACGGCAGAGGTACCGGTTCCCGTTGAGCTGGGAATGCTGCTGTCCAGAGATCAGGGAATACCGGCTCTCGTTGAGTCGGGAAAGCCGCTGCCTGGAGGGCAGGGAATAGCGGTTCTGATTGAACCAGGAACGCGGGTACCTGGAGAGCAGGGAATACCACTGCCCAGGCAGTAAGGAATGCTGGTTCATGGAGAGCAGGGAATACTGACTCTGATTGAACCAGGAATGTGGGCACCTAGAGAACAGGAAATGCCATTGTCCAGACAGCAGGGAATACCGGTTCCTGTTGAGCCAGGAAAGCTGCTGCCTGGAGAGCAGGGAATACCAGTTCTGATGGCACCATGAATGTGAGTACCTGGAGAGCAGGGGATACTGGTTCCCAGAGCACAGGAAATGCTGCTGCCCGGAGCAGGCCAGAGCTACCTGTAGCCGGCTCAGGCTCAGTCTTGGGTGCAGGTGCTGTGAGCTCTGGTCCAGGGGAGCCTCGACCCAGGACAAGCCTGCCCAGGTGGGCATTGTGCTGGAATTCGCACCCATTCCTGCTCCCACCATACCGGGGGCTTTGACCGCAGCCAGGGCCACTCCTGCAGCTCAGTCCCCTCCTTGGTGCGTGGGATCCTCAGGGCCACCAGTTCCAGAAGCCCAAGCAGGCGCGAGCTGCTGGGGCAGAGGAGCAGAGGATGGCAGAGCGGGGTCACCCATCCTCCTGCTGGGCAAGGATGCTCTGAGCCTGTTACCCCCAGTATGAGAAGGAGATGCAGCTAATTAGCTATGCTGGGGCTGATGAACTGAGGGAAGTGAAGCCTTGGCACAACAGTCCTGTGCGCCGGGCCCTGCGGGTGCTGGCACAGCCCCGCACTGCACCCCTGGAAGGCTTGTTCAGCACTAGCTGGTGCTGTGTCCTGTGCTGGCTGGCTGGCACATTACTTTACACCTCCCCACTCTCCCCAGCTGCTCTCCTCTTGGCTGTAGCTCTTCCACCACTCCTGGAGGGCTCCTGTCTGGGAGCAGGCAGCCCTGCTAGGCAGCACTGAGGTGCCCTGGAGGGACTGTCACTGCACAGCTGTGAGTCAGACACACAGGACACATCCAAGGGACACGGAGCTACATACTCCCCATTCCACACCTCCTCCAGGCCCCCTGCACAGACTAGCATGACACTGGGCTCTTCCACATGAGGCAGGGCTTCCTTTAAACAGTTAAACGTTGGAATAATCTCCCCAGGGAAGTGACAGATTCCTCTACACTAGGCGCTTGCAAGGCTCACATTAACAGGATGCTCAACCATCTTATTTAAACTATATCTTACCTAAAAGATTTCACCAGATGGTCACTTCCAGCCTGGCATTCTGTGATTCTCCATAGCATTCCCCTTCATCCTCTCTTACTTACTCCAACCCACATCTTCACCCTGCACCCTTTTTCCTCTGCTAAGGTCTCACACATATGTCTTGTCTCTCCTGTCCCCCAGGTTCATATGCCTTTTCTGTTTCTACAATGTCAACACATGTGATGTGTTCGTCTCCAGTGCCTTCCCCTTTCCCTAGTCCTGCCTACTCCTCTCCTCTAGCCACCAGGCACTCCTGTACCTGATCTCTTTGTTCTCATCCTGCTTTGGTCAACCTTTGGCCAGTCACCACTGTCTTTTGTGATATCCTTCCATTGTCTCCAGAACAGCATCTTGGCCTCTGGATGAAGAATGCCTGTAAAGGTGGCATTAATTGGTACTTTATGACCAGAAAACCAAAGCAACTTATTTTCAGATTAACCACTTTTTGGTTAGTTGAACTCAATGGCTAAGGGTGGTTAAGTGACTCATTGCTGCACATGCAAATAGGTGGGCCAATTGTTAGGAAACAGTAAGATGCAAACAAATCCCTCCCAGATGAGAATTCACATGGCATATATAACTAGGGAAGAAATTTTGCCACCTTCATTATAGAATTGCGGATATGTTGGTAAGACCACAGGAGGCTGTCTTAGAGATTTCCAGCACCACATTGGCAACCAATACAAGATGAGCTCAGCAGTGGCTCTGCCTGCCTGAGCTGTAACACGCTCCACGGCCAGGGATTCCCCTGCTGGTCTGTGTAAATGCATGCATGAATGTCCACCGTGGCCCTGACTTACAGATGTGTCTCACCCCAAAGAGGAAACATCTTACTGTGACATATTTACTTTGAAAACAATGTTAGCTGGAATCAGGAAAAGCAAACTGCACGGTGAAGGTGGTTACTCACAGCATCTCAACTAGGCAACAGAGAAACGTGAGAGAAAGCAGTCGGAAAATTAAAGAGATAATACACTTTGTTGTGTTTCTCAGAATGTCAATAGGAAAGGCAGAGGCTAAACTACAGTCAATTCTCCTGTTGGGACATCAGCTCTTGGGGTGCCTGTGCCTTCTGACCAGTGACACTGAAGTGGGAGGAGCGTCGTCATTTGGGACCTGGTGGCACCCATGTGCTCCTGCTTTACAGAGAGGTCCTGATGACTTTTGAGGTCTGCAAGGAGCCAGGTACAGGCATCTGGGCTATGCTCCAAGATGGTAACGTGAGTCCTGTCCCCTGTGCAACTGGTGCAGTGACTTTGCTGCCCACTAGCACCCACAGCCACACGGGAGTCACTGCCAGCTCTGCGCCTTGGTGCTTGAAGACCAGTGATCTTGCCACTGGGTACACAGACCTCCCGCACTGCATGTCTCTTGCAAATGTCACTGATCTATCCAAGATGCAGCTTTTGCAGCAGAAGGTGCAGCCTCCCTACCCAGGAGTGTTCAGGCTGAGCTGCAGCAGCATGCTGAGCCATGTCTACAAGGCTAGTGCCAACCATGCTGCTACTCCTGGACAGGAGTCCCATAGATTTTGCGTGCCTGTTTAATATTCTGTGGCAGTACAGATTACACAGGCACACCTCAGTGCCGCAGTGCATTTGGCTGGGCGGTGTGTGTGTGCCCAGGCTGGCACACCACAGGTCTGGGCAGCATTCATATAGGCACACACACCATGCTGGGCATTTGCTGCCGCAGGGACGGGCACCAGCTGCTGTGGGAACAGCTTCAGCAGCAGAAAGGAAGGGGTCCCTTGAGACTGAAAAAATACCGAGTGTTTCCAGGCTAAACTTGTCCTTTTGCAGAAAGAGATGGTCTAGTGCTGACTGCAAGAAGTGTGCCTGCCTGAGTGCTGCAGAGTCCCGGGTGCTGGGGTCCCTGCCCTCTAGCGGCACCTCATGACAACAGCCCACAGAGGGATAAGCTTTGATCTATGGTGGCAGCCCTCACCCAGAAACAGGGCAGCCACTCCACAGGTTTTGGGAGCAGTCTGAAGAGGTCATTAAGGGAGCAATTAATTGCTATTAGTCTTGGGACTGAGGGCTCCATAGAATCATAGACTGGTTTGGGTTGGTTAGGACCTTAAAGATCATTCAGTTAGCTTCAAATGCTTGCACAGCAGCTCTTTGTTTGTTGTGGCCATCTGTGCACTCAGACATCTCAAAGGGGTCTTTCTCTTGCGTGGTTCTGGGGAGGCTGATGTGTTTCTGATGATTATAGCATCCTTACAAGCCAGTGGCTTTGTTGGGGCCTTTGAGCTCTTACTTTCAAGAGAGCCTTCCCAGGCTGTCGTGGACATTTGGCCCACCACAAGGTGAGTGGAGGATCCTTCAGCTCCTTTCATCTGTGTATCCCTCCATGTCAAGGGCTTGGCCACACAGCGCTGGGTCCTGACTGGAGGGAAATGTCAGCTCTCAGCACCACCACCTAGTTGTTCTGTCCAACCTCCATCCATGCCCTCTGTCTGGAGTTTGGTAGGAGCTGAGGACCAGAAGCTTCAGTTCTCCTGTCTCTCTTTGGTGATCCATTTGTACAACAAGGGTACATTTGACCAGCTCTCCAGAAGCTGTCCTGCAGTTTTTATAGTGGACACATAAGACTGTTTTCAAGTCGGGACCTTAGATTCTGAAACACATAAGTCCCTGTCAGGTGCACATCAGCAGATGACTCTGGTTTTACTACACCTTTTTTCTCCAGAAGCACATTTAAGACAGATGGCTCATGGTGATACAAACCTGGATGCAGCCACCAGGACTGGAGTCATCAGCATGAATAGATAGTGTTTTGGCCACAGCAAGGGATCACAGCCAGTGTGAGTATGATGAGCCTGGCAGACAGGACAGCTCAAGCATCCTTGAGCATCCTCTCCCATGCATGCTAGAGGTGGGACAGGACAGTGCCAGTCTGTCACTTCAGACCTGAGTTTAAGTGTGACAGGGCTGCAGGGCTGCTAAGCCTCTGCTCTTCTACATCCAGTGGTTCAGATGACAGAAGGCTTAATGTGAGCCTTGGAGTTTGTGTTCCAGTACAAGAGCCCTGCATCTGTGTACTAGGCACTGCACAGAATCATCTTGGAGAGCTGGAGACCCACTCAGTCTCTAGCCTGTGGTTCGGAGTGGAGGCTGAAAGCAATTATCAGAGGTCATGTAAAATTGTAGAATCCTAGAATGACTTGGATTGGAAGGGACCTCAAAGCCTATCCAGTTCCAACCCCCCCTGCCATGGGCAGGGACACAGTCCACTGGATCCGGTTGCTCCAAGCCCCATCCAACCTGGCCTGGAACACCTCTAGCTATGGGGCAGCCACCACACTTCTGTGGGCAACCTGGGCCAGGGCCTCACCATCCTCACAGAAAAATATTTTTTCCTAAGACCTCATCTTAATCTCCACTCTTGCAGCTGAAAAATTCCCTAAGTCCTCTTCCTGCACTCCCTGATGAAGTGTGATCCTCCTGCCTACTTGGGGAACCACAGGGATCCATGGGCTGGTGTCTTCTCTTCCTTTGTTTAGGGAGTCTGTGAGGCAAGCTTCAACTGGAAACTCTCCATTCAAGGAGGGAGGTTTCCTTGGATGTGGTTAGTTGAGGAAATTCACCTGCCCTCAGGAGCTTTCAGCAGATAAATTATATGGCTCCCGTAGTAAATTTTCCTGTGGGATTATTAGGCCATTTCCTGGGCTTTGCTGCTGTGGGTGATTGATGGCAGAGGAGATGGGGTGCTCTCAGGAACTGAGAATTTGCTGGCCAGCCACCCACACCATCGTGGTTCCCTGGCACTGAGCTGCTCTGCATGCTGGCCTTGCAGTGAGCTTTAGCATTGCCATAACCCCAGAGACCATCGGGTACTGCATCCTGCTTATGATGCCAGTGTACATTTGTGATGGACCGTGAAGTGAGGACCCAGGAACCTCCTTCCCTGCAGTGCCCCATGCACCCCAAAAGAGGCGGTCCCACGAGGCTGTCCCCAGGACTGAGCGTCACAGCCCACCTTATCCCACAGACATCCCGCTGGGCACAAATTACACAAGAAACCTTATGGCTATGAAGAACTTAGCCTTAATCTTTTGCTGCCACTCTTCTGTGGCGACAGTCCCAGACTGGGAGGGAAAGCACTGCACAGGCAACTGTGATGCACTGCATAATTCTGCCCCTTGCCTGTAACCTAAACCCGAGGCCACCCTGTGGGCAGCAACTTTAGCTGGTAAGAGAAAACTTTGCCAACAGCTGTTTCCCAGTGCTCTCAGTGAGATTCCCCAGGACTTGTTTTCTGCTCAAGTTTTGTGGCTCCTCTTGCTTCAGAGCTGCCAGCTCACAGATGCTTACACACACACACACACACACACACACACACACACACACGCCCTCCCGCCTCCCCCGCATGAACTCTGCTCATCCTGTGCATGCAACTGCAGCAGAGCCATCAGCCATGGCCACCTCTGGATGGAGACAACAGAATTAATTTCACAAATTCAAGTTACATAGCCCTCAGCTGTTTCCATCCCAGCATGTTTTCCTCTTACTGACTTTGATTCATTTTGCTTCCAGGCAGGTTTTGTCATCAGACTCCACTTTCCCCAGGCTCTTTTTGAGCACCCAGTATGACATGGAGTGTGCTGCCCAAGTGAGTTTCGCCTATGTTGCTTCACCCCTAGAATTAGTTGCTGTGACTTCTCCAGCCCTGATAGCACTGTCAGTTCCTTGGGGGGAGCTGGTGTGATCCCCGGCACCAGCACCTCTCTGTGTGGCTCTGTGTGATGATGCAGGTGTTGTCCCTGTGGTCCTTATGGACACTTCCATCCCTTTGGGTGTCACTGGGTTATTCTCAGGGCCTGTCTAGTTGTTCTACCTTTCCTTCTTCAGTGGTGATGAAGCCAGACAGACCTGAGTTTTAAAGGTTTTCTGTATGCTTTTACACAGAAATGGTACAATCCTGGACAGAAGGGAATCTCTGGGACCAGCTAACACTAACACCATGCTGCTTGAGACCTGGCTCTTCATTCCCCTCAGTGATGGAAATTCCAGCCTCTTCCCCTCATGACTAGGAATACTTTTACCAGAGCCTACCTTGAAGTTTCCTATGATCATTTAAGCCTACTTTTCCTTGTACTACCCAGCATGGGAGTATTAGTCCTTTCCTCATTGCAGGAACCACTTACATTCCTGTGGATTGCTGCCCCATCCACTCTCACCAATTAAGCAGTCCCACATCTTGCTGGGTTTTCTTGCCGGTCACGTTTTCCAGGTCTCTGACATCCTTCCCTGGATCCTCTCCAACCGACCCAAAGGGCAATGACCAGACACAGCTGCCTTTCCAGTGGAGTAGAGAAATGCAGAACCATCTCTAGCATCTCTGAAGCCCTCCTAGCTACACATCGTGATGTTATATTTGCCCCTTTTTTGCTTTCAGCCCCCTGCTCTGCTGTGATTTATTAGAACATCAGGTTCCCCAAATTACTCACTTGCTTCTTGCTCCCCCTTACTTGCTCCTACGATGGCCGAGTTGTGCTGGGATGCTGCTGGTGTTGGGCTGTGCTCGGTGGTATCCTGCTCCCCTAGCCTGTTTATCTAATTTGTCAGTGAGAGTGGCATGGAGGGAGAGTTTGCTGGACAGTCTGATGTCCTGATTCCACACCTGCCACTTAGATAGGGACATTCCCCATCACCATGGTGTCCCAGGATTTGGATGAGCATGACAACTGTGCACCAAAAACCCCATCAGTGCATGTGCTGTGGCAGGAGGGCAACCAGGCTCTACCTGGATTGCAAACCAAATGTACTCAGCCTTAGAATTTGTCCTTAATCCCCTGCCTGTCTTTCCAGAACAAGCTGCATCTTCTCATATTAATATTCCAGTCATGTGGCTGAGCCCACCAAGCCTTTGTTATACCAATTAAATCATAATCTTGATCATGCATTGAGACTTCCATCTCCTTTTGTTTATCCTTCTTGAGCACCCCGATAGGGTAGGTGTGCAGTGGGCTGGCTCCCTATCCTCATCTGTGCGCTGGAAATGCCACTTCCTGGGTCATCTGCAGCTTCTTTGAGCTGCAGACGAGGGGCTGCAACCCCATCCGTGTGCTGGAACCAGTGCTAGTCCTCTCCTGGGAGAGCTGAGCAGCACTGCGGCTGTTAGCTCATTAAACAGTTATCAATGCAAATGCGAGGAGCACTCACACGTTCCCATTGTATCCGTGCAATTGTTTGCTGGGGGACTGGAGAACCCAGCAGCAGGGGCCATACTTGCTGCCTCCCCACTGTGCCCAGTGTCCATCCCTTAGTTAGACAGCACTGGGTTGTGTGCACAGCGGGCAGTGGGATATGCCAACCAGCCCTACCAGCTCCTTGCTGCCAACATCTGCCTTTTGTCATAACACCTTGCAGCTCCATCCCAGAGAAAGGAGGGAGACAAGACAGGGTTTATTGTGAACCAAAGCAGATAAGATATAGGGGGAGAGGAAAAACAGGGATGGGACAAGGCTAAAGTGAAGAAGAAAAACTTCAGACACATCTTTTTGGGGGCAAAAGTGTTTCTGGCAGGACCAGTCAGGCAGGTGGGAAGGAATTGGAGCATGAGGAGCAGCCACTTCCAGCAAGTTTCTGGCAAGAGCAAACTCCAGGGGTGTGGAAGGGAGAGTGTAGGTGGACAAATGTGCTTTGAGGAGCCCCTTGTGCTTTCAAGCTGATGGACCCTGAAGGAGAACCCAAACCTCAGCCCAAAGGTGCAGCACATGCAACATCACGCAGAGCGGTGTCCATGCTTCATCACGACTCCACAGTGTCCTCAGCCATCACCCTGCCCCACCACTTGCCAAAGGTGACCCTATGGGCCCTGTCCCTTGACTCTGGGGAACCCTGTAGCTGTGCAGGAGGTGCCTGGTGTTTGGCGCCTAGCAGGAAAAAAAAAAGCTTGTCAGCTGCTGAAGGGTCAGCACAAACACAGATGGCTTTTACAACCAGTGTTGGGCTGTGCCATGGGGCTCATGCTGCTATGAGAGCAGTTGTGATGGTGCAGCTCAGTCCCTTGCAGCCACTGCTCCCCCTACACCAGCCCTGACAATATCAGACCTTTTTGCACTGTTTCTGTGTGCACTATCCTTAGGCAATCATGGTCAATCGCAGCTAAGAGGTGGCCACGCGCTATGGCAGTTTTATTACCATCTGAGCTGCTACCTGGAGCCCTGTGATGGAGGAGCACACAGCTGTGCTGGCAGCACCTCTGCTCTCCTGCTCCAGTGCTCTGGGAGTCCCTTGATTTGTAACACAAAGGTTGGGGCTGGGACATTGGCATGACAATCCCCTTGCCACTCATGATCTCCATCTCTCTTGAGGAAGATGATCATAGTGAAAGATCCAAGTCAGGAGCAAGTGTGTGCCTCGGGTGGTGAGTCCATCTTTGCTGAATGTACCCTTAGTAAGATTGTGGATGATGCTAAACTGGGAGAAGGTGTCAATCTGCTTAAGAGCAGAGAGACTGCTGAGGGATCTAAATAGGCTGGACCGCTGGGCTGAGACCATTGGGATGAGGTTCAACAAGGTCAAATGCTGGCTCCTGCACTTGGGACACAACAACCCCATGCAGTGCTTGGGGAAGAGTGGCTAGAAAGCTACCTGGGGGAGAAGGACCTAAGGGTGCTGGTCGACAGCCAACTGAACTTGAGCTGGCAGTGGCCAAGAAGGTGAATGTCATCTTGGCTTGTACCAGAAACAGCGTGGCCAGCAGAGGCAGGGAAAGGATTGTGTCTGTATACTCAACTCTGGTGAGGCAGAGGTGATTGTATGGCCCTTGCAGAGCCACTCACTCTCATAATGAGGGGCAGTAATTAGGATGCGCCTCTCTGCCTTGTGCTGTGGAAGCCTGGAGCCAGGGCTGCTGCTCACAGGCAGCACAGGTGGGTCACTGCCTCTTGCATTGCCTCCCCATTTCTCTGCTCCAAGTATTTGGCTGGTGCAGGGAGAGGACAGGAGGGTGGCACTGCTGGCCATGTCCAGCCTGCTGCTCACTTTGCTGCCTGACATGCAATGGGGAGCAATGAGGGGGTCTCAGTGTCCTGCACTCACTCCTGTCAACCCACTGGTTCTTGGAGTGTGAAACCTCCAGTGGAAGCAGAGGGACGTGAGGCTGCCACGGCAGTGATGCTGCTGCAAAGTGTTCGTGGCTGCGTGGGCAGTGTCTGATAGGAAGGGTTCCACACAGCACTGTGAGGCACCTACCCAGCTGCTCCCAAACTCCTGCAAGGTGCCAGGAGCTGCTCCAGGTGCACCAGAGCTCAGGATCACAGAGCACATCCTGAGCAGGGAGGGGTCCTGAGGAAGTGGAATCTGCAGGGCAGCAGCCCTGCCTGAAGCACCCCAACCTTCAGTAAGAGCCCCACATGCTCCCAGCTCTCCTACCACTCCTGCCACCCTCCAGCCTGCTGCCCATTGCCACTGTTAAAATAATTCTACAAAATTTGGACCCTAACTGTATTTTCTCAATCTGGAGGGAAGCGTCCTGCAGTCAATAAACAGCCAAGTCCCTGAGGGCTCTTGCTGCCGAGGCAGGCGTGAGCCATTGCTCTGCTAATGAGCTAATGAGAACAGTATTTAAAATAATCAAAATATTTCTTTATTTGCATGTAAAGATGACATAATAAAAGATAATTAGCAGGATGTGAAGCAGTTCTACTACTCAATTTTCTCAGTTTAGCTAATTAATTATTTTAGTAAAATGCATCATTATGACTAATTTTAGGAAATCTGGCAGCTGCAAGGTCAGAGTGAGAACTTTGTAACAACAATTTGTAATTGGAAGAAACATGAAAGTGAGTCAGATAATCTTTTATTAGATAATAATAATGGATCACATGGGCACATATATTAAGTACTTTGAGATGCAGAAAATGCACTGAATCATTTAATAATGTCATCAAATGGTGCTTCCATCAAGGGCTGCTGAGGCAGTGCAGGGCTCAGCCCATGTCCTTGCCTGGAAGGACTCGGTCCCAGTGCCAGCTTGGGGGAACCTAAGTCAGGCCCTGGCGCCGAGGCACTGTGAAGGGGCTGCTCTGGAACCCAAGCCCCAGCCTCCACCCCAGGCCCTGCCAGCAGCACTGCAAGGGGGTGGGACACCACACCGCAGCCAGTGCTTTGCAGGACAACTCACTGCAGGACACGTCTAACCCAGAGCCTAATCCAGCTCCAGTGGCTCCCTGTGGACCATTGTCCCCATGGTGAGTTGTCCTCACAGAGTGTTGTCCCTGTGGGAAGTTATCTCCGTGGAGTTGTCCTGCGGAGAGTTGTCTTCACAGAATGTGTCCCAACAGTGACTTTTCCTTGTGGAGATTTTTCCTTCTGCAAAGTTGTCTTTATGGGACATGACTCTCCATGGTAAGTTGTCTCTGTGGAGAACTGTCCCTATGGAGAGTTGTCTCTGCACATAGTTGGCCCCATGGCCCCCCTTGTGGTTTTACCACCCAAAAGCAGCCTGAATGCCCCCAGACCACAGTGCCAATGGCCCCTTCCGTCTCACCAGCACTGGCTCCAGGGGCAGCTAAGCAGGCCAGTTCCTCTGCTGCTGGAATGAAGTGCCCCATCCTTGCCTTTCCCAGTGAAACTTTTGTATGAAACCCAGCATAAGCCCCCGAGCCACCTCTTCCCACGAACAGGAGCGTGGCAAACAGGTGCAGGGTGTGTTAGAGAAGTGTGGGGCATATTAGAAAAACAGGGCAGTTTGAGTGGACATTTGAATGGGCAGGGCAAGCTGGGGTGGCAAAGAGAGGGGCTGGAGGCTGGCCAGAAAGGACCGAGAACCATGGTGTCCACCTAAAATAAAATTAAAGTTGCTCCAGGTGCTGCTCCAGCCAGGATGGATGTAGCCACCCAGACAGAGCCCCAGACATGGGGCTATAGGGAGTGCCCCCTCTCCCACTGACAGTACAGACACTTGTGGAAGCTGTGCTCAGGTTGAGGAACTACTCCGCTTGGTGTTAGAGCTAAGGGAGGAAGGAATTAGGTTAAGGACCTTAGGGAGTGTGAGAAGGAGCTAGAGAAAAGAACAGCACCCTGTGCTCCCTTCCACAAACTAAGCAGGCAGCCAGAGCGAGCACAGTTGAGAACTCCCCATCCACTACCTGTAATACTGAGGAGAAAAAAGACAGGGAATAGCAGCAAGTTCCTGCCTGGTGCAGAAAGCATATCGTCTCCATACAGATAACAAACTCCCAGGTTCCCTTGCAGGATAGATATGAAGTGCTGAAAGTGGAATCGAACTCCACAGAGAAACATTCTCTAGGCTGCACTATCCTCAAATGACCATCAAAACAACCTCTGAGACAAAGAAGTGAAGGGTAATTGTCTTGGGGGATTCCCTTTTGAAGGGAAAAGAGGACTCAATCTGCAGATGGGACCGACTACACAGGTAGGTCTGTTGCCTGCCCAGGGCCTCTGTGAAAGGCCATGAGAAAGCTTCCTTCCCTGATAAAGCCTATGGATTATTGCCCTCCATTAGTGTTTTGAGTAGGTAATCCAGAGGAAGAAACTTAGGGCAATTAAGAGGGACTTCAGGGCCCTGGGGAGAATGGTGAAGGGCTCGGGGGCACAAGTAGTGCTTACCTCCACCATTCTAACAGCAAGGAATGAAGAGGAAGAAAGCAAGAAAAAATCAGTTAATTACTACCTGACTCCAAACTTGGTGTGAGGAGCAAAACTTTGGGTTCTTTGATCATGGACTGGCCCATACACGTCCAGGTTTCCTTATCAGAAGTGGGACACGCTTTTCCCCTATGGGTACAAATATCTGACCAAAAATCTAGCAGGGCTTTGAACTAGATGTGAAGGGGGAGGGCGATGAAGCCAGGCTAGACAGGAGTGAGCCTGGAAATGGCACTCCTGACCTCCAGAATATCAATTCAGAGCGAGTGGGGGTGAGTACATCTCATGACACAAAAGATTAAACTGGCACTGTTGGGTTAGATAATCTAAGGACCAGTCATTTGGGAATGAAGTCTACTCTCTTTATGAAAGCTGACGGATTAACAGCCCAACTGAAGTGCACCTACACCAATGCACGCAGCATGGGCAATAAACAGGAGGAATCGGAAGTTATTGTAGGGCAAGGAGACTGTGATGTAGTTCTTGTCATGGAAATGTGGTGGAATGACATGTATAACTGGAGTGCAGCTATGGTGGGGCACAAACACTTCAGGAGGAAAAGGAAAGGTTGGAGAGGAGGCAGGGTAGCCCTCTATGTTAGAGAATGCATTGATACCCTCAAGCTTGATTATGTTGATGACAAGATTGTGTGTCTGTGGGTTAAAATCAGAGGAGCCCACAAGAAGGCAGATATTGTGATGGGAGTCTGTTATAGACCACCCAGCCAAGAAGAAGAAGCTGATGAGCTCTTCTACAAACAACTGGGAGAAGTCTCAAGATCACTATCTCTTGCCCCTGTGGGAGACTTGCAACTGGTGAAAGAGGCGACAAGGAAAGGTGCCCTCCTGGTCCTGCTGCTTGTGAACAGAGCAGGCCTTGTGGGGGATCATAGAATCATAGAACAACCAGGTTGGAAGAGACCCATCAGATCATCGAGTCCAACCATTCCTATCAAACACTAAAACATGTCCAACACCTCCAGGGAAGGTGAATCAACCACCTCCCTGGGCAGCCTATTCCAATGCCCAATGACCCTCTGTGTGAAAAACTTCCTCCTAATCTCCAGCCTAAATCTACCCTGGCGGAGCTTGAGGCCATTCCCTCTTGTCCTGTCCCCTGTCACTTGGGAGAAGAGGCCAGCACCCTCCTCTCTACAACCTCCTCTCAGGTAGTTGTAGAGAGTAATGAGGTCTCCTCTCAGCCTCTTCTTCTCCAGGCTAAACAACCCCAGCTCTCTCAGCTGTTCCTCATAGGGCCTGTTCTCCAGCCCCTTCACCAGCTTTGTTGCTCTTCTCTGGACTCGCTCCAGAGCCTCAACATCCTTCTTGTGGTGAGGGGCCCAGAACTGAACACATGATTCAAGGAGCAGCCTCACCAGTGTGGAGTACAGAGGGAGAATAACCTCCCTGGACCTGTTGGTCACACCATTTCTGATCCAAGCCAGGATGCCATTGGCCTTCTTGGTCACCTGGGCACACTGCTGGTTCATGTTCAGTCAGCTGTCCACCAACACCCCCAGGTCCCTCTCCTCCAGGCAGCTTTCTAGACAGACTACTCCCAGTCTGTAGCTCTGCATAGGGTTGTTGTGTCCCAAGTGCAGGACCTGGCATTTGGCCGTGTTAACCCTCCTGCCATTGTACTCTGCCCAGCGGTCCAGCCTGTTTAGGTCCCTTTGCAGAGCCTCCCTACCCTCCAGCAGATCCACACTACCACACAGCTTAGTGTCATCTGCAAACTTGCTAAGGGTACCCTCTATGCCCTCATCCAGGTCATTGATGAAGACATTGAACAGGGCTGGACCCAGCACTGAGCCCTGGGGAACCCCACTTGTATCTGACCTCCAGCTGGACTTAACACCATTTCCCACCACTCTCTGGGCCCAGCCATCCAACCAGTTTTCTGCCCAGGAGAGTGTGCGTCTGTCCAGGCCAGAGGTTGACAGTTTCCGTAGCAGAATGCTGTGAGAAACTGTGTCAAAGGCTTTACTGAAGTCCAGAAAGAACACATCCACAGACATTCCCTCGTCCAGCAGCCGAGTCACTTTGTCATAGAAGGCGATCAGGTGAGTTTGGCAGGACCTGCCTTTTGTGAACCCATGTTGACTGGGCCTGATCACCTGGTTCTCTTGCAAGTGCTTCATGATAGCATTCAAGATCACCTGTTCCATGACTCTTCCTGGCACTGAGGTCAGACTGACTGGCCTGTAGTTCCCGGGATTCTCCCTGCTACCCTTCTTGTACATGGGCACTACATCAGCCAGCCTCCAGTCCAGTGGTACCTCCCCAGTCTTCCAGGACTGCTGGAAGATGATGGAAAGGGGTTTGGCCAATACATCCCCCAGCTCCCTCAATACCCTAGGGTGCATCCCATCTGGCCTCATAGACTTGTGGGTGTCCAGTTGGGCAAGCAAGGCTCTGACCACCTCCTCTTGGACCATGGGAGGCTTGTATTGCTCCTCTAGTTCTGGGGTTTGTACACAGAGGGAACAGCTTTTTTTACAATTAAAGATTGAAGCAAAGAAGGCATTAAGTACCTCAGCCGTCTCCTCTTCCCCTGTCACCGTTGTTCCCTCTGTGTCCAAAAGGGACTGTGTGGTCTCCCTAGTCTTCTTTTATTATTTATGTATTTATAGAAAGATTTTTCGTTATCTTTCACAGACTTAGCCAATCTGATTTCTAGTTGAGCCTTAACCCCTCTGATTTTTTCTCTACACAACCTCACTTCCCTCCTATAATCCACCCAAGAGGCCTGTCCCCTCTTCCAGAGCCTATAAACATTCCTTTTCTTCCTAATGTCACTTAAAATTTCTCTACTCAACCAAGCCATTTTTTTCCCCTGCCGGCCTTTTTTCCAGAACACGGGGATGGCTTTCTCCTGAGTTGGTAGGATCTCCTTTTTGAAGGGCTCCCAGCCCTCATGGGCAACCTTGCCCTCAAGTACTGTCTCCCATGAGACATTGCCAACCAGCCTTCTAAAGAGTTTAAAGTCTGCCCTCTGGAAATTTAATGGAGGCCGCTCCTTGAATCCTGTGTCCAGTTCTGGGCCCCTCACCACAAGAATGATGTTGAAGCTCTGGAGTGAGTCCAGAGAAGAGCCACAAAGCTGGTGAAGGGGCTGGAGAACAGGCCCTATGAGGAGCAGCTGAGAGAGCTGGAGTTGTTTAGCCTAGAGAAGAAGAGGCTGAGAGGAGACCTCATTACTCTCTACAACTACCTGAGAGGAGGTTGTAGAGAGGAGAGAGCTGGCCTCTTCTCCCAAGTGACAGGGGACAGGACAAGAGGGAATGGCCTCAATCAGCTCCAGGGGAGGTTTAGGCTGAACATTAGGAAAAAAATTTCACAGAAAGGGTCATTGGGCACTGGAACAGACTACCCAGGGAGGCGGTTGACTCACCTTCCCTGGAAGTGTTTAAGGCATGGGTGGACAAGGTGTTCAGGGACATTGTTTAGTGGCAGATAGGAATGGTTGGACTTGATGATTCAAGAGGTCTTTTCCAATCTGGTGATTCTGCCCATTTTTTAAAAAGGGCAAAAAAGATGACCCTGAGAACTACCGACCTGTCAGCCTCACGTCTATGCCTGGAAAGATCGTGGAACAGATTCTCCTTGAAGCTCTGCTAAAGCACATTGGGGACAGGGATGTGACTAAGGGCAGCCAGCACAGCTTCACCAATGGCAAATCCGGTGTGACCAACTTAGTGGCTGTCTATGGAGGGGCAACCACAGCAGTGGACATGGGAAAACCAATGGATGTGATCTATCTGGACTTCTGTAAAGCCTTAGACACGGTTCCCCACAACATCCTCCTCTCTAAATTGGAGAGATATGGATTTGATGGGTGGACTATTCAGTGGATAAGAAACTGGTTGTGGGTCATATTCAGAGAGTAGTGGTCAATGGTTCAAAGTCTAAGATGGAGATCTGAGACAAGTGGTGTCCCTCTGGGGTTTGTACTGGGATTGATGCTGTTTAATATCTTCATCAGTGATATAGACAGTGAGATCGAGGGCAGCCTCAGCAAATTTGCAGATGACACCAAGCTGAGTGGGGCAGTTGCCACTCCGGAAGGATGGGATGTCATCCAGAGGGATCTGGACAGGTTGGAGAAGTGGGGCTGTGAGAACCTCATGAGATTCAACAAGGCCAAGTGCGAGGTTCTACACATGGGCTGGAGCAATCCCCAATTTCAGTACATGATGGGGGGATGATGTGATTGAGAGTTGCCCTGCAGAGAAGGACTCAGGGGTGCTGGTTGATGAGAAGCTGGCAGCAATGTGTACTCACAACCCAGAAAAGGGCCCATCAAAAGATGCATGGGCAGCAGGCAGACGGAGTGATTCTGCCCCTCTGTTCCCCTCTTGTAAGACCTCATCTGGAGTATTGTGTCCAGTTCTGGAATGATTAACATAAGAAGGAGATGGAACTGTTGAAATGGGTCCAGAAGAGGCTGCAAAGATGATCAGGGGGATGGAGTACCTTCCATATGAGGACGGGCTGAAAGAGTTGGTGTTGCATAGTCAGGAGAAGAGAAGGCTCCGAGGAGATCTTATAGTGACTTTACAGTACCTGGAAGGGGCCTACAAGAAAGCTGAAGAGGGACTATTCATAGAATCATAGAATTGCCAGGTTGGAAAAGACCCACCAGATCATCGAGTCCAACCATTCCTATCAAATATTAAACCATGCCCATAAAGGTTTGTGATGATATGACAAAGGGGAAACAGATATAAGCTGGAAAGGGGCAGATTTAGACTAGACATTTGGAAGAATTTCTTCACCATAAGAGTGGTGATACACTGGGACAGGTTGCCAAAGGAAGTTGTGGCTGCCCCATCCATGGAGGTGTTCAAAGCCAGGTTGGATGGGGCCTTGGGTGACATGATAGAGTGGGATGTCCCTGCCCATGGCTGGGGGGTTGGAACTAGAGGACCTTTAAGGTCCCTTCTGACCCTAACAATTCTATGATTCCCATCACAGCTCAGCTAGGGCAAAGGCAGAGCTGGGCCACAGCTGCAGGGCCAGTGGTTTTCGGCACAACACATAGAATACAGCAGAACATAGCATTGCTCTGGCAGGAAGCAGAAAGCGGGTTTAAACCCAACATCTACCTTGAGGGCCTCCACTCAGCTCCCCTTGGCCACTGTGATGCCCTGGGTGCTGCCTGCAGCTCCTGGAGAGGTGCTAGGAATTAGCAGCACATAAAGCCACACTGTCCCCCAGCTGAAAGCCAGGACTGAGACCCTCAGGATGCTCCCGGTTGCCATGGCAACATGTTGCTCTTCTCTTATGCTGGGGTTGGGCTGTTGTCATGGTGATGACCCCACCCACAGACCTGGGATGCTATCCCCGTGTGGCCCATGAACATCCCAGTGTTATTTACACAGCCCAGGGATCCTCTGGTGGCACTGAAATGGGCTAGGAATGCTTTGAGAGCAACAGCACAGCCCAGGGACACCCACAGCACCCACCACCAAAGCAGGTTCAGTGGAGGATGGCCACAGAAACAGCTCAGCCCATCACTCCCCCTCCTGCCTGACCCTCCTGGTCACTGCCAGCAGCCAAATAACATTTTTTCAACTTAAAGCCGAGAAACCAAATTACATTTTACCCTAGAAAATGATTTGTAATTCAATTTGACTCCACTTACGGTTGGAATTAGCCATGCTGCAGTGAGAAAACTGGGTGTCTTGGGTGTCAGCATGCAGTGATGCTCCTGCTTAGTTCCATGATTTTGTAGGAATGGAGCTAAGGAAGCATAGGGCAGAGGGTGCTGGGGGGGAAACAGCTCCCTGGCATCCCCCATGGCAAAGGCCCCCAGACTCTGCTCACCTGGGCTGGGAAGCATATGTATGCAGGATGGTTGCCATGCGCCACATGGAGTTGCTGCCCGCAATTAACAGCAAATTAGAAATTAATTGCACTTTCTGGCAATGGCGAAGGGGAAACCAACTGGCCCTGGGCTTCTCCAGTATAAGGAGGATATATGGATCTGTTGGAACAGGTAAAGAGGAGGACACAGAGATGATCCTAAGGCCTAGAGCACCTCTGCTCTAAGGACAGGCTGAGAGAGTGGGGGTTCTTCAGCCTGGAGAAGAGAAGGCTCTGGGGAGACTCTAGAGCAGCTTCTAGTACTGAAAGGGGCTCCAGGAACACTGGGAGGGGCTTTTTGCAAGTGCCTGGAGTGACAAGATGAGGGGGAATGGCTGCCCATGGGAAGGGAGAAGATTTAGATTAGACATTAGGAAGAAGTTCTTCATGATGAAGGTGGGGAGGCCCTGGCCTAGGTTTCCCAGAGCAGTGGTGGCTGTCCCATCCCTGGAGGTATTCCAGGCCAGGTTGGATGGGGTTTGGAGCAACTGGATCCAGTGGACTGTGTCTGCCCATGGCAGGGGGTGGAACTGAGTGGTCTTTAATGTCCCTTCCAACCCAAACCACTCTAGGATTCTATGATTCTTTGCACTGCAGCCACTCCTGCTATCAGGTGTGTGGCTCCTTGGGAGTGCTGCGCAGCACAGCCACCTCAGGACCCTGTTCACTGCCTGGGCACTGGGTAACCTAGCTACACAAGGATCTTTAATGACAACCACCGAAGTTGGTGCTGCATGAGCTGTGGTCCCATGCCTGGAGGAAGCCGGGCAGCAAAGAAGCCACTTCAGTGGCCTTTGAGGTTCTGGGCCTGCTAGAAGCCGAAGTCTGGTGGGTGCTGCACAACCCTGCTCCCACTGCCTGTTGAAGGAAAGGCACTGTCACCCCCTGGCCCTCAGCACATTCCTGTAAATGCAGCAGCAAATGGAGGCTGCGGAGAACCTCCAGCAGCGGATGCTCGGGAAACACAGTAAAAGAAGATGAGGAAAAGGTTGAGATGCTGAACACTCTCCTCACCTTCGTCTTTAACAGTCAGACCAGTTGACCTCTGCATATCCAGTACCCTGAGCTGGGATGAGAAGCAGAATGGAGCCCCAGTTTTAGGATTCACTGCACCACACAAGTCCATGGGGCCAGACGGGATCCACCTGAGAGTACAGAAGGACCTGGTGGAAGTTCTCATCAAGACATCATTTATCCACCGCCGTGGCTCAGCAGGGCGGTAACAGACAGACAAACATGTCGCCTTCTACAGGGATGACCAGGAGGATCCAGGGAACTCCAAAGCCTGTCAGTCTGACCTCGGTGCCAGCAAAAGTCATGGAGCAGCTGTGAATCCACAGCCAGAGCTCGTCCCCTCCTTAGGAGCTCAGACATGGCCAGTAAGGGGTTTAGCTCATGGGTCCAACACTGCAGGGGCATAGGCAAACCCCACCTCCCACCCCAGGTTTCCCAAAGTTTTCCTTATTCCCCAGAGTCCACAGGGTGCTTCGCCTTCGCAGGACACAGCCCTGATCCAAAGAACTGGGCAGTTCCACTCCTTAGCTCAGCCTGCACAGCAGTAAGAGCTGCCTCTGACACTCGCAGGACTCCACACTGTGCTTTACCCACCTGGCTTCACCACAGTAGCAACCCCGGCCCTGTGCAGGGTGTCAGTGGAGCCAGAGGCACGACAGGTTGATCCATGCCTGAGATACGAGCCAGCACGTTGAGCAGCTGGAGAACACTGCATTGTAGGAACACTGACTCTGCCCTCAAAAGCTGTTTCCACGTGTCCATTCCCCACTTCATTGAGATGCAACGTTATCACCTTTAACACAAGCTGGCAAACTGTTACTGAGCTGCTGTGGAGCATGGTTTTACTACACCCTTTGCTCTTTCCCTGGGAAACACCTCTACAGGCTGATGATTTCAACCAATAGCACTGGAAAACACTGACAACTTCCAGTTTCTAGATAAGAATCTTTAAAATTTATTGGACTAACTGTGTTACATTCAGTATTTGATGTGTTTCTCTTGGACAAAGAATTGGCATAAATACAAACAAGCCTTTGTGTGCCTTCCCCTAAACAAATAAGAGATAAAGTACTAGAGACAAGGGAACATAGTTCACATCTTCATATTTACATTTCGTCTTTACTTTACAACTCAGTGCCAGGAATATTTACAGAAAAAATACAGTAAGAACAAAAAGACCATGTCTTGGCAACATACAGAGCTTCATAGAGATTGTGTGTTGTCTGAAGCACAGGAGATCTGGCATTCTCAGTTCCAACTGCTCCTGCTAAAATCCATGTGGAAAAGGTCTGGGTTTGCCTTCAAAGACACCACTCAACTACACAATCATTAAATTGCACCATATTTGTCTGTTAGACTGAACTTTAGTTACTTCATCTTTCTGGGTGTGTAGAACCTTGCAAGAAAGAAACTCAGTTGCCTCTGGAACACCTGAAGGAGGCAGCAAGGGGCTCCTTGCTCCCAACAGCCACAGGCATGCACTGCTGCCCAGGGGCACCATCCTTTCCTTCTCCTGGTTGCTCTAAGGTTGTGATGCCTTTTTAAAACTACCTTTAAGAAAAATGCTTTTCTGTAAAAGTGAGTATTAAGGTACTAAAACTTCTGTAATCTCAACACTATCAAGCAAGGTGATAGTGCCGCACTCCTCCCCATCCCTGCACCAGCAAAAAGGATGCCATCATTTAAAGCAGAGTCATGAACCCAAACGGAAAGGCCTGAAGACAAGAGAAAGTCTCGGTTTGGTTCCTATGCAACATTTGCACCTCAGCTTTGGCAGCACTGAGTGACCTGCAGAGCCCAACCATTATCATCCCACATCCAGAGGAAGCCATCAATGCTCACCACCCGTGATGAAAAGGAACACAAGCCCAAGCCACATAAGCTGCCACACTGAACACTCAATACAATAGTTTGGGATGAAAAAAGAATTCTGGATTCTTGCCTTGCAATCGCAACTGAAATAGATCTCATTTGCCCTAACCCTTCTGGGAGGAAAAAGCTCATGGTGGTAC
The DNA here is from genome assembly GCA_033558105.1 of Coccyzus lansbergi. Taxonomy (NCBI): domain Eukaryota; kingdom Metazoa; phylum Chordata; class Aves; order Cuculiformes; family Coccyzidae; genus Coccyzus; species Coccyzus lansbergi. The sequence goes on from JAUMJK010000171.1 coordinate 168,047, forward strand.
CCTGGGCTGATTGCAGGCACCAGAGTTTGGCCACAGGCTTTGATGGGACAAAGACTTCATTCCCAAATTGGTGTGTGACGTCTTGCTACAGAGAGACATCTGCACACAGAGAGGGAGGGACGCTCCTTGCAGGCATGTCCTGCTGGCACAGGTCTGCCTGGGGCACTCGCTGCTGCTGGCACCCACCCCAGCACGATGGCAGCACAGCTCTGCGATTGCAAACTGCAACTTTCTGGAGGACTCAACTTCCCAGACAGCAAACCAGGTAAGGCATTAACCAGCTGTTTTTGCAAATGAAATGAAGTGCAGGACAATGCACGTTCCCTTGTGAGATCAGCGGCAGCGTGGACAAAAGTGACCTCCTTTCACGATCCCTGAAGAGTCACACAGCTCACATGGTGCTCCTGCTCAGCTGGGTGCCATACCCACGTTTCAGATGAACACAGAATAGACCCAACACTGGTATTCGGCTACACACAAGCCCTTGTAAAACAACTTTCCAGGCCATCTATTTGGCTCTCTTGTACTTGGAGGAAACTCTGGATCTTTTCCCCAACACATATGGCCTTACACTGTGTTGCCTGCACCCCAGTGCCCATAAGAAGTTGCTTTTTGCAGCTCCTCACTACAAAAATCAAGGCAAGAAGTTGCTTTTTGCAGCTCCTCACTACAAAAATCAAGGCTTTGCACAAAACACTCAGCTATGGTAAGTGGGCTGCTGTTCTCTTATTGAAGATGTGCACACTCAGTTGCTCAGTATGTTTATTTGTTACACATGCAGCGGTCATGCCTCTTAAATCAGTGGACTAAAGTGTGTTTGGCTGTTAGTAAAATCCAATAGGTACATACAAAACATGGGTAAATTTAGTGTCTGTGCATTAAACTGATACTGGCAAGTCTGGCAGAGGAACAAAGCTGAGTCTCCCTTCGCAGCCCTGACAAAACACCCAAACGTTACCTTGTAGCTTCTCCTGCCCTTTGCAACCCTGGCACCATGTGAGTAAGTGCCAGGCTTACTGCCCCAGGGGGTTGCATCATGTGATCTCATTTTTCCACTTGTGATTCATCTGGATCAAAATCCAGAGCTCCTGAGTTGAAAAAGGAGTCTGTTTGTCCCTTGCAACATGAACAGGTCACCTAAACCCCTCTGGCTGGCATCCTGAAAGTCCTTCCACATGTTTAGGAGCCTGTGTTCCCATTAACCCTTTGTGACAGTACAGATGAACAGACAGGAGCAGGGTACAATCTGGGCAGGTTAAGTTGTAATTGAACAATAAGACTCTATCAGGTCAGAGCTGTTGCAAAAAGTAATTCTGAAACATCAAAATTAACTTACAGACAGTTACCACTGCAACATATATTAGAATGTTAACTAAACCATTTTAGGAACGCAAGGAGCTGCCTAAACTCCTGCTCACATTCACATTCTTCCATTACCTGCTTCCTGGATAGAAAAAGGACATGGTGCTGCTGCCAGAAATCCCAAACTGTGGCTACCCAGGAGCACCTGCGATGATTCATTACTGCAACACAAGTGACGACTGCACAGGGAGCCTGGAAGCACTTTCAAGGCTGTCAGCACCCACTGCAGCTTTTATATTCCAAATATTACATTTGGAGCTGTAAACATCTTTTCCCAGCACAGCCTTCAAGTCTTGAACACACAAGAGCCACAGCCTGAAACTCCTGACCTGAGTGAAGAGGAACAACTGCTGCTGAGGGTGACAAAACACAACAGAATCAAAACAGTTTTCAGTTACAACCCCAAAAGGGCTTTCATGGAATGCAAGTTAATGGGGAAAAAAAGGAGGATTCTTGAATTTTCTTTTTGAGTTGTTTTAGTCTGGTTAACACGAGCTTTAGGAAGTGTTGTGGAAGCTGCAAAAATTGTTTCTGCTATAAATACCAGGCAGAAGGCAGCCCCAGCAGCTCAAATTTCAATCTGATGGAAGGAAAGCAAATGATGTTTACACCTTTTATGGAAATTGTGAGTAGGTGACACTGCCACTTCAAATAAATTAAGGAGTTGCATTAAAAAAAAAAATCAAGCTACCGTAACTAAATACGACATTTTGCAACAGACCTGAAAGCCATAACCTTGTTTTTATATAACCCAGAGCTCTTATCTCATGTTGGAAAGTCAGGTGATTTCAGGAGTTCCTTGTCGTCAGCAAGACAGATCACATAAGGTTACAGATTCGCTCCTGGACCTGGACAGAACTGTAACATAAAGCATCCTGCCTATGAATGCTGTGACCTGATGTTTCCATGCAATGTTCTTCCTCTTGGTTTTGGTACACAAATTGGTTACAAGCAGTGAAGAATTTTCTGCTGACCTCTGAAGGAGGCTGAAATTGCCTTTAAGTCCTTGCAGGGAGGGGTAATGCTCTGAACCAGACTCTCTCCTCAGAGAGGTCCTGCTCCCTTCCTTTAACCCGTGGGTGTAGCGAGATGGCTGAAGGCAAGTCTGTTTGTGTTTTGTTTGCCACTCTTACATGCAGAGATGGTTCTGTGGGGAGTGTTTCCCTCTCTCAGAATGTGACAGAGTTCCTAATTATTCTGGAATACACAACTGGGTGAAGAGATTATGTTGTTAGCATCCAGGAAGACTGGCAGTAAGTACTCTCGTGAGGGTAGGTGAATGAAGACAGTATCCCACCTGCCATGGTTTGAATTCCTCTCTCATTCCTCCCACATGCTATTGCTGACTTGGCCTGGAATATGATTTCCTGAATTTCAAAGGGCTGAGGAAATTTGTTGCTGTTTAACTGTTTTCATTCCTGTAGCCACCAAGCTCTGATCTTATTGTCCTGGAAGGATAATGACCTAGGGGTTGCAGTTCTTGAGCCCAACCTGCTGGAAAAGTGAGGTATAAAATTCCGGCTCCAGCTGCCTGTTCCGGTACTTATTGACAATGTCTGCTATTTTCTGTTTTCGGCGAACATGGGGGGGGGTGTATGAATCACTTTCCAGCCTCTTTCTTCGACAAATATTTATTACTGTCTGCCTCACTAAAAACCCTGAAAAAGAAACAACATTGGAATCAAGTTTAAGCAATTCAAACCTGCATCCCCTCTGCTGGCTTTGCAGAAGACAATGTTGAGTTCTGTGCCATCTAGAAACCATGGCAAGATGCTCAGCACCACCACATCAAGACCTTTTCTCAACGACAGATGACCATGGTCCCCAGGTCTGTAAGGAAGCTGTAAGTGAAAAATTAATAAGAAGAGCTGGACAGTGGCACCTGAAACTGGCCAAGGAAGAAGGATTTCTCTGCCAGAGCCCAGCAACTGCCTGCAACAGCACCTCAGGGTCAAGAGGAGAAAGAACCCAGGGCAGCTGATAGAAGAACGGCAGTGCTGCTGCACCTGGCCATGCTGCATGAGGACACACAAAGCTCAGGTAAGCCTTGAAGTCATGCCAGGGGAGCCTTCAGGTCAAAAGAAGCATCCATCATCCATTTCTGACAGTAGGAATGGCAGAGCCTTCCCCTTGGAACAGGGGATGATGAAAGAATAGATGGACTGTGGCTGAAGGCAGGTTTCTCTTCCCATCTCCGCACTCACACTGCTGTATGTGGCTAGAAGGAGACAGCTCAGAACCAACACATCTGGGCAAAGGTGGCAGCAGACTTCATCCTATTTTATTCTGAAAGGAAATCCACATGAAGGAAGTGTCCATCCAGCCTTTGCTGTTTCACAAGCACTTGCTTACAGGCAGAAATAAATAGTATCCACCTTATTTAGAGGATCCAATTCCTGACTGCAAACAAATCACATCTGCTGAACTCAGAGAGAAGGCAGATTTCACTACATTTTACTCATGATGCAACTGAAAACCCAGTCCAACTCCAGAAAACACACTCAATTCTTTTTCAGTACAAGCAATTGTCAACAGCTGAATTCACAAATGTGATTTAAAGGCCCAGTGTGGCTTCAGTTCTCCCATGTCCAAATTAAGCATGGAAAAAACAGGACCTGAAAGTCACCCCTGGAAGACCCCCGCTACATTAGTTCTATGGTTATGTGCAAATAATCTCATGTTGCTTTATTCATTTTGCTCTGCCTTGTGAGCTGCTCTCACTTGCAGTGAGGTTCCCAGCAGCACCAATACCAAGACAGATCCATTCATGCACCCAGGAACACAGGAAAAGGTGGACAGCATACAGAGTCCCCTGTTAACACATGCCTTCCAAACAACTTAGGTATTTTTACCAAAGACGTAAGAAAATCATCGATCACTGTGGCTCTTAATCACCATCCAACTTCTGAAACAGAAGGAACAAACACAGCATGCGGCACAGCCCAATCATTCAACAATGTCCTCTGGCAGGTGAGCAGCACCAGCACCCTGCCTCTCAACCATCAACGTTAGGGTCATTTCTGATCTCTTACCTAAACAACAGAAGGTTATTTTTTTTTTGCCCTTCTCCTATTACTAGTGCCAACCCTTCATTTCTTTTCTGCCACATGTGCAGCACAGCCATGCTACACTGCTACCGACTGCCTGTTCCCCACTGCTGCTGTAAAAATCTTGGTTTTATTTTGTTCTGCCATGTCCAATGCTTTCTCCAATGAAAGATTCCAGCCTATGTGCAGAGCAGCTCCGGTACAAGGTCAGGCCAAGAGAGTTGGGATAGTTCCAGGGAGACCTTAGAGCAGCTTCCAGCACTGAAGAGGGCTCCAGCAAAGCTGCGGAGGGGCTCTTGATCAGGGAGGGCAGGGATAGGACAAAGGGAAATGATTTAGAGCTGAAAGACAGGAGACTAAGATGAAGACTTAGGAAGAAATGTTTTCCTGTGAGGGTGGGGAGGCCCTGGCCCGGGTTGCCCAGAGCAGTGGTGGCTGCCCCATCCCTGGAGGTGTTCAAGGCCAGGTTGGATGGGGCTTGGAGCAACTGGATCCCGTGTGGTGCTCCTGCCCACAGCAGGGAGCAGAACTGGATGGGCTTTGAGGTCTCTTCTGACCCAAACCATTCTGTACTTTGAAGACATATTATTATCATTTAAAAACATAATAAAAACATGAACTTTCTCACACCCCTTCAGCTTACCGAGCGCTCTCCTACTGACTATCATTCCATCCACCAACGGGATAACCATATTGAATTTCCCGGTTGCTCCCTGTAGTTTTATCCTGAATAAGCCAGTGTTTAAAGGATGGATGAAGATCACAGGAACTTCCTTCTCGGGAATGGTGGATCTTAAGGGAAAGCATACAACTGTTAAATCAGTTTTATAGCACAGTACCAATCTATAGATGAAAAATGAACACTTTAAGTGTTATAAGAATATTAAAGAATGTTCTGTGGTTAAACGAGCAGGGCTCCTGTGCACACCTCTGGATTTTAGAAAGGTTCTATCAACTGCACTGCTTCTACCATCTTCTGGCAGCACAGAAGTTGAGTCCTGCAGACAGAGCTTTAAGCCTCACACATGTCAATGCTGAATTCCTGAATTGCCTCACAGGGTAGTAAATCAGAAGGGAGGCTAAAGAGACTCAAGATAAAAACCACACACTTCCTGCTCCTTATTTAAACTGCACCAATATGAAATGCTCTTTCCTTTTTTTCAACAAAAAAAAAATCCACTGAGGAAACTCATCTGTCTTTTTTAACTGCCTAGAGTATTCAGGCAGCTGAAGAACACAATCCACCATGGTTCCTTCTACAAGGATCAAGACAAATAATGGAAACAAGAGCAGCCTTACCTTAGGGACGTGCTGCTGTTGGCTGTAGTATCCACACCAGTGCTCGTGTCAGACACCAGATCCGGGAGGGGGAAGTTTTCTGTAAGAAGAGGATGCACTGAATAAAGTTTATTTACCTCAGTTTTGTGGGGTTTTGGTTTTGTACAAAGAAAGATTATTGATAAATAATCCAGTTAAAACCATGCAGTTCTCAAGCTTTTACACCATGGATGCTCTTGCACTTCTACAGATGAAGTCTTTTAAGTTGAAGCATTTATGGAATGAACAAACACACCTCAGCCACCTTGTGCTCAGTGGATCACAGAACCATGTCCCGAAGCCTCAGTTCTCTCAATTCCAAAGTTCAAAATCACAAGAGGAACAGTGAAAGCAGGAAGGAGGTGAAACGCTTTAACAAAGAGTTTTCAAATTATCCAACAGCACCTTTGTGCAGCCACAAGTGATCGGCCTCAAGAACAGCACAGAGAATTCCAGACAATACTCACATCTACAGTTCTTTTGTGCCCTACTTCAACAAATATGGTATGACTCCTCAAATCTAAGCTCTGCAGATCCTTGCCATAACCTTCACCTCTGCTGCCATGCACTTGGCAACAAGTGACTGGATACTGAAAGTGCAGGAAGGAGAAAGAAGAACTCTGCTCCCTGGAAGTGGATGAGCAGGACAGCGCCCACACTTCTTCCAGCACAATGAGTATAAGGCTCCAGAGCACCTTTTGCCATTACAGCTGGGATGCTAAGAGTACCCAAAAGTTGGAGCCAGCAGAGGAAGAGCATAGAGGGCTGTGAAAGTACTCAGAGATGGAACAAGAGGGAGGGAAGGCAGTTGACACAGGGGCCGTAGCCTGAGCTACAAAGTGGCAGCTTTTCCACTGTCTGGACTCAAAGACATACCAGAAGCATAAGAGAAAAGCCAAAAACATAAGGAGCATTATTAAGGCAAAGCCCTGGGCTAGAAGCAACTTCAAAGTGCTCCCCATCCCCCAGTCCAAGTGCCACACAGGCCCACAAACTCATTTCCTCAGCTTCAGGCCCAGAGCTTCAGGAGGAATCAGCCATAGGAATCAGCCAAGCAGAAATGCGTGTGTAGCACAGTTGCTGCCTCTGCAGTGAGTTAGCTTTAGCTGCCACCTAGAAAGAAGCAGGTCAGGGACACTAGCTCAGGAACTGAAGTAGTTGAAGGACTCCAGGAGCTAACGGAACTTCCTCTGGGCCAATATCTGGGTAAGGAAATGATGCTGCAGAACTTTATGTCCACCTCCTGACCCCAGTAAAGCTCCAAGAGACATGCTATGGACAAGATGTCCCTCTTGAGCATTTATACCTATGCTTTACGTGAAAATTCCTCTCTATCACTCCCATTCTGCTGGTCGTTTTTCTCTGGGAGGAGGCAAGGCCTTTAATTAAGGTCCACCCTTACTGCCACACTAGGAAGCAGGATTAGAAACCAAAGACAAAATAAAGCATGAGTTGCTGGGCAGTGATACAGACTCTGCTGGGCCAGTACTGATAGGCACACAGCACCAAAGCCAGGCCATGGTTTAGAACCAGCACACAAGAAGGTCCTGGAGACAGAGGACTCCTCAAGCCTCACAGACAGCTGTGCACCATTGTCCAAACCATAGCTGTAACAGGACGGGCAAAGCCAGCTCTCTCCCAGGTCAGCCAGTACCCAGTGTCAGAGAGGAAATGCCAAAATAAGAAGCATTAGCTTGCATGAAGAGCAGGACCCTACCTCAACAAAGGTGTCAAAGGAAGCTGGACTGCACAGCACAAAACAAACACCCGAGCACAGAATGAATGAGCCATCATTCAAGAGCAAACACAACAGCAGTTTCAAAGGTACCATCAAACCAAGAAAAACAATGACCCCTTGAGCACAGAACCAGCAGATCTCAAAAGTTAGTGTTTTAAAACGAAAAACAGCTCTACTCTGAGGAGACAGCAGTGGAGGGGACCCCAAACACAGGGGTGCACACTTGCTTTGTGCATTAAGAACACACATGACAGCATTTCACAGGTACTGCCAGAGCTAACAAACCCCAGACCTACATGCCACCAACTCACGTGTGCCCCATGAGCCACCACTTAACCATCAAAGAACTGCTTTAGACTCTCCAAAGTGCCAGTTACAGACATGAATAAGGATTTAGCATTTTATAGGAGAACATAACAGAGTTTTTCTCTGGTTCTTGACCTGTTATCACATTAGTGAACAATAAAAACTTCCACGCACCTATATCATCATAACGCTCCACCCAGACCACATACACTTTGGTTTCAGGTCCCATTGGTGGAATGGTCCGGCCCTGAGGCACTCTCTTGGATCTGGAAGTAGGACTGAACTGTTTTGAACACAAAGGGAAGAGTAGCATTTGCAAACATCCTGAGTCCAGTAATGCATGCAACAAGCATTTCCACAGCTGCTCCTTATCAATCCTTAGGGGACAGGATGAGAGGGAGTGGCACAGGAGATGAGAGCTCTGCCAGGAGAGGTTTAGGCTGAACATTAGGGAAAAATTTTTCATGGAAAGGGTCATCAGGCACTGGAACAGGCTGGTTGAGTCACCTTCCCTGGAGGTGTTTAAGGGACAGGTGGATGAGGTGCTGAGGGGCATGGTTTAGTGTTTGATAGGAATGGTTGAACTTGACGATCTGGTGGGTCTTTTCCAACCTGGTGATTTTATAAGATCTGCGACAGGTACAACCCCTGCCAGCCACAGAGACTGGGTAGCTGAAGTGCCCACCACAAACGGCAATCTGGGTCCCCACAATACTTGAGTTCAACATAAATTAACATATTCATTCTTACAACATAGTTTAAGCCTTTCTTAATGTTCTCAAAGCTCTTAAAACTGTAACTATATAGCCATTTACAGATTAATTCTATACAAGAACTAAGCAGTTGTAAATCCTTTGCTGTTACAGCCATTCATGGTTTTCTGCTTTGCTACCACACAGAAGCAACTCTGCATTTGATACTTCAGACAACTGACACAAACTATTTTAAGCCAGCTAGGTATGAAAAGCGCTCATGCCTACCCACCCTAAATTTCCAAGCATGGATTTCAGTCTGAATTACTTTTTAAATACCACATTTACTTTTCCCTACTTGCATTTCAAGATGCCAGGATGCAGAGTATCACTACTTATCACGGCCAAATTCTATAATGAACTAATGTGATCTTACCATCTCCTGTTGCAGGGGCAAAACCTGGCATGACCAAAGCAGATGGTAAAGAATGGATAAGAACAAGTAGCTCCAAGTGCCAGGAAACCAAATGCTATGAAAAAATGCTGTAGTCTTGCCAGTGCACTACTTGTGAAAAAGTATGCATCTGTACATGAGGTCCAACACAAAAACACTGAGACTGTGCCTGTACCTCTTTTTATTTAAATTAAGAAAATCAGCTACAATCACCTTCACATCCATTCCCTTTTGAGCTGACACATGGCTGCATATGATGCAGCCAATGCTCAAAGCAACTGATGTTGTTATAAGTTAAAAAACTGCTTCACAGATAAAGCACGGTGGGCTGGTGGTTGTCTTGATGAGAACTTGCTGTTCACTCTTGCACACCAACGTTTTTCAACTAAGGCAAGAAAATGTGTATATCTGAAAAATGCACCATGACAGATGTGATCAAGTTGAGCCTTGCCTCACTGTGACAGGTTATAACGTGTTTTATAATCATCTCTCTGTCTCTCCCCTCCCACTCTTTGTTAGTCTTCATTTTGTGTTGGGCCATGTGTTTGTGTATTTTTTCAATGCAAGTTTTGCCTTACCCGCTGGGAGGGATTAAGATTGTCTGTATGACTGGGGAAGAGTTCAAGTGTCAGAGATGGCTGCTTCAATATTCCTGGCAGCAGATCCATGTTGGAGTCACTTTCTTGGTCAGAGACATTGCTTTCCAGTGAATCAGCTGTAAGTCAGAAGAAGAAAGGTGGGTTGTCTCTTTTCTTCTGCCAAAAACCTTGAGTTGTCATCACATGTAAAGGTTTTGAAACTGAAAAAGGCTATAGAGCTTTTGAAACTAAACATAGACTCACAGAATGGTTTGGGTTGGAAGGGACCTCAAAGCCCATCCAGTTCCACATCCTCGTCCATGGTGGGGACACCTCCCACTGGATCAGGTTGCTCAAATCCCCATCCAACCTGGTCTTGGACACCTCCAGGTATGGGGCAGCCACCACTGCTCTGGGCAGCCTGGGCCAGGGCCTCCCCACCCTCATCACAAAAAACATTTTCCTAGTAATGTCTAATCTAAATCTTCCCATTTAAAGCCATTCCTGTTCATCCTGTCCCTGCACTTCCCGATCCAGAGCCCCTCCTCAGCTTTCCTGAAGCTCCTTTCAGTACTGGAAGCTGCTCTGAGGTCTCCCTTCAGCCTTCCCTTCTCCAGACTGAACAACTCCAACTCTTCCAGCCTGTCCTTGTATGGGAGGTGCTCCGGCCCTTGGATCATCTTCATGGCCTCCTCTGGAGCCATTCCCACAACAGATTTGAGTCAAGTCATTACAGCACTCAAATGCAGGAAGAGAACTCAGTAGTGTTCAACTCACAGTTATCCCAAATCAGACTGTGACTAAAGCACTCTCATTTAGCGTCTCATTTAGATTAGATTTAGAAGTCTCATCTATGTCCTAAGGAATATGGTCTCCTCCTTCCCATGGCCATCATCCCCCACAGCCTTTATTTCTGGGGACTCCAGTTCCACTCTGGTTTTAGTGTGCCAAAGATGTCACAAAGGCTATGGTTCACCTACAGAGCAGCTGTGCGCATGCTCCTCCATGCACTGCAGAGTACATCACAAAGGCAGGAAGGAAAACCAGCATCATCAGTTGATGGTGAACCACAGATTCAGCCAAAGGCAACCAGGTTTTGCTGTACAAACTTGGACATCTCCTGAAGCTTAGACTGAGAAACAGGGGTACAGAACTGACACCACTTTAGGAAGAAGTCTAAGGATTAGAATGGTGTCATTTAACCAGCAGTAGCTTTCTGCCAAGGACTGTACTAGACACACTTCTAGTCAGCTGATTCAGGTTCTGCTTCCAAGAAAGCTCTCCAACAAAAAAAATATTGTTTCTGTTTCTGTAATCAGCATGTACAAAGCGATCTTACTTAGAGATTCTACTGGTGATGGGACAACGAAAGCTATTTCTGTCAGAGCATCTGCGTAGTACAGCACTTTCTTCTGCCCATTGAAGATACTAGCCCCAACATCTTCTGAAATAACCAGATCATCTGAAATAGAAGAAAAGGAATGGTTAAGCCAAAGGAAGCTCTACTCCGTTTCACGCTGCCTCAAGGTGCAATCAAGGAGAAAAAAATCACGCACATCTCATCTCAAAAATGAGAAGGTTTTGCAGTCAAGTTTCATGGCTAGCAACCACTCTCAGACAAACTTTTTTGTTATCTTTAAGGCAAAGGCATTTGGGGTTAGGAAGGAATTATTTTGAACATATTTCCATTATAATGGAATAAATACACCCTATTTTCCTATGATGGAGTAGTCTTGCAGGCATGTCTGCCACAAGAGTTTATCCAGTACCTACTTCTCACCCTTGTTTCTATCATACATCAAGTCAGTCATTAAAGCTCCAAAGATTACAACATTTATAACTTCAGTCTCATCCTATTCTAGAACTCAAGGCAGTTCCCACAGACTCTCCTCTATCTCTTTTCTTCTGCCAAGGAGAGTTAGAAAGAAGATTCTCTTGAATCAAACCCAACACAACAAAGCTGCTCATTCTCAGCCTGATTTACTCCCTCCCCAGCTGGCTAGTACAATCAGGCCTTCAGAATACAAAGAGAAAACAATCCTTTGGTGAAGCCACACTGCATGTAAAAAATAAATCCTTTGCTGTAAGTAAATAACAGTCTTTTCCTCCCTGGTACTGCCTTCAGACAGACTTTACATTGCATTATTTTGCTGCTCCAGTTTACAGAGGGTTCCTGGGATCGCTGCCTCAGCAAACCCAACAGTGCAGTGACTTTCAGCATGCCGACAGAGGTGGCCATAAGCAAGCAGGAGGTGCCACTGGGCTCACAGAAAATGTAAGCAGTCAAGGCATGGTGAGATGATGTCAGGTGATGTCAGACAGTCTTGTCTTCCCTGCTTCACCCCTCTCCTGCCAATCTAATTATTATTGCTATAAAATGACATAAAGTCTTGTGACCACTCTCCCCAAAGCTGGGCATATATAGTAAGAGAAATGTAAATTTTTGATGGTACGTTACCCTTTCTGTTCGTCAGGAACAGGCTGGTGAAGGGGCTGGAGAACAGAACCTATGAGGAGTGGCTGAGAGAGCTGGGGGTGTTTATCCTGGAGAAGAAGAGGGCTGAGAGGAGACCTCATTACTCTCTACAACTATCTGAAGGGAGCTTGTAGAGAGGAGGGAGCTGGGCTCTTCTCCCAAGTGACAGGGGACAGGACAAGAGGGAATGGCCTCAAGCTCCGCCAGGGGAGATTTAGGCTGGAGATTAGGAGGAAGTTTTTCCCAGAAAGGGTCATTGGGCATTAGAATAGGTTGCCCCGGGAGGTGGTTGATTCCCCTTCCCTGGAGGTGTTTAAGGGACGGGTGGATGAGGTCTTGAGGGACTTGGGTTAGTGTTTGACAGGAATGGTTGGACTAAAAGATCCGATGGGTCCCTTCCAACCTGGTTGTTCTATGATTCTATGATTTCTCCATCCAGGAAGCACCCCTGCATCTCCAGGGAGCAGCACCACAACCCAAATGCAATCACATTTAGGAACTTCATTGCTTTTGGGGGTGAGCTGGGAAACAAAACCAAAGCATATGCCTGTGAATTTATTTCAATTGTGTCTTGCTGGAAGCTATTCCGGACTCCTGAATCAGTTTTTAATCTTCAGAGCTACCCATGAAGAGAAAATACTTTTAACAAACGAAAGAGCTTTAGTCACAGCAAAGACTGAGGATAAAAATCAAGCAATCTTCAAGAAGGGAGGATCCAGGGAACTACAAGTCTGTCAGCCTGACCTCAGTGTCAGCAAAAGTCAAGGAACAGGTGATCTTGAGTGCTATCATGAAGAACATGCAAGAGAATCGGGTGATCAGGCCCAGGCAACACAGGTTCGTGAAAGGCAGGTCTTGCCAAACTAACCTGATCGCCTTCTATGATAAAGTGACCCACTTACTGAACGACGGAAAGGCTGTTGGATGTATCTTCTTGGACTTCCATAAAGCCTTTGACACAGTTTCTCACAGCATTCTGCTTAGAAAACTGTCACCTCTGGCCTGGACAGGCGTACACTCTCCTAGGTAGAAAAGTGGTTGGATGGAAGGCCCAGAGAGTGGTGGGGAATGGAGTTAACTCCAGCTGGAGGCCAGTTACAAGTGGTGTCCCCAGGGCTCAGTGCTGGGTCCAGCCCTGTTCAGGGTCTTTATCAATGACCCGGATGAAGGCATCAATTTCACTCTTAGCAAGCTTGTGGATGACATTAAGCTGGGAGGAAATGTGGATCTTCTGGAGGGTAGGGAGGCTCCAAAGGGATGTGAACAGGCTGGACCACTGGGCTGAGACCAATGGCAGGAGGTTTAACAAGGTCAATTGCCGGGTCCTGCACTTGGGGCACAACAACCCTGTGCAGCTACAGACTAGGAGAAGTCTGTCTAGAAAGCTGCCTGGCCTGCAGGTCCAGGGAGGTTATTCTGCCCCTGTACTCGGCACTGGTGAGACTGCTCCTCAAATCCTGTGTTCAGTTCTGGGCCCCTCACCACAAGAAGGATGTTGAGGCTCTGGAGCAAGTCCAGAGAAGAGCAACGAAGCTGGTGAAGGGGCTGGAGAACAAGTCTTACGGGGAGCGGCTGAGAGAGCTGGAGGTATTTAGCCCAGAGAAGAGGAGGCTAAGAAGAGACATTATTGCTCTCTACAACTACCTGAAAGGAGGTTGCAGAGAAGAGATAGCTGTCTTCCTCCTCCAAGTGACAGGGGACAGGACAAGGGGGAATGGTCTCATTCAGCACCAGGGAAAGTTCAGGCTGAACATCAGAAAAAGAATTTTCATGGAAAGGGGCCATTGGGCACTGGCAGAGGCTGCCCAGGGAGGTTCCTGAGTCACCATCCCTGCAGCTGTTTAAAAGGCAGGTGAACGAGGTGTTGAGGGGCATGATTTAGTATTTTATAGGACTCAATGATCTTGGAGGTCTTTTCCAACCTAGTGATACTGTGAAGAGCGCTGCTTAAGCAACCATAGTGCTGCACCTGATACAACTGCCAGATCAAAGCGGTCCAACAGAACTGCTTAGAGGAGAAGGACCTAGGGATGTTGATCAATCACTGGCTGAACATGAGCTACCAGTGGCCCATGTGGGCAAGAAGGCCAACAGCATCTTGGCTTGGATCAGCCATGGGGTGGCCAGCAGGAGCAGGGAAGTGAACCTTCCCCTGTACTTTGGCGCTGGTGAAGCCACACCTCAAGCCTGGGATTTAGCTTTAGGCCCTTCACTACAAAAAGGACATCAGGATGCTGAAGCTTGTCCAGAGAAAGGCAATAAAGCTGGTGAAGAGTCTGGAGCACAAACCTTATGAGGAACAGCTGAGAGAACTGAGATTGTTGAGTCTGGACAAAAGGAGACCAAGGGGGCACCTCATCACTCTCTAGAACCACCTAAAAGGAAGTTGTAGCAAGGTGGGGGTTGGTCCGTTCTTCCTGGTAGTGAGTGACAGCACAAGGGGAAATGGCCTCAAGTTGCACTAGAGAAGAGTTAGATTGGATATTAGAGGAATTTCTTTACTGAAAGAGGTGTCAAGCAGGAAGGTGGTTGAGTAACCATCTCTGGAGGTGTTTAAAAGACAAGTAGATGTTGTACTAGAGGACATGGTTTGACAGACCTAGCAGGACTGGATGGATGTTTGACTTAAAGATCTTAAAGGTCTTTTTCAACCAAAACCATTCTGTGAACAAGTTGGACCAGCCTTTTCAATGCCTTTGTGTGGACCTCAGCAGAAGGCTGAAGCTCTGAGTATCACCAAGAAGAGGTCTGGCTCATAAGAGAAGCAACCAACCACCTCACAAACTGGCCCAGATGCTATTAGAATCCCAGGTAATCCCACTACATTCTTCAAGGCAAACTCAATCTCCAATTCATCATCCTGGAATAGCAACTCACTACCCTGAGGATCAGTCTGGCTGACAGAATGGGGAGAGGGTGGTGTGTGACAAGGCCAGAGAAGGAGTTGCTGTAGTGGAAACATGCAGAGTAAATTAATCTGGACAAAAGAGCTGTGTGTGAGCTCCAGCCACTATGACCTTCAAATGGCAGTTTGTTTTCATTACTTCCTACCAAGTGTGATTACAAGGTTAACTTATCTCATTTTAATGTACACTAAGTAATCACACAGTATTACCAGTCTATTTGCCAATTTACAGCACAATCTGTATCCCATTGTGTCAGAATTCTGGGTCTGGGTAATATAGTAAGAACTCAAGTCTACTGAAAATATAGCATGTAAGTCTTTTTTGCTGAGGTTGCTTCCAACACCACACACAGACTATAGTTTTGCTCACTTTGACTTGAAGCTTAAGCTAACATTTACACATTCCTTTCTAGTAAACACTGGCATTTATAAAAAAAGTGTCTCAAGCACTCAGACAGGTGTCCAGGAGCAGGAAATTTTACATTAACTATCTTCTAAACTAGCCTAACACTTTATTATTAGACCATGTAACAGGCCTTACCTTGGTCAGGTGCCTCTTCATCACCGCAGCTATTGATTGACCAGCTGGTGGAGACATGGCCAGTCCAGCCGGGGTGCTTCCCCACGTCCACAGACCAGCCAAGAGACAGCAAGAACTCCAGGAAGTGTGGTTGAACAGTTCTGGAAGACTCCATGTTCTTCAGGATCTGAAACGACCAGCAACACCATGGTAGGTACAGGAGGCTCCAAAAAATGACTTTCTCCCCACCTTTTTTACGGAGTTTTGCCCACAGACAGCTATTCAGCAAGGCAGGAATTCCAGACTTTTTACAGGGATGCTAAGAAGAGAAACTTCAGGAGAATGGCATGGCTCACCTGCACACAAGCACTCACAGGCCTCACTGCATGTTAAATCACAGAACATATTTTGCCAAACAACTTTTAGCAGCACTGAGCGTGCATTTTAATCAAACACCATATTCCTCTGTTCATTTTAAACCTTAATCCTATTTCTTATAAATATTTGGGATATTTCCACACCCAGAGCAATTCTTATGCCATTGTGACCCTGTGAAAGGCGAGACCTTCACCAACCAGCACACAGGGAGACACAGACAATTTGCAGTTTGGGCTACCAGAACCATCAGAATTTGTGGAATAGACAACGCTATGCAATGCATCCAGCCTTTCTGTTGCAGCAGCATTCTTGATTTCGGCAGTACAGTAGGACACAGGTTCCAGCAGAGCAGAAACTGCAGGACAGGCAATGCAAGGAAAGCTTTCAGGAAGGCTTCTCGTATCCACACAATCCTGGAGCCCTATCCTATCATCTCCTACAATATTAAGCAGTGCATTGGCACATTGCATTGAAATAGTAGTATTACTTTTTCCTGAAGACATTAAAGTCATGGTTGTGCCAAAGAGCTAACCAAGATAAGAGCGTTTAGAAGACAAGTTTAGAAAATGGGCAAGCTCAGGCTTTATACGGCTACATATTTGATATCTGAGCCCACACAAAAGAATGTAGAATAAAGCAAGGACAACGTGGTATTTTCAAAGGGCACACAAAGTGAGTATAATGATGTAAATAGTGCACAGGCAGTTTCATTACACTGTATAGATAAATGCCAGGAGACCCTTCTCAACTGTAAAAGTCTCCCATCCCCTATTTGGGCCTAATGCAACAACCAGCAGGCTTAGTGCCACAGCTCTGGCTGTGCCATGTCAGATAACCCACAGCAGATACCACTCCTTGTGAAAGGAGACCATATGCCCTCTCAAAAGGGAATGAAGTCCTGAGCTGAAGTGCCATGAACTCACACATGCGGATATGGCTGAGCAGAACCAGGCAGCCACTCCTGCTCAAAGCAAAAACTGTGCCACCGCTTGGCTTTCATCTCCTCCTCTCTACATTGTTAATACTGAAAACAAAACAAGTCAGGAATAAGTTAACTCTTTCCAAAGGTGGGAGCAGCATCAATGTCTCACTTAGCTTGGGTCCCCAGAGACTAGCATGTTAACCTGACCAGTACTGCAGCTTTGTGCAACCTGAGAGGCTCCGAAATCACAGCAAGGTGTCCAGAGATCTTGAAGCAGCCATGGCACCATTCATTCTGTGTCTAACACAATCTCCCAAATACAACATTTTCTTAAATCTACATAGCAAACTCCATGCCAATTTGGTTTCCAAGGGCCAGCAAGTTCTGCACAATGAAGTAATCTCCTCTGTATAAATCCCTAAGAGCATACAAGCATCAGATGGGGGAAAAAAAAAACCATTCTGTCAGCTCAGCAAGAGCACATTTCAGCTAGAAGGCAAACCTTGTGTCGTAGCTGACTTTGGAGAAGGAAAGATTGTTGACTGGGTACTCTGAACCTCAACCTGAAAACTCACACACAGCACAATCCTGGTTTCCAGAATTAGTGTAGTCCATACAGACAAAGGTGGTGGCACAGTGTTATGTCAGCTGTACATTGACAGCCAGAAGAGATGACGACAATAATTTACTACAGAAACTACATTTCTGCTCTTTACTACAAGTTAAGAATGGAATAAGAAAGTTCTATGGAAACATCTCTTTCTAATGAGCCCATGAGCGGTCTTGGCACATTTATAGGTCATAGGCTCAGAAGGCACGATTTAGATTTGCACAAGTTAACCCGATTACCTTATCACATTTGAATGTAAATACAATGAAATATTTATAAAGCAATAACAATTCCTTACTCACAGAAAGCTTTTCCTTCCTTTAACAGGTCTCTTAACACTAGAATCAAACTACCTGAACACTGCACAATGCTGGACCAAACTGTGACCAGCACAAGCTGGGTCAACAAATCTCTAATGCATTTCTGATAGAACTCTTTCAACTCTACAAATATGGACGATTAGGACACAACAGATAAAATGCAATTAATATTTTAAGTTTATTTATTTTATGTATCCATATGTGTGTGTATTTATACATAAAAATATATGTATTTAAAAGATGCTATAACATTCCCAAATGTGGTAATACACTTCAAACTACAGTAAGGGTTGGAACCGGATGATGTTTAACTTCTCTTCCAAGCCAAACCATTCCATGATTCCATGAAAAGACTACACAGTGTCTGGTCTTAGCACATGCTACAAAAATACAAAGCCCAGCAGCCCTGCTTCTGATCCTCCACTCCAGTCATAAGCAGTGATGCTTTATTCACTTGAGGATTACCAGAAACAGGATAATACAGGCTGCCTAGAACTCCACACTTTCACTTACCTCCTGACTTGTTTTCTGGCCTGCCTTCATGTAGAAAATGAAAACAGTATCAAAAGGACGACATGGTAGTAAATCCAAGTAGCCAAGGTCATCAAAAAACCCAGGAAGAGCAGAGTCAAGTGCAATCAGGTGAGGAGGTAGACGACTGTTAGCAGGTTCCTATCCAACAGAGAGTTCAACAGCTTAAAAAACAACTTTCCTAACTGAAAATGCCCTTATGGCTTAAAATAATAATACATTAAACTATAAAAAGGCAATTCCCCTTTACTCCCAAGTGGAAAACCGTACACAAATTTCCAATGCAGTATAATCTGTCACTGTAAATGAGCAACAGCAAGCGTCAGTTTGACAATTTCTTGCATTCTACACTCCTCATTAAATAAAAACGTTACTTTGCCAGTAAAACGGACATAACATTGTGCTGAAGCACAGATACTCCTAGAGGCTATGCTAAAGCACATGGTGGACAGGGATGTGACTAAGGGCAGCCAGCACAGTTTCACCAGGGGCAAATCCTGTATGACCAACTTAGTGGTTTTCTATGATGAGGTAACCACAGCAGTGGACATGGGAAAATCAATGGATGCAACCTATCTGGACTTCTGTAAAACCTCTGACACAGTCCCCCACAACATCCTCCTCTCTAAATTGGAGAGATATGGATTTGATGGGTGGACTGTTCAGTGGAAAAGAAACTGGTTGGAAGGTCATATTCAGAGAGTAGTGGTCAATGGCTCAAAACCCAGACGGAGATCTATGACAGTGAGATCAACTGCACCCTCAGTGAGTTTGCAGATGACACCAAGCTGATTTGGGCAGCTGCCACTCTGGAAGGACAGGATGTCATCCAGTGGGACCCAGACAGGCTGGAGAAGTGGCCCTGCAGAGAAGGACTCAGGGGTGCTGGTTGATGAGAAGCTGGACATGAGCCGGCAATGTGTGCACACAGCCCAGAAGACCATCCCTGTCCTGGGCTGCATCCAAAGCAGCGTGGCCAGCAGGTCAAGGGAAACGTTTCTGCCCCTCTGTTCCTCTCTTGTGAGACCTCATCTAGAGTACTGTGTCCAGTTCTGGAATCCTCAACATAAGAAGGATACGGAACTGTTGGAACGGTTCCAGAGGTGGGCTACAAAGATGATCAGGGGGCTGGAGCACCTCCCATACAAGATCTTATAGCAACCTTCCATTATCTGAAGGGGGCTACAAGAAAGCTGAGGAGGGACTGTTCACAAAGGCCTGTAGTGACAGGACAAGGGGCAATGGGTGTAAACTGGAAGGGCAGATTTAGGCTAGATATAAGGAAGGATTTCTTCACAATGAGAGTGGTGAGGCACTGGAACAGGTTGCCCAGAGCAGTTGTGGCTGCCCCATCCGTGGAGGTGTTCAAGGCCAGGTTGGATGGGGTTTTGGGCAGCCTAATCTAGTGGGAGGTGTCCCTGCCCATTGCAGGGGGAACAGAACTAGATGATCTTTAAGGTCTCTTTCAACCCAAACTATTCTATGACTCTAAAGACTGCTCGCTACCACAACAAAAGCAGCAGATACTTTCAAAATATCACAACTATACAGTTACATATTGACTTAGGTACCACTGATGTGTAAAATACTAAGCCCTTTTAGACCTCATTTTTGCAAAAGCTCCATTCTCTACTTTTGTTAGCAGTTTTCTAAAAGAAAACACAACAAATAAAAGAGAACCCACAAGTAAGAGGCAGACTTTAAAATTAAGAACATGGATCATTTCCATAAACTGTTGTTTTAACTTTAAAAAGGAAACCTGTACAACCTATATGCACTCCCGAGCATTTATAAGTGGTTAAAGCACTACTGCAGTCACCTCTGGAGCAGAACTCCTACGGCACTTGTATTTCAGAACCTCTTCAAGTACCATCCCTAAACCCCAGCTCAAGCCAAGGAAGCGACTTCAAGCATGAACACCAGAACTGGTTTCCTCCACTTCACTTGGTTAGACTACAGCCTAGCAGGAGTTAGAATTACACAGAAGATCTTGCCTTAATAATGCTCAGTTCTATTCTTTTGCCAAGCCAGAGCATAGGGATACTCAGGGTATTTGCACAACACTAAGAAGTATCAGGTCACCTTCAATGCCTCTAGTGAGAGAAATCCAAAGTGAGAGAGGAACAGACGCGCTGTCTGGAACTCCTGGGCTGGTGGTGGGGGCTTACACTCCGTGATCGGATCGGGAAAGCTCTTCTTCTGCCATTCCTCTTCACTCTTCTGATCTATGGAAGTCTCAAAGATAATCTGCTGGGCCATGCCATTCCTCAGCTTCTCATGTCGCTCTTCAAGCTGAAAAACATCATATGAAATGCCAATTCCAGGAAGATCACCAAGATACACTAAGAAAATAGCTTCATTGTCTAGGAAAGCTTTAAGTGACGGATGGAGCAGCAGCTGCAACTCTACCATGGGGATCTTCACTGAAGCACCATCAATGAGATCTCAGAATGTTACAAAGTGAGCACCTGAACACCCTGTTTGCATCGGAGAGCTGTGGCAAATCTATGCATCCAGCATCAGCTACCACTTCTCCCTTCCAAGTGGACAGAAAGCAGTTCATATTTGGCACTGTGTAACTTTAAAACATTGGAGGTGCTCACCCTCTCCTCTCCCAGGAAGTCTCAAAGAAGCCCATTCCACTTCCCCAGGAGCAACAACAAAATGCAAGTCATTGCTTCCTAGCAATACAAGGTTACCAGGATGTGTAATACAACATGTTGAGCAGTACCTCCCAAAAAGCACACTCAAAGCATTGTCATCTTCCTGGAGAAGTGCACAGACTTTATCAGCTGGCAGAGGTTATTATTCCATTAATGTGAAATTAGCCCAGCTAAAGAGTAAAGCTATTTACAGTAAGACATTAGCGTATGATTCATGAGCACACACAAAACTCAAGAACAAATTAAGTCAGAGACTGAGAGTTACTTACTTCCTCATTCACAATTTCATGTAAATCAGGAATGCTCAAGTCAGCTTTCACAAAGGGGATCTTGTCGACTTCTTCAGGAAAAGGGCGGTGCTTCACACTGTATTTAAACCCAACATCATTTTTAGGAGTCGGACGAGGTTCTGCTACAAAAGTCTGATGAAAGAGAGGGACAGTTTTTACATTCAGGTCATCAAGACATTAAATAATAGTTTATTGTAATGAATGGAAAAGATTTCCTCCCCCTCACCACCACAAGCACACAAATCCATTAATGAGAGCACTAAAATCATTCAGTAAGGACTTCAAACTAAGAGACTTGTATTAAAAATGTGGCTGTAAATGTTAAAAGAGACACAGTTTTGCCTAATTTGGTGGCTGCACTCCTGGAAGCAATAAGCCTGCTTAACTTCTAATCTCTAAACAGTTGCAAATCCCAACAAAAACAGCAAGCTTACATGGGCACATTTTATTTTCAGCCCATTCCAACTGCATTGAGTAAAAGCTGCTGCCTGTTTGAGAAGCCCCCATTTTAACCCTGCTGACTGACGACCACAACAAACCAAGCTGAGGAGTACTGAAAGAGAGCAGCAGTGACACTGGTGGTCTGGAGTGAGATGCACTGCCAGAATATCATAAGGCTTGCATAACTTATCTCAATGCAATGCTGACATTTTTACTATTATGTTCTAAACTACTGGTATAACTAACTTGCAGTTATCAATGAAAGTATTAAAATATTTTGGTGGAGGTTTGTAGATGCATAAGGTCCAAGCAGGCAAGCCCTTTAATTACATCTTGAGTGTTGCTTTGAGATTTATTTACTATCAATTATAATTCAAAAGGGCAAAACTGTTATAGAATGCTTTCAAGCTGGAAAAGTTCCCTTAGAGCCAGTAAAGTCAGCAGCCAGGAGATAACTTATCCTTTGGTGTGGGAGGCAGTACACTGGGACTGACCTTGCCCAGCGGAATGGCCCAGCTCAACAGCCAGCCCAGTTCCGACAGCACTATGTGGAGCATCCTCCAGAAGCTGCTTTGCACAGACCAGATTTACCTAAACGTGGACATGACAGCTGAGACTGACAGGCCCTTGTTGCAGATACAGTGTTATTTACTCTATTTCACTGAGGGGCATAAGAGTTCAAAGATTTGGTGAAGATCAAAAACAGGCAAATTTTCATAAGAGGGACACACTCCATCAGACACCTGCAACAGAAGTTATTTCTTTAAAATACAACTGGAATATTTCTCTCTCCTCCACCATTCCTCTCCAGCTAGACAATGTTTTTCACAGCAGGTTTACAGCCACCTTTGCAACACTGGGCTTGCTGGCCTGAATAGCTATCCTGACATCGGCCTGACATCCTCAAATCAGCGCCAGCACTCATCCCTACACACTAAATACATTGCCTGCTGTCCCATCACCTCAGAAGCTCTCAGGAAGAAAGGAATGCCCCCACCCCTTGGACAAGCCAGGAAGGCAACAGCCCTTTCACAGCCTGTGTTTAATGTTAATTACAAATTGTAAAGTTACCAGAGATGTCACATTACCTACAGCTAAAGGCCCCATGGCTCAGCCTTAACGTACAACCACCAGCTCTGTGGGGCTCTCACATTAGTGGAATTTCTGCTGAACAGCGCTAAGTTAAAGATTTCTTTATGGGCTTTGATAGAGACCTTTTGATTTGCTTTAGCTCCTCTTGGTAAAAGACAGAGTTGCTGGGCCCATGCAAATCTTCCAGATGTCCCACGGATCAAAACTGTGACGGAGGGGAAAGAGTCATCTGCAAAGCACATGGGTTAAGAGAATAACACATATCAGAAATTGCAAGCAGTAACTACAGTAATTTGCCAATAATCATTGTCCTTGTTGAGAGCAGGAGGTCGGACTGCAGATTCCTGAGGTGCCTTTCAATGAACACAGCAGTGTTTTTAAAACTGCAGGGATTTCAGTGACCCTTCGAGACTTACAGGCCACTGACACTGGCCACCTTAGAGGGACCATCATACCCCTAGAGCTTCTCTTTTAAAAGTTATTTATATTTATCCTTTGTGCACATAAACCACAACCAGACAACATCAGGTAACTTGAAGACAGATATTCCTTCCTGAGGCTTTCACAGGAAGCATAGTCATACAAGTAGACACAGAAAAAACAAACCAGGGCCCACAATGCCTGCTCTAGCGATAGGCTCAAACATGAGCTGACGTACTTGTACATTATTGCAGTTAATCTTGCACACAAATCCCCTTTGAATTACAAGTTACACACAGCAAGAAAAGATAATCTAATTTGAGATCTAATAGCATTACAGGATTCCTCAGTAATGCACTCAGAAGAGCAAGGATGAGAACTGCTCAGCTGCTCCAGTGCGCTCTACCCCATTCCAGTCAGGAACACGTTTGCTCACACACAGACTGGGGCAGACACGTGACAACGGCTCCCAACACTTTCGGCAAGATCCATTTAGTGATAATCAGTGAGGCTAGAGCGCTCTGGACCACAACTCAAAACTTCTCTTCGCCAGCTGATGAAGTTCTGTGCAATCTCTGCTGCCAGTACTGGTGCCTGGAATCCATCCTGACCACAGAGAAGGCAAGTACTATGTCAGTGCAAAATCCATTGCTAGTTCTGTTGTTGTAGACTGTGATGCTTATATTGGATTAAACTTTTATTTAACTGTATTCATCGGCTATACCATTTTAAAGCATGACATTCACTCTATTTATGCTAATGGTTTGGTTGCACCATTTACTCATTTTTGTATATTACTTGCCAGATTAAAAATGGAAAAAAAAGCAAATTAGAGGAATTTTATTGTATAAGTTCAAAAGGGAATGTAAAGCAGCAGAAACTGCTGGCAACATCAACCAAGCATTTGGCCAGGGGACCATCAACAAACATACAGCTTGACACTGGTGCCAAACACTCCAAAATAGAAATGAGAGGCTTGAAGATGAGGAGGGTTGCAGGCATCCTTCTGCAATAAATGACAACCAATTGCAGGCCATAACTGAATCAGACCTATGCAAAACAACTCAAGAGGTTGCAGAAGGACTCAGTGTGGACCATTTGACAGTTGTTCAACAGTTGCATTGAACTGGAAAATCAAAAACCTCAAACAATGGGTGCCACATGAGCTGAACAAAAGTCTAAACAACTGTCATTATGAAGTCTGCTCTACTCTTCTTTTGTGCAACAAAACTGCTCCATTTCTTGATTGCATTGTAGACATGGGACAAAAAATATATTCTGTCCAACAACCAACAGCATTCCACATGACATCTGGACAGGGGAGAAGCACCAAAACACTTCCCCAATGAAGCTGAATCAAAGAAGGTCATGGTCACTGTTTGGTGTTTGGCAAGTGGAATCATCCACTACAACCTTCCTGAATCCTGGCAAAACCATCCCAGCAGAGAAGGATTGCCAGGGAATCGATAAAATATACCCAGAATCACAATGCTCAGATCTAATGTTCACTGGAAAAGGACAATTTTTTCTCCACACCACCACCCGACTCCACAACTCATAAATGACCCTGTAGAGGCTGCACGAACTAGGCCATAAATATCTGCCTCCCAGAGCCAACCCCCCAGACATTTTGCTCTATTATTATTATATTTTCAAGCATCTTGCCAATTTCCTGCAAGAGAAGATTTCCCATGACCCAGGAGCAGCTCAAAATACCTTTGAAGTATTTGTCAGTTGCACGACTCCAGAATCCTATGCTATGAGAATAGTGAAACCTGTTTCTTGTTGGCAACAATGCATAATTCTAATAGCTCTTAATTCAATTAACAAATTTTATTCTATGTTGAGATAAACTGCTTTAAAGTTGATGGCTAAAAATAGCAGTTATTTTTGCACCAACCTAATATACCTAATATAGCCTTAGACTGAGGTTGCCTACAACATAATTGTCCTCCATTCTGTCAGGTATTGCATAAAGACTTATGGGGGATCAGTTATTCAGTTCAAAGCATTGTATGATTTAATACTAGATCATTTTTAATATAAATTCTTGTTGATCAGAGCTTGTGAGGCTGAAATGAGTTTCATTCAGCTGTGACGGCCAATACCCTCCTTTACAGCAGGCAACATTGACAGAATAGGATAGTACATGGGCAAGTTAACAGCTCCTAACCAACCACAACCATCTGAGCTGAAAGAACACACAGAAAAAATTGGTTACAGGAGACTTAACAGAAGGAAAAGCAACCAAGCAAGAATAAAGTGTCACAGAAACTGGTTTTTGAGCAAACAAACAATTCTCCCTATCAAGCCTCCTGTAGATATTCACTCATATGAACAAGGAGGTTTTCAAAGTGCAATGCCAGTATCATTGTCCATCAGCTATTATTTAGATGCAGTCAGCTTGAGCATCTGATCTAACCAGGTGAAGACAACTACATGAATAATTAGGATGGGCTAATACATTTGACTATCCATGACATTAAAGCTATTCCCACTTCATCCCTGAACAACGCCTTGCTCAATCACACACCAAAAAAAAAGATGAAAGTTCCCTGAAACACAAAAGACACTTGCTGAAGCACCTTTGCTTTGCAGCTCCACGCAGTTTTAACCAGAGGAAGAAGAAAGCGAGAAGTATGAACTTACTCTGTTCATTCCCTAGAGGCTGCTCCAGCATTGCCAGGATGACACTGTTATCCAAAACAAAGTAACGGAAGCTATGCTTGTTTATGGTTGGTAGACGAGAATATTTAATTAACGTGGTTTCATTCACCAAGCTGCAAGGAGACGCAGGACCACTGGGAGAAGGAAATGCTCCAAGTAACTGCATAATACTGCAAGTGAGAGAACAGGTAAAGTGTTATGACGGATTATGACGACAAACTGTTCTACCCAAGCACAGATCTTCACTCACTCTTCATTTGTATTTTGACAGAGCAGTTATCCTGTTCAGGAAAGTCAATCCTCTCTGTCAGCCTGTTTTAAAATAGAATCAGTAACCTCAGAAAGCCATACATGAAAGCCTACTAAGAAGGGTACTCTGCCTACAGGATGAGTTTCTTTAACCTGGGTTATAAAGATATTAAAATATGTTTTAAAGCGCAAAAATCTGTACCCTTCCACAGCTTTTCTTAATGTTCCTTCTTACGGGAAGATTATGGATGATTGGAGTTCATCATCCATACTGAAGCCCACCCTGATATCAACAAGCAAGGCTGACATAGTAGCTGCATGAGTTACGATTGTCATTGCTTTCTTCAAGTTCAGATTAACTTAACCCCCTTACTTAGCCCCCTAACTTAAATCCCTTTAAGAAAGACACAGGATCCCACCAGCACGACTACCACACATGGTAACTTTCCCTGGGAGAAAGCCACCAGGTGTGGTCCAACAGTGCCCACCTCCATGGAGTCTCGGCCTCAGGCAGCTCCCAGAAGCATGGATTTGGATGATCTGTACAAGATGTACCTGGTACTAATGGAAACTGAACAGGTCTATGGCAGGAGCCAGTAATGAGAGTGGTGCAGTGTCAGCCCAAATATCATCTGATCTATCTCAGACAGCTTCAGCTCTACATGAAGAGATGCAAGCTTAGTCAACAGCAAAGGGCCACCCACAAATTCCAATGGGTAGTTGTTTTTTCCCTTAGAAATGACAGCTGGTTTTAGTAGCAGTGGAGTTTATAGCAATTTTATTGCAAAGCAGAGTAAAAAGCAGCTATTGTATTTTGACAAACACATTTATCCAACCCATCCTGACCTGTCTGTCATCATGCTGTTCATCCAGTGCTTTTGCAATCCTCTGGAGCAAACCTGGATTTCACAATCTGTTCTTCCCCACCTCAGCCATTATCTGTATTGCATTCCCAGTGCAACCTCACAAATACTCTACACAAGCCCAATGCTGTGTGCAGAATCACATCCCATTCTTCTTCAGCTTAGACCTGCTCTGTGTGCCATTTCCTGCTGCGTTACAGGAGACTGTGTCTATCAGCCTCCCAGTCAGTGTGGGGATGGCACATCCTGTCAGGCTGAGGAAAACAGGGAAGAGAGAAATGGAATCTCTAGGTCAAGCAGGAGAGAGAGGGAACTGCTGTCTGCAGAGAGCACTGGCAGAGGACACCTCACCAGAGCTGCAGGAGGGCTTGGGTTTCCAAGGAAGAGACCTGGCAGGAGAGGAAGACAGCAATCACAAGGATCGCCCTGTTGAATGCCTGCAATAGGGAAAAAGACAGATCTGCCTGAGCACAGGATAGCCCTACCCAAAAGGCGATACAGGGATACCTCCTGGTTGACTTCTCAAGTGCTCTTGTACATCAATGATTTCTCAGCTGGGAACTCCTATAGAACACTTTCAAACAAGGCAATGCTAAAAAGTACATATGC
The DNA here is from genome assembly GCA_033558105.1 of Coccyzus lansbergi. NCBI lineage: Eukaryota > Metazoa > Chordata > Aves > Cuculiformes > Coccyzidae > Coccyzus > Coccyzus lansbergi. The sequence goes on from JAUMJK010000171.1 coordinate 195,497, forward strand.
TCTGACAGATTACGTACCACGTTAGCGTAGCTTCAGCAGCATCCTTCACTCGCATGGATGCGGGGTTTGGTTCCTTATCTCCTTTGTACTTCACCTCTTGTTCACTATTTTTGGATTTACTTCCTGAAATGCCCAGCTCCACAATCTCCAGGACCTCTTTTAAACAATCCTAGAACACAAGAGGAACCATCTTAAAGCAGAAGCATTCCACTAAACACCTCCAAGAACCCAGTGAAAATGCTATATTATCAACTGAAATACAGCACTGCTGGTAACACAAGCTCGGAAATACAGGTAGAAGATTATTCTAGCAATGTTGGAATAAGATCGCATCTGCTATAGGAATGATATTTCCTCCATCTATAGTTGTTTGCTTATGTTTGTATTCCAGTAGCAGAGAGAGCTTTGAATAAACACAAGCTTTATTCCCTTACTTATGTACAACATTGCCAAAAAAAGTACTGAAAGCACAACTGAAAGATGCAAACGCATTTAAAGAGATAATAAACGTATTTGAGACTCTCTGCAGAACTTTATTTAAAGTTCTATGCACATTAAGAATGAACCCACAAGGAAAATTGTAAAAATACCTTTTCCAAATGTTCCAATTGCCAACAGCTTTCATAAGCAAAATATCATAACAGTATCCTACACAAAACCAATATTCTAGTACACAGCAAAGCTTCAACAAATAGTACAGGAGAGGCAAACGCTCAGCAGAACCAGACAAGTGCTGCTTGTTACAAAATCTCAAAACATCTGAATTGCTACAGCCAAAGCTGAAATCTCATGGCTCGAGCTATAGAACAATGCAGACAAGTGTTCTCAGGAATACATAACTAGCTAAAATCTGAACATGAGCGCTCAGCATTCACCACCAGAACCCAGGCAGAGCTCTACACTGTGGCCTGTGTCTGTCCTTATACTCATAACTGATGTAGAAAAAGAAGTGAAGAGGGAGTTTTCTGACAGCAAATTTAACCAGTGATGAGATGCAGAGGTTGCCCATGAATTCCAGGAGGAGTTTGCAAAGCTGCCTGTAGAACAGTCAGTGTCCAGTGCTCTCTGCATACAGTACCTAAAATCATCTTGATAGCCATCAAGACTTAAACTTAAAAAACCTAACAAAAGGAAACAAAGCTTTATGCAACTGAACAAATCACACTGTGCCACATACAGCGATGCCATCTCAACCCTGCCACACATGCCAGTATCCCAAAGTGCATGCAGAACAGCCTTTAAATCAAGTCCTGCCTGTGGGGTTTTAACTGTCTCTTTTTAGATATACGTATTTTTATATACACCATAGAATATACAAACAAAATGCAAAGTTATGTAAAAATATGTTCTACATAAACCTGAATTGAAGTATATTAATACTTAGTATGTAATATTTTATATGTGAAAATATAGATCACCAAAATTCTTCTGCAAGGTGGTCAACAGCAAAAATATGAACCCTAAATTTTGTTTTATTCATTATTTCTTTAACAGTAGGGCAGAAGGTTGCTGGAAACACCCATCTTTCAGTTCCTGCTCTTTTCAAAGCTTCCCAAAGAAATGCCATCTTGGATTGAGATTTGCCTTGCTCAATTTTTAGAAAAGTGTATTTTTGGTGAAACAAACTGTGATTATCAAATAATTAGGATCAAAGGAGTTCCACTGAGTCTCAAAGGTGCTTTAGTCAGGAAAGAGCCAAGAAATTAGAAGAGACACAGCTTTCAGTGAAGCATACACGCAGCAGCTTGCAGTACTGCACATACACCATTAATTCACAGAATCTTAGAATTACACAATGGTTTGGGTTGGAAGGGACCTCAAAGCCCATCCAGTTCCAACCCTGCCATGGGCAGGGACACCTCCCTCTCGATCCAGTTGCTCCAAGTCCCATCCAACTTGGCCTTGAACACCTGCAAGGATAAGGCAGCCACCACTGCTCTGGGTAACCTGGGTCAGGGCCTCCCCACCCTCACAGGGAAATGCTTCTTCCACGATTTCATCTCAATCTCCCCTCTTTTAGCGAAAAACCGTTCCCCTGGTCCTACCCCTGCACTCAAGAGCCATTCCCAAGCTTTCCTGGAGTCTCCTTCAGTACTGGAAGCTGCTCTAAGGTCTCCCCAGAGCCTTCTCTTCTCCAGGCTGAAGATCCCCATCTCTTGGTTTTTTTCAGTTTTTCTTTCCTCCTCTCTTTTTTCCAGTTTCACAAAGGAAGAAAAAAGATCAAGACATTCTTAGGAATACGAAAGGTAAATGTAAAGCCAAAATATTCTTGGTGAATAAAGAGTAGACCTATAAATCCAAATATATTTTGCACAGGAATCTGTTTTAAAATTCCTAGGATATTTTTGAAAACCGAGCAAACAATGTTATTTTAAAGTCTCAAACTGAGCACTAAAGGTGTTACAGTTCCGATACCCAGCAGAGACTCTGACCTTCTCGTCCAGCATGTCAGGGTGCTCTGTGAGCCAGACGCAGAGGCACTGGAAAGCCGCCACTATCATGGAGTGCAGGTCACGGGAGTGGAGCGGGGCCGGGCGGCTGCACTGGTACACGATGTAACTGCACACCGAGCTAATTGCCCTCTTCCGATCTGAGCAATCGACTGCCACTTTCACCTGGGTACAGCAATGCAGGAGAGGATGAGAATTCCTCCACAAAAACTTTTCCAAGAAGAAACAGTTTTTAAAGGCATTTTTAAAGACAGTTTTTAAGAAACAGGAATAAACAGGTGAGTTCTTTTATTACAGATTAAAAGTTTAACAGTGACAATTACTAAAACCTGAAGAAGTGCTGCAGTGAGGTGCCATCAAACTGCATGACTTGGTTTCAAGAGTGGTATCAAGATGAAGAAAGAAGTTTGATAAGAAACTCATTGCAAGCTGAATAAATTAGTATTTTAAATGCATTCGCTGTAAATGCCTACCCTCCAGCTACAGCAACCTATTCTGTGTCTCCAAGAGCTCATTCACTCCATTCTGCTCACAGACCTTTCCTCTAGGCATATTTTGTCAGCACAGTAAGTTTCACCAGAGAAAAAGGGACAGAAATCTCATCCTCAGACAAGCAGATTGGCAAAAAAGTCCCATAGCCCTCCCCCAAAATCACTGCAAAATCCCCTCAGCTTCTCTCCAAGCACAGAGCTCCAGGAAGCAAGGCTATGGACCAGAGAGTTAAGGAGGAGCCTCACACATAGAAGCATCAGGATCCACACTAAAAAAAAAAACCTAAGAACTGGATTTCTCTTCTATTTCTATCCCAACCCACGACCTCACGAAGAAGAGTCAAATAAAGGTGGATTTTTCCACTCTGTAGCATCTGACCATGGCATAAACAAAAGCGTGTTAAGGAGCACCCTCATCTAAGCAAGAAGGTAGACAGTTGGTCTTGTTGGTGACAACACTGGAGCCAGGCAGCTCCACAAAGTGTTAGGGGGTGTGTGACAATTCAGAACCCTAGTATGCAGGCAGAATTTCCTTCAGCGGCACATCTGAGGCAAACAGAGTCCCCTCAAGATAAGCTTGTGAAAAGCAGGTCTGCAACCCAGTACTCTTGCAGGAAACAGTACCTTTGAATCTACCCAGTCCCACCAATGACCTGGTGCCAAACAAGAGACCGAGTAGGGCAGCCCCAAATCCAAGAAGGGCTCTGGGAACTGTCCTCTCCAAAGGCATAAGCAGAACCAGTTCCCCATCCACAGTTCTGCTGTAAGAGATGATCTCTTTCTATCCCCTTCGTTATGAAGGGGAAAGACACTCAAGATCACAATAGATATAAAATACAAAGATCACAATATTTAACATCATCCTGAGAGGGTGTTTGAAAGATCACAGATTTTCACATTTCCATCTCACTGCAAGCCAAGAATAAAACCCAGCATGGCTTAACCACATAATCTGCAGGAATCCTTGGCTCTGTATAATGCTATCTAAGATCCAATATTCTTACATTAATTCATTGTAGAACACTTTCAACTGCATTCTTCAACTCACACTGCTGCAGTAATAAACACCCAGTCCAACATGGTTCAGTGCAGACCCTGTGCTCTATGAAACACCCGAGACAAGTATTTCAGAGATATGTCAAATTCCCAGGAAGATGTGATAGCAAATGCTGAATTGTCAGGCCAGGCCATCATGACTGCTGTGAACACACTAGGCTTCTGCTTAACCAAATCACAAAGCCCAGCTTGGGGACAAGAGCCTAGGCAAGAGCCCCCAAGCAGAAAAGGACACTGTGCTTCTCAATATGAAGAGACACATCCCACCCCCTGAGCAGCTTAACGAGTTATTTGTTGTTGGATCAAGGAACTGCATGCACACAAAGCTCTGACGACAGTGACACCATAGTATTAGAAACTCACTATCATTTTCTAAGCTCAGAAAACTATTTCCAAAATGAGATGGAAGGGGAAAAGCAGGTACAACACTTAGAAATGGGTAATAAAGTTGCTTAATACCCTGGGATGTTTGTATCTGCTAGCTAACAGCAACATATAGGCCAGCTCAGCAAACTCAAACAGAAGCACAGGGTAGAGCCCATGCACCCAAACAAGCCCTGAGCTTCATGTGGAAGTTTCACAGGGCACACATTGTTCGAGGTCCATAGCACAGGCCCTGGGAGAAGTTGCAGTACAACAGGAGCACTGTTTTCTCTTGTGTCCAAACAGAACTTTTGCTGGCAAACTTGAACACAGGTGTCAGTCTGGCAGCATGACTTTCATCTACCCACGACCCCTAACCACCCCTTGAGAAGAGCCTAGAGAATGCAGAGCTTCCCCTCTCACCTTTGCCAGTCCAGACAGAAGCTCCAGTGCCGCCAGCGAGACACTCATGTCCTGCCTCCACTGGGAGTTGAGTCTCTGGGTAACCAGGTGAATGCTGCGGATCAGCAGTCCCGCAGCTGTATCTGTGTTAAGAGCTAGGATGTAACCCAAATGCCACACACCCCAGGGAGGGAAAACAACTAGGTGTTAGTGACAACAAGCAAAGCACAGTCAAGTCAAAGTCAATAAGCACAAAATAAGATTATACACAACCCAGAACTAGAAGTTGGGTTGGTTACTTTTTCTTCAGGCTAACTCCTTTGCATACCCCATCAGAAATTGTACAAATATATTAAGACTACCTCAATCTTTACTTTTAAAAAAATGTAATTTTGGAGCACTCCGCTGCATTTCAGCAGAACTGTGAACTTCAGCATTTTCTGCTGGACTTAAATTGGTGTGGTGTCTTGTAGTGTCAGAAAAGTTTAGGCATTGTTAATGTGTATTAGAATCAAGGAATGGTTTGGGTCAAAAGAGACCTCAAAGCCCAACCAGTTCCACCCCCTGTCATGGACAGGGACACCTCCCACTCGATCCAGTTGCCCCAAGCCCCATCCAACCTGGTCTGAAACTCCTCCAGGGATGGGGCAGCCACCACTGCTCTGGACAACCTGAGCCAGAGCCTCACCACCCTCCCAGGAAAACATTTCTCCTTAAGATTTCACATCATTCTCCCCTTTCAGCTCCTACTAATTAGGCATTAGTACTTGCATATTTAGGTATCAGTAATGAACTAACCAAGCACACATAACTTCAGATATCTACGTCAGAAGTTACCCATTCTTTCTATATCTAGTGTTTATTAAAAGCTGTACTGGTTGGATAAATGTAGATAATGAAAGAATCAGTCCTGGAGGAAAAAAAAAAAATATTTACTTCTAGACCCTTAATTTCCTTGAATCTCTTGCTCAAAATTAAAAATAAAAAATGCTTTTAGTACCACCTGCCCTCAACACAAAGTATTAGGAACATTAATACCATATACACTTGTTAAAACTGAAGGAGGCAAATTAATTTCAGAAACAAATCCTGCTAAATGACAAAGAGACATGAGAACTGTGACATTAAGATGTGCCCTCCCAAAAGCTTAATCTATCACATTGAACACTCAAGCCAAGTACCCTGTCAAAAGAGTAGCAGATTCAAGTGTCTGCTACAGGTAAAGACTAGAAGCAGACCATCTTCATAGAATCATAGAATCACCAGGATGGAAGAGACCCGTCAGATCATCGAGTCCAACCATTCCTATCAAACAATAAAGCATGTCCCTCAAGACCTCATCTACCCATGCCTTAAACACCTCCAGGGAAGGTGAATCAACCACCTCCCTGGGCAGCCTATTCCAATGCCCAATGACCCTCTGTGTGAAAAACTTCCTCCTAATCTCCAGCCTAAATCTACCCTGGCGGAGCTTGAGGCCAATCCCTCTTGTCCTGTCCTCTGTCACTTGGGAGAAGAGCCCAGCTCCCTCCTCTCCACAATCTCCCTTCAGGGAGTTGTAGAGAGCAATGAGGTCTCCTCTCAGCCTCCTCTTCTCCAGGTTAAACAACCCCAGTTCTCTCAGCTGCTCCTCATAGGGCCTGTTCTCCAGCCCCTTCACCAGCTTTGTGGCTCTTCTCTGGACTCGCTCCAGAGCCTCAACATACTTCTTGTGGTGAGGGGCCCAGAACTGAACACAGAATTCAAGGAGCGGACTCACCAGAGCCAAGTACAAAGGGAGAATAACCTCCCTGGACCTGCTGGTCACACCATTTCTGATCCAAGACAGGATGCCATTGGCCTTCTTGGCCACCTGGGCACACTGCTGGTTCATGTTCAGTCGGCTGTCCACCAACACCCCCAGGTCCCTCTCTTCCAGGCAGCTTTCTAGACAGACTACTCCCAGTCTGTAGCTCTGCATAGGGTTGTTGTGCCCCAAGTGCAGGACCCGGCATTTGGCCTTGTTAAACCTCATCCCATTAGACTCAGCCCAGCGGTTCAGCCTGTTTAGGTCCCTTTGCAGAGCCTCCCTACCCTCCAGCAGATCCACACTACCACACAGCTTAGTGTCATCTGCAAACTTGCTAAGGGTACCCTCAATGCCTTCATCTAGGTCATTGATGAAGACATTGAATAGGGCTGGACCCAGCACTGAGCCCTGGGGAACCCCACTTGTAACTGACCTCCAGCTGGACTTAACACCATTTCCCACCACTCTCTGGGCCCAGCCATCCAGCCAGTTTTCTACCCAGGAGAGTGTCCGCCAGAGGTGACAGTTTCCGTAGCAGAATGCTGTGAGAAACTGTGTCAAGGGCTTTACTGAAGTCCAGGCAGACCACATCCACAGACTCTCCCTCGTCCAGCAGCCGAGTCACTTTGTCATAGAAGGCGATCAGGTGAGTTTGGCAGGACCTGCCTTTTGTGAACCCATGTTGACTGGGCCTGATCACCTGGTTCTCTTGCAAGTGCTTCATGATAGCATTCAAGATCACCTGTTCCATGACTTTCCCTGGCACTGAGGTCAGACTGACTGGCCTGGAGTTCCCGGGATCCTCCCTGCAATCCTTCTTGTACATGGGCACAACATCAGCCAGCCTCCAGTCCAGTGGAACCTCCCCAGTCTTCTAGGACTGCTGGAAGATGATGGAAAGGGGTTTGGCCAGTTCATCTGCCAGCTCCGTAAATACCCTTGGGTGAATCCCGTCTGGTCCCATAGACTTGTGGGTGTCCAGTTGGGCAAGCAAGGCTCTGACCACCTCCTCTTGGACCATGGGAGCCTCGTATTGCTCCTCTAGTTCTGGGGTTTGTACACAGAGGGAACAGCTTTCTTTCCCATTAAAGACTGAGGCAAAGAAGGCATTAAGTACCTCAGCCTTCTCCTCATTCCCTGTCACTGTTGTTCCCTCTGTGTCCAAAAGGGACTGTATGGTCTCCCTAGTTCTCCTTTTGTTATTTATATATTTATAGAAAAATTTTTTTTTGTTACCTTTCGCGGACTTTGCTAACCTGATTTCTAGTTGAGCCTTAGCCTCTCTGATTTTTTCCCTACACAACCTCACTTCCCTCCTGTAGTCCACCCAAGAGGTCTGTCCCCTCTTCCAGAGCCTATAAACATTCCTCTTCTTCTTGATGTCACTCAAGATCTCTCTGTTCAACCAAGCTGTTTTTTCCCCTGACATTTTTTTTCTGGAACACAGGGATGGTTTTCTCCTGAGCTGCTAGGATCTCCTTTTTGAAGGGCTCCCAGCCCTCATGGGCTCCCTTGCCCTTAAGTACTGTCTCCCATGAGACTTTGCCAACCAGCCTTCTAAAGGGTTTAAAGTCTGCCCACTGGAAATTTAATGCAACTGTCCTGCTAACTACCCTCTTCACTTCGCCTAGAACAGAAAACCCTATCATCTCATGATCACTTAGTCCTAGGTGTCCCCCTACTGCCACATGCCCCACAAGGCCTTCTCTGTTGACAAACAGCAAGTCCAGGAGGGTATCTTCCCTCATTGGTTCATTCACTAGCTGCACAAGGAAGTTGCCTTCCACGCATTCCATCTTGGTTTCAATTTTCTTGTTTTAAGCATCCAGAAGAAACACAGAAATTGTTTTCATAGATTTCTTACAACCTTACCTTCTGAGTGTAGGAAAAATTCTCAAACAAACAAAAAAATGAATATATTAAAAAAATACATTTTAAATTGTGTCACTATTTAGAGACTCAGTAGGTCAAATAAGTAGTTAAAGGATTTTTTTAACATCACAAATAGCTATTTTTACAATCATTTGTCAATAGAACCCTATACAAATTAAACACGCAATTCAAAAGGCGTGCTGACAATCAGCACTTTAATAATTTCAAACAAACAGACCCTGCAGGGGAGAGCACCAACATATTCATATTAGTCCCTAGAATATGCTCAAGTCTTCCCTGCTGATCTCTCTCCCCTCCTTAGTTAACAAGCCAGAGCAAAAACACCCAAGCATATCTGGCTGGTCAGAACAGAGCTGTCAGTCCGGACTACAGGATAACAGAGATGATGTGTTGTCACATGTATTTCATCGACATAAACTGATGAAGGCCAAAGGATCAAATGCTATTCCAGGATCTAAACATCTGCCCAGATTATCACACAGACTGAGAACATGGGTTTTATTGTAAAGGTTCAAGACATAGCACAAGACGTAGCAAATGACAGCTAATTACTAAATTCTCTTGTTATAACAAGTGATGTATCCCAGGTATTCTACTCCATCACTCTGTGAAACAGGAGTGCCTCAAATGCTCTTTAAATAGAGTTTAAGAAAAGGTGCTGCAAAAGTCAGGTCAGCATTTGGGATGCTGCCAAAACGAATGAAGTAATTCACACTTAGTGTACATTTATCCCACTATTGTTCATGAAAACCAAATGTCCTGAAAGTATAAGCTAAAGTAAAGCTATTTGCAAACAACTTTTCGTAAGCTTTACATTATTTACAGCAGCCTAACCTAGTAAGATATCAATGCCCATGGCAGGGGGATTGGAACTGGATGATCTTTAGGGTCCCTTCTAACCCTAACTATTCTATGACTCTGTGTTAATGAAGTCCTTTAGCAGGATTAAAACTGACCATCTAAAGGGCACATACGAGCACAGACTGGCAGTGTACAAAGGGGCTCACCACTCTCGGTTCAAAGGTCCCATGCACACAAATGTGTTAGCCAGCACCAGAACAGAGAAGAACACAAAACCCATCACCCCGGTGTATACTGACAGAGTTCTCTTTTCACAGGAGCTGTCCTTACCATAATCCCTCAGGAGAGCTTGTGCAGGTCGCTCACTGTCTGGTGTTGTGGGCTCCGTACTGCCTCCACTTGCAGTGCTAATGCCACTGTTGGTACGACTGTGGCTTTTGAAGAGGTTGCTTTCACCTCCATTCTGCAAATTGAAAGGCAGTTTTGTGTCATGAGAAGATATCTGAGCAGAGTCCCCTGTATGGGGAAATGCTCTCAGACACAAAGAAGAAAGATGCTCAAGCCTCAAGCTGCTGACTGAGCACCTCCCGCTAGCATATACAATGAGGAGTGCATTCTCTCTGAAACAGTAACTTCATAAACAAAAACCACTCACCATTTCCATCTGGCATCCAATTGCTTCCAACAGTGCTGAATCCTGAACAATATTTAACATTGCACCTGCAGGACCCAAGACAAGAACATAACTAATGACCACAGTACAACAGTCACTGCCAAAATTCACAAAGTGGGTTCTAAAGGTCTAACAGAACCCCCATCCTGCTGTACAAAAACTTTCTAAGAGTTTTATAAAACACAGGATTTGCCCCAGGCTCAGCCATTTTAAGCTGATGAGAACTAAGATACACAGGCTTTCAGCTATTTAAAAAATGCTTTGAACACTGGGCTTTCAAATTCCTCAGTTTCAGAAGTATTTTGGTTTCACAGAAGGGCTGGAATAATTTCTTGCTTAATGTCAGACTGCACTCATTTAAAAACTCAGGTTGCAGTTAAGGATATTGACCGATTCTTTGAATAAAATAACAGCATTTGTTAGATAACAGAGAGATAAAAAGAGCCACACAGCCCAAAGACACCTCAAGGGTTGCACAGTGATAGCCCCAGATATGTTCCTGACTAGTACAAGTCTCCTTGTCCCAGCTTGGCCATCAGGAGTCAAAAGACAGCTGACTGGCAAATGAAACCATGTTTTCAAATCTAATGAACTATCAATACCCAGAGCAACTGCTGGAAGTGGAAGGGAGCAAAGCCTGCTCCATCTAGCATAAGACATCATGCTTGTCCTCACATTGATCAATGACCAGCAAAACCAACCCCAAACCATAACACAAGGAGCTCCATTTTACAAAGGAATTTCTGACCCCACCCCACCAAAAAAACTAATACTAGGCTAATACTTGCACAATTTATAATCTGTGAGAGTTAATTGCTAATCACAGAGTTAATTGCAAACTGCTTTCATTTCAATTCAGCTACAACAAAAAACCAATCTCCTAGATCTAGAGGCTACATCCTAATCTGAGCTGGGACACACTAAGATTGCCCCTACCTGGAAGTCATCCTTAGCCTCTCAACTTTGTGCTTTGCTTTCCACCAGGGCCCAAAATATTGTAAGGAAAAAGGTGGAATTCCAAGCAGAGGGGCCCAGCCCTGCTCCACCCAAATGAGCCCACAGGCAGTCATCCCTTCAACAATGGGAGAGAGAAATGCATGCAACTGTAAGATGCTGCTTAATTAAAACTGCCTAGGCATTTGGGGGGCCCTTGGTAAAGCAGCGTGGACAACCTGTACCTTCCTGCCATGCCAGCCCACAAAGGGGCAGGACTGGGAACACTGACTCCAACACACTCATTGCCATCGGTTTTGTCTTCTGCCCAGCACTCAGCAATAAATATTTAGGAAACACCACTGGCTCTCTAGAGAGAAAAGCACCCCTCACTGTCAAACACAGAGAGCATTGACTTTGTTGAGAAATTGTAGGCACGTGTGATAACCTGGTGAAACTGGAGATTACTGAAACCTCTCCAACCACAGCCAGCAGGGAATAACTTCACATACAGAAACAGGAGTTTAAGAAAAGGAATGCAGGGGAGATGGACTGTTGTGGACTACTGAGCAGTTGAGGAAGTCTGGGGTTGTTTAGGCTAGAGAAGAAGAGGCTGAGGAGAGACCTCATCACTCTCTGCAGCTCCTGGGAAGGAGGCTAGAGCAAGGTGGTTGCTGGTCTCTACTCCCAAGTAAGAATGGATAGGATGGGAAGAAATGTCCTCAAGTTGTGCCAGGGCAGGTTTACATTGGATATCAGAGCTGGGAGCGGGGGTAAATAATCTTTCCTGGCAGAGGCTACTCATGGTAGTGGTGGAGTCTCCACCCCTGAAGGGGTTCAAAAACTGCGTGGCTGTGGCACTTGGGGACATGGTTTAGCAGGCACAGTGGGGTTGGGCTGACAGATGGACTGGCTGAGCAGAGAGGCCTTTTCCAACCTCAGTGATTCTGTGATTCTATGACTAGTATTGAAACAGTAACAGTAAAAAAAAAAACCAAAACATTCAACACACAGCATCTACCCAGCAAGATGGAAACACCAGTTTGCAGTGGAGGGGAACAGGAATACCTGGGTAGGATTTACCAGAGCATCATACTGTGGTTCTGGAGTTGGTGTGGCCTTCCATTCACCAAAGCACCCTGGGGCTCACTCACAGCATTGCTTTGGAGCCATAAATACCCTCACCAGCATCAGTCACAAATCCTTCTTATTCTCCTCCAGTCTTATGACAGTAAAGGAAACACTCTGCAGAAAAACTTACTAAAAGCTTTGGCAGACTGGATTCGTTGTCCTTCACTGCTCATGCTATTTTCTCACTTAGCCCTATTAACCAGGTACACTCTGTCTCCCACAACAACGTGGACACTTTCCATCCCGCTGCCAGTCTGACTTCTCCATAAACAGACAAAAGAGGTATTGCAACTACTGATGGGCAAGGACACCATAATGTGGAAAAAGCACTTTTAAAGACAGAAAACTAAGGGGAGGGGGTGGGGGTGGAAGGCAAAGTATATTTTTTTTCTTGTCTGAAGCAACATACAAGAGGAAAAAAAAAAAGGGGGAAGATGCAGCAACGCACAGGAATGGTTGGACTCGATGATCCGGTGGGTCTCTTCTAACCTGGTTATACTATGATTCTATGAAAATATACCCTTGAGGGAGTTTGCACTGCTCAAGTTTGCAGCTTCTACTTTCTGAATATCCAGAATAATGTTAATATACTCCTTACCTCATAGAACAGTTTGTTGCCAAACTACAATGCAGCTCCAGACTCTACTCCAAAGCTTTTGTCACACAGGGTTGAACAAATGTCAGCTGGATTTTGCCAGTGCTGGCCCACCAGTCACAGTATTTCAACTTGTTTCTAGGTTTTGGCATGATTAAGCCTATGTTCCCTGTAACCCAGCAGTCAAGAATGCTTCCAGATATTAAAACATAATTTTTTGCTATTTTCATTCATTCAATGACTGGCTTTTCCTGCTAGAATGTGCTTTATTTCATTCTTTACTTTTCAAGCATTATTCCGCATTTGTAAAAAGAGATTAACAAAAATGTGACGCTTTTCAGGATGTTTCCATAGTACAAGGGAGATTACACAGATGACAACCCACCAGGAATGGCATCTGTTTTCTTGCACAACAATATATTACTAATAACCCATATAATTCCAGAACAGACTACAATAGATACTTCTATAACACAGTTAATAGAGAAGTTGAACTAACCTAGGATCATTTGAGTGTTGTTGGGATCAGTTTCCGTTTGCAAAGCTCCTATCAGTATATTCACAAGCCTCAGTTTCAAGGAAAGAAAGGTTACTGGCTTATCATATGTTGAGCTGTCATCATTGCTGAACTTCCCTTCCAGGACAACCTGAAGGAAAAACATTTATTTCAGTATCAATCAGAGATTACACCAGCAGGGTATGGGTTTCAGAAGTGAATACCCACAGCACACATTGCTACTGAGAGCTTGCAGCACAGCCTTACTGTTCGAGACTCATTGCAAGAGTTTCAGCACTAAACAGAACACTGAACACAATCACACGTGTCATCCAAATCCCACTCTGAAACAAGCAGGAAAACAAAACTGGAAATTCAAAATGAAGCGATAAGTTTACTACCTCAGACTTTATGGTTCCAAAATGATGAGGGAGAGGCAACAGAGACAGCAAGATGTTAATCGAAGCTCTTCTTAGCTCTGTGGGGTTTACATATATTTTAAACTTTGACAGTTCTCTGCAAATCAAAGCATTATACAGTTAATCAACTTTCCACAGGAATGTGGAGCCACATCTAATAAAGATACAGCTACCCAGTGGTCTTAAGCAGCTCTCAGAACCGCTTCTTTCTAAGCTCATCACTTTATCTTTAACTAGCAGCTCTGGTGCAATGAACTCATGCAGGGACCATCACCAGCCGAGGGTAATGTACCCCATGTAAGAGCAACAGGCTCATGAAAGTATTATTCATGTACTGCAACTTTAAAGCAGGAAGATTCGGTCATGAGCCTCTACTGGCTTCTTGCAACTCACACCCACCCAGGACTATCAGAGAACATGCTCATGCGTGTGTTGCATGAAACACGAGCTGCTTAGCCAACAGATCAACATTTTTTAGTAGCCACCAGTAAATTCTTCTACTCTTAAGACCTATTCAAAAGCAGCAGTCGCTCAGACTGAAGCCCAGAAGATAAATAATATTTTATGCATAAACGAAATGCAATGCAGTACCAAGACACAAAACATAAGTTAAAAGAAGCATGCACAGAGTAGTCTTAAATTACATAGCAAAACATCCAGGTATCTATACAGTACTCCAATTTCAGCCTATATTATCATTTTTCCTGTTTAATGGCGTGTAAGATTACTTTAATGAATTTACTGCAGCAATAGCCACTAATTAATATCCTCTGAAATTTTACTTAAAAAGCAGTGGGTTTTCAATGTATTTGATCTAAAGCGCTGCTCTTGCCTGTTCTCAGACTGCTTTCCATCACTGAACGTTGACAACTCACATCTCACTTGAAACCAGCTCTATTATTGCTTTAAAGAAAATGGCATTAAATAGAACTGAAAATTAGAGCTGATGGAACGCTGCTGTTATCATCAAATGCACACATATTGGGGGTTATTTCAGCGCTAACTATTCAAGAATGACAGAATCTCCAGAAGATAAACACCTCCCCACATTTCTGATGATGTTTATAAGGAAACAGCAATTTACCTGTCAGGTAAAATAGTTTCAAGAGCCGAAATGAAATAAGGAACCACGACATCGATCCCTTTCAGGTCACAGCAGAACAAAGGAGGGGAGTTTAGGATAACACTGGCAAGAACAGGGTGGCAAACGAAATCTGCTATCTGCAAACCCTGAATTAAAAGCATGTAAAATCTGACAAAGAAAGACAAGATTAATTATTTGCACATTAAAAGCATCAGCATCCCACACGAACAAGAATGTGCAGCCACATCTTTTCTAAACAGTTAACTTTAAAATCAGAGCTAGGGAACATTTACGAGATTCCCCTGGAGTTACCTTAGCACAGGCAAGCGCACCAGATCAGCTGAACAAACCTCCTCACCAACCACATGTACTCCATGTGAAAAGCCAGCACAGACAGCTTCACTGAATATTCGGACTTGTTGCAACCCAGGAACGGGAGCTGCACAAAAGCCCAGGTAGTCACCAACAGCACTGGCACACTCTGCTCTCCCACTACCTCCTTCCCATATAAGGGTGGGATCAGGACCTTGATTTTAACTCCCTGACACAATAAAAATACTGTGAAATCTTTAGGGGCAGAAGACAGGGCACACTAGACAGTGACTGGGAGGAGACCAAACATGACCATCATAACCAGTGCAAACAAACAGGCAGTGGGGCAAAAGCCCAGCTGGCTATCATCCTAAAGCACTTTGGTTCTCTTACAGTTTCTTCTTAGAGTATACTTATACCCCTTTATTTTTTTTAAAGGTTTGCAAACAAAGGAATCTCCCTGATGGGATAAAAGAATCAGGAACAGTCCGTGCAACGTGCAGTCTTCCAGGAAGTTTTGATATGCTCTGGGATAAACACACTTGAATGGTTTGAAAGTCATGGTTTACAGCAAATTCTCTGCCTCTGGCATTTGGTGCTTCACTTTTTAATAAAAATTTGCACGAGTTATGCTACAATGACCTTATTTTATTAGAAACAAAACAGGAAACAGAGGTACTTTCCTAACCAGGTGTGTTCAGAGACCTGACCTGGTTTTTCTGAACCAGTAGCCAGGACTCTGACTGTATCAGAGCACTATTCACTGTGAACTCATTCACACCATAAAGTTACACCAATAAACAACTGGAAGAGAGGTTAGTACCGGGATAGGTAAGCTGGCAATATTTCCTCCCCAGTCTTCTTGCTACAAAATATCCTACACAGTGTCCCACACGCCTCTGCCCTTCCTGCTTCATAGTTGTCTGGAAATTCACTGGCATCAAACATGGGGTTGGAAGCCATTGTGTCTGTGGACATTTGAGATCCTTTCCGGCGGAACTCCACGCTAGCTTGAGTAGCTATAGCTGGGAAGAGAAAAGAGAGCATTTCACTGTGTGTGTTAATGTATGCAACAGGCTCATGGGACCCTGGACACAAAGATCAAGTCAAATTTAGTAGTTACGAAGGTGTTAGTTCATTGTACTTGAGTTTCCCTGCTTAGAAAGTGTTTGTGGGTGTAACTGACTTCTCTTAGCAAGGACAAAAAATGACCTTCATATTCTAGAACCTGTCCCAGCTTTCTGCTGGGAAGAGCATGCTTACATCCAATATTAGCTCCTTGCCCTCTCTGAAGGCCAAGGCTCTCCCTGCACCTCGGCTCTCCTCTCCAGAACAATGAGGCACCTCCTTGCCTTGCCACCTTATAACACCCAAAACCATCAAAGTGGTGCCACCACTGTGACCTCCAAGCAAGTACTTAATTTCATAGTCACAGAATGGTTTGGAAGGCACATTTAAAGCCCATCCAGTTCCATGCCCTACAATGGGCAGAGACACCTCCCCACTGGATTCAGTTGCTCCAAGTCCCATCCAACCTCGCCTGGAACAACTCCAGGGACTTCCAGCTGGCCAGTTCTTTTATGCTGCTCTGAACTGCTTGGATCCCATTTTGCTGCATAAAATATACATTACATTAAAAAAAAAAAAAAAAAAAACATTTTAAGGACCTGCATCAGAAAGGGAATTTCGCTGAACCCCACTCCTCTGATTTCACAGAATCATAGAACAACCAGGTTGGAAGAGACCAACCAGATTTGGCCCCTCTATTCTTACATGACCACTAGAATGGCCAAAAACATTTGAGGTCAGATAGCCTTCCACCAGCAGCTACTGGGGAGGCTGTCCCTCTCCTAGTCCCCATCCCATAATATGCTCCCACAGAACTCTCAGGGGAGACTGCTTTCACCTAAACAGAATGTGGCTCTACCAAGCCTCATGCTCCCCACCTTCAGGACAGTTCTGCCACCCCGAGCCAGTTAAATCCATGTGTTTCTAGGTATTTCTGGTCCCCCTTCACACATCAGCATCACATGCATGTGATGCAGGAGGCCATTCACTTTGCTGGCTCCATTTGTCCTTCCAAGGATGGCAACCCCAAAAGATAAGATTGCTCTAAATCCCATTCTTTTTTTTCTATTTTTCCTCTGACAGCCTCGCTCTTGGATTCCCAATGGCAGACAGAGCATGTCCTCCTTACTTTAGCGAAACTATACTGACTTTTTAACCCTTTGCTAAGCTACAAACCCAAGCAGGAGAAGGTGTGTGCTGCTAACAGCATCACACCAACACAGTTCTACCTGGACCAAAGAACATGCCCCACCTCAAGCACGGGACCCCACTCAACACCAGGTTCAACATTGGTATTGCAAACAAAGGCCTGTTAACACTTCAGCAGCTGGAATCTACAGACAAGGGGTTGGGGTTTTGTTTGAGTTTTTAAAGAAATGTCCTGATGACAAGTGTCTACTCCTAATTTTTGTCTTTAAATTCATCGTTTAACTCACTGTTACCTTAAAAATTTTGATGACGTAAGTAGCAAATAAGAACAAATCTTTATGTATCTTCCCATGAGCCATTTTTGTCCTAAAAAAAGCTATCCAGCAATATATTGTCATTGGAAAAAAAAACACTACATGCACAATGCATACAAATCAAACACTAGATCTGTAAAATAAGCTTTAAGTAAAAAAAAACATGGTTAGTGCAAAGTCCTGAAACTCATGACATGATCACAGACTAAAGTACAGAAAAGATGGGATTGATTCAGGCAGATATTAATTTGCTTTTGCCAACAATCCTCCCCATTCAAAAACACACACAAAAAAATTACTTGTCTTTTTTAAGTAAAAGTGCAAAAGCTACAAGAGACAATGAGAATGGATTCACAAATAAAATATGGGGTTATGGAAAAAGAAAAGCATGACCATAATTAAGGAAAAGCTACAGGTTCCTACTTACAAGATTTATAAGAAAGAAGAATTTGGATAAAAGATGCTGCAAGATAATAGAAATAAAATGGAAACAAATCAAAGGACAGCAGTAGTTATAAAATACTTTTAAGATGGTGAAATTGTAATATAAGTTAAGAAGCTTTTAGCTTTTATAAAAAATAGATTAAAAGCTTTATGATACAGCAAGCTTGTTAAACACACAGGAAATCGGCATTCAGGTCCAAAATTATGGGCTTGAAAGTATCATGCAAAACAATGAACAAAAAGTTACAGAATACTAAGGAGGTTCAGAGCTGTTCATACCCCTGTACATCAGTTCCTCAGAGGGCTGTGTTAACCCTTCCCAGCTTGAGGACATTTCCCTACAGCATACTGCATACAGTGCATTCTAAGGCTCCTGGGACTCAGGGATTCGTTTGGAGGGAAGGTTACTTACCTGCAGAGCCTCCTCCCAGCAATGCTCCTCCTTCCAAGCCGTGGGTTCCTGACTGCATTACAGCTCCCTCGTCCCTAACGCAAGCTGTTAGCAGCAGCCCACAGACCTGGGCACACCTCCCCTGGCCACCAGCTCAATCCACAATCTCACAGAGCAGAAAAAAAGGCTGAACAATGCCAGAAATATCAACATCTCAAAAACAATCTCTAGAGGATGAAGAGAGGAAAGGCTCCAGCAGACAGGTCCCAGGAGAGCACATCACCACCTCCTCAGAGCTGCTTCTTAGCTGTGCAGCATCAGATAAAGACCAAGTCCCTCAGCAACACCCAAGATGTCTCAAATTCGGGAGATTCTTAGAGTTTGTAGTTTGCGCTAGACCCCCAGAAGCATTCTTTGAGACATAAATAACAGTAAGGCCACCCCAAGATTCCCCACTGCCAACAGTGCCTGCGGGTTACCAGCAACCCCCCCCCAGGTAACACACAGCTAGCAGGCTCATGAACAATTTCTTCAGGTAACAAGGACTGAGAAGGAGCACAGATTGGAAGATTCAGTTGCTAAAATTGCAGGTGCAAGGTATTAACAAGTTTTCCCAGTTCTCACAAGCTGCTGAAGACAGCAACCAGTGGCAGCGCACATTGAATAGCCAAATTTGTCTGAAACACATCCTGCCAGTAGAATTATATTCAGCACAGGTATGCAGAGCTGGCACATTCAGGGTGAATTTGACAGAGGTTTCGTAGCACCTTTCTTATGAAGGCTTTTTCTCCAGTACCAATCACAGGGAGCCATCTATGCCAACCAGCAGCTACAACCACACCACACAGCCATCTCCAAACACTGCACTAGCAGGACCCAGCACCTTTCAAACCAACTCTGTGTTTCCAAAAAGACCATTTTCTTCTTTCACCACAATACAGAGCAATCTTCATTAGCTGCCTGCTATAAAGCCATACAGTTTCCCCATTGAGATCTTGCTGCAGAAACTCAACCCAAACAAATGGCAACCCAAAAAAAAGCATTTTGCCAATGAAGGCAAGATCCCTGTTTTGCTTCAGAATCCAAACAACCCAAGCCCATCTTGAAGGATGGGGCTCAAAGAGCAAAGGGGAAGGCTACTTTCCAGGCAATGCACTCCATTCATACTCAGGAGTACACAGATGACCTCCAGCTAATCCTGTGGGAAGGAACAGCTCTCTCTTCTCAAAGACAGACAGACAAACCCACAGCAACCACAAACATCAAACATCTATGATTATTCTGAACTGTAGAAGGGGTTGCACAAAATGTTTAGCAATGAAGACAACAGAATTGAATGACAGTGGGGCAGCAGCTATACTGACAGATTCAGAGAAGAGCTGAGGTGGGACAGGACCCTCTGCAGTCAAGTCCCCAGCTCCACCAAAGCAGGGTCAAGCAAAGCAAGTCCAGTTACCCTTCCACCCATCCAGACGTTTTTCATCTCAGAACCTACAAGAAGTTACACATTTTTACCACCAGTCATTTTTCTTGACTTCCCTCCTGGAGGTTAAAGAGTTCAAGAAGGAAGCTATGTGAGGCTCCTGAAGAAGTTGAAAAGCAAAGGTAGACAGCTACTCATCCACAATGGCCCTGATCAACTGCACTTTATTTTCTAACTCATCAAAAAATACCTTTTGTTGTAAGATGGGAGGAGAAGGATGTGCCAAGTCCACATGAATCAGTAGGGTTTGTTTAAAAGACCTGAACTAAATCCTGAACTAGAACGTGAGACCACAGCTCATCCCTAGGGTGACTTGTTACACACTCCAATTTAGCTCATGAATACCTCTTCAAAACCATACCATATGGGTTCACACTGAGAATGTATCATATGACCAAAGAGGAATAAGAAACAGACACTAGAAAATGCAATGTTCCAGAAAGGTGTTCCAGGGCAGGGATCTCAACGGGAACAAGGAGCAATCCGTATCACCAGATTTCACCACTTTCTTTCTCAAAGTGGGCCTCAGTTCCCCAGTCAGAAATGAAACAGAGAACTCATATCAGAGAGCTAGAGAAGAGAAATCCTTAACTGCACAGCACTGAAGCAAATGGAACACTAGAAGGGTTTACAGCAGTTGAGATCTTATACAGCTGCAGTCCCAGACATAAAAAGCAGTGCATGGGTCAGTGGAAGATAACGTCGCACAGCAAAGCTGGTTAAATGCAGACACTTATCAACTGTAAAATATTTAAAGTATCCACAAAAATAACAGTGCTCCCTGAAGACAATACAAAGATGATCAACAGCAGTGACAAACAGGGCGAGAACATACACACTGGTCGCAAAGGCATTACTGTACCAGGCTACAGAGGATGGCAGATGGACAGTGACACAGAGGTACAGCCAACCTGCAGCCACAAAGAAGCAGATCTATTTTTGTCCTGCTTCCTACGGATAGGGACTGTGGCAGCTAAATGTCCCTTCTGTGCTGCCATCTCTTCAAGACACATTTGTGTTGGGTAGCTTGAGCAGAGGGCAGGCAAATGGTCACGACATGCAGAGCTTATCATTACTGATGGCCCCCAGTTGTGTGATGGAGAGCCACACAACCTCCCTGCCAACTCAGTACAGCACAGCACCTCACCTTGTACCTTATGCTGTTTCAGGAGGAAAAAGACCTCACTTGGAGACACCAAGCTTCACAGACTGGAATCCCAAAACACAAGCTTTCCAGTTCAGTCTTAAACCTGATTTAAGACACTGATGCTTCAAGCCAACAGGAACTGGAGGAGCCAAGCCCTTCACAAGGCTTGATAAATTCTCCCACCTAAAGCAGATGCTGAGCAAAAGGATTTACCCAAAAGGATAGATCACGCAATCAGACTTCGGTGCCTCTCCACTGAATTCCAGCAGTATAGAGTCCATCTTCAGCTGGCTCTCCCTCCGATAGACTCCCATGATGTTGTCTTGACCAGTATTTTACGCAGCAGTAACAACACCCATGAGCAGGAAAAAGTTGACTGAATTCCCCCCAATTAATTCTATGCTCCAAATAGCTAGAAAAGAAGGACAACAGAGCCAGTTCTCTGGGTCTCTGACAACACAATTCTCTCAGATGCACTGCTGCCACTAAGTGGCACAATGTGCAGCATGGGAAGACTGGTTTCACTATGGACAGTTCAGAGGAGCATGGAGGAGGAATAGAACCAAGCACTTTCCCAAAAGATGTTTCTAATTTTCAGGAAACTAGGAAGTCCTACTGCAAGGCCTGCAAGATGACAATTCTGACTGCAGTTGGTGACTGAACACATGGGATATATGAACAGAGGGCCCTGGAAGCTCTTCATGAAGCCAGTCATTTTGAATTGGTATGACTTCTGCTAGGATCACACCAACTCTGCTTGCAGCTGATGCTGTTGCAGAAGCAGCATCTCCACTGACACCCTTTTCAGGTTAAGCACTTCATTAATTGCTCAGGATACAGGTTAGGCTAATTAAAATGATGCAATCAACCCAAAAAGCATTACATACAGAAATATATAAGCTGCATACACAACAAACATGCCCTAAAATTACACCTTATTCCTTGCTAAACTCAGCGGTTTCTCCAGTAACACACCATGGGCCTCTTACGGGGAGGGACTTGAGCCTTCTCCACAGAAACCCTCAATTGAACACTTTCAAAAACCATGTGCTGCAAAGCCAAAAATACCTCGAACAGATCCCATATCTAAAACCCATCACCTCCAGACAGAGATCTGTGGCTCGATTATCAAACTGCTGCCATCAGGTCCCATCAGGAATCCAAGTGGCACCATCAAACCTCTTTCTCCTGTTTTCCTTTCTTAGACCCATTAACCCCTGACATATTGTGCTCTTGGAAGAATTCAACCAATATTCAAAACACTACATACAGAACAGGAAAAAACACAAGGACTGACAAAGTTTATTCTTCTCAAACCTTTATCACCAAAAGGAAGAAAAGAGCTAAAGAGCATCTGTGAGCAGACTATGAAATCAGCTGTTAAATCTCAAAACACTCAACCTCTAACACTGTGCACAGCACAGCAGGCAAGTCACATCCAGCAGCTGAGGACTGATGACAACCACAGTATTGAGATCAACATGGAAACACACAGCAACCCTCACTGAAAGGTAGCAGCTTCACTTGCTATTTTAAGGACTTCTGTTTTCAGAACACTCTCCAAAACCAAAGCCAAGCACCACTTCACACAGTACCTGGGAGCAATGTCTGACAATTTTGCGAACATTACAGAGTCTCTGCAAAACGTTACTGTTCCTTAGATACCCAAGCAGATTTCAAACGAGGAAATACTCTTACTATATTATCCCCTTCATTTAATAAAGTCTTCCCCACTACCATCACCAGGACTGCCATGCTTGTTAGAGCTAGGGAGTTTTTCATAGTAAAAAAGGATTTTTTTTAAATTCCCAAGCCTCTAGCCACCTGCTCAGCTAACAGCAGATGCTAGCTCAGCTGGGAGGGGTTAACTAAAACACAGCACTGCAGGTCTTTTTTTATTGGATTATGCATATATGAATCTTGCAGGTAGGAAATGCCAATAAAACAAGGAAAAAAGCGTACATCTATTTTTCAGTAATATTTACCAGTCATGCTGCTGTCTCTGTTTATTCCATTGTGAAGTTTACAGTGAACAAATGCTGCATCAAATAGCCATGATCCAAAGAGGTTCAAGATGCTGTTAACCTTTGGCCTGCGAGGAGCTGGTAGTGGCCGTGGCTCAGAACTTGTCTGGTTTGGGCTAGAGAGTGGAGAAGTAGAGGAGGGTTGGTGCTGAACCTTTGAAGGATGTGCAGTAGTTACCTATTTGAACAGAAGAATAGATCAGCTCCTGGAAGCAGGGAAATTACTTCCTCTAACAAAGGAAACTATCAAAAGGGTCAGCTACCAAGATCTAGAACATGAAATCTTACAGTGCTGGTCTTCATCGTTGCTTTATTCACAGTTACTGCCCGATGCCGGCGGTTGTGGGGTGGAGTGGTGTTGGTGGCCGTGGTCTGGGGCATGCTCAGCCTGTTGACCGGCGTGGGTGGTGCGCTATCGGATCGGGGCCGTGAAATACCTGCAGATCAAAACCAAAGCAAGCTTTCAGTAAGAACTCCACAGGGCCACACACAGCAACCCAGCTAGTGAGCACCTCAGCTTTTCTGTACAGACTAGTTTTCTCCCTGCCCCCAAACCAGCAGGAAGAAAAACATCTTTCCTCCTTCACTATTAGCAGAAATAAAGGCACAAGCAAAAGAAAAAGTTTAGATAAGTAAATTATTAAAAAAACACAAAGAACACCACCCCTTAACAACATGGGAAACTGAAAACAGGAGGACCAAGTCCAGAGGGAGGCAGAGAGGAAGGGGTGAGATTCACTTCCCAAATCCAACTTAACAGCTCACTCCCACCAAAATCCAGGTGTCTCACCTTTGCATTTCTTTGAAAACTACACCTCCCACACCTTGTTCCAAGACATCTCTAAGATGTCTTCATCTTTTGACCCTGCAAAACCAACTCAGCTCAGTGAATTAAGATGAAACTATCCATCATGCAGTTTTCTTCTAGTCTTGAGAGCTGAATCAGCTTGCTGAACAACCAAATACTCAGTAAGAACAAGAGATGGGGCAGGGAAGCAGAGCAAGTATGGTATTTCTGGAAGCAGCAGGACATTAGGGTACTCTTTACCCAGGTGCAGGAGAACACTTGTTGTGTATAAAGCTACTCTTCCCAGTCAGACTAGCTGGCAACTGCCCTCTGCAAAACCTGAAGTAACAAACACCAGTTCTTTTAATAAACAGAATTAACCTCACACTTCATTTGAAAAATTAAGTGTGGAACTGTAGCATGCAGATTTAACAATGATTTTTTTGACCCAAAAACTTTTCACAGCACCTTATAGAAGAAACTCTGGCTAAACCATCAGCGTGACACTGGTTTGGCACACTCTTTTGGAAATAAAGATGCAGTATTTTGCCAAACACACATGATGTAGGTACATATCAGGGAGAGGAAATAAGACCCATGTTCTTCAGCTGTTGGGGTAGAAGGCAATGAGATCACCCTTCTGCATTAGCTGAAGGAGTCCACACTGCAGCTCCCATTCGCCTGAGCACTCTCCCATCCACACAATCTGAATTTAACATCACCAAGAGATTTCCTATGCTGAGGGCATCATGGTCTGCAATCTATCTTTGCACTCCAAGTGGGCGACCATCACCCTAGGTGTTTCATCTTGCTACAGAATACCTTCAGAATTCTAAAGTCTCCAATTCAGCACCCAATCAAAGCTCAAGTAGACAGCAAAGCTCCTGGCACATTTGCAGGAGAGGCTGGGCTGCCAGACAAATTATGATATTATCTGAGAGTCTGCTGAATATTTTAAATTTCATAAGTAGTAAAGAGCAATCACTTGATTATAAAGTGCAGTATATACTTGCAAATGATATTATATATAATTATAATAATTATATAATAAATGTTATTTATTGAGGACACAGGTTTGAAGAGAATAAAACAACAACTCAGTTACTATTCCTAGCTATCTAGAGGTAAGAGAAAAGCATTACCTAGGAATGCATCCACTAAACAGCTGATCCCACGCATGGCACGAAAGAATATTTGAGGCAGATGTTTAAGGCAGGGGTACTGATTCAGCTCTTGCGTCATCCCACTCACATTCAGAAACTGCTCCTGAAATTTGGGGGTAGAGCTAATAATGGCTGGGTTACTCAAATCCACAGGATTACTGCACACAAAAAGAGAAAAAAACCACCTTAGTAAGTTCAAGAAAAACTGTTAGAATTTTAAAATCACTTAAAGATGCAATAGTCTAAGGCATTAAAATAACACTACCACAAATCAGTATCCGGTATCAACGTATCTTTAGCTGTTACCTCATCACAGGCTCAATTTTCACTTCCTAGGTTGGCAGGATTCAATTGTCTTTATATCTAACATTACCCAAATACACTGAGCAATTTTATTACAATCCAGTGAACCAGAGTACACACTGGATAAAATAATCCCCCCGTTGCAGTAACATTAATTACTTATCAGATCTTCTGAGCTCTGTTTAAGAGGTCCTCACATTGTCCTCACACAATGCTTACTTACTCACATTAAAAGTAAGCATTGAATTAAATATTGCCAGTGAGGAGTGACAAGCAAGAGAGTGGGTTGTAAAAGTTTGAGCTATGTATGCTTCCTAACTCACAAATCCTGTAACAGTAATTCCAGATTTGCAGAGTAAGGAGTTTTTGACATTACTGTCACAAATGAGGAAAAAACCAGTTTTCTTCAGTTAGCCAGGAAATAGATTTCAAACAGTCTAACGTTTACCTAGTTTTAATTAGTAAATAATGGTTTATATGGGAAGTTGAATATTTGGGTTATTCAGAACATTAAGGCCATGCCATTCCCAAGGATCTTTAAATCAAGCATGATGTTTGGCTCTGCTGTGTTTTTAAGGAAAAGCAATATGGATGTAAAAATTAACTGCACAGCTTTCTCACAAAACCAGAGATACACCCATCTTAAAACCAATCTTTTGCACCCTGGAGAATAAATGGAAGCAGAGTACATCTTTTGGAGCTATTGCTCTGCTTTTCCCATTTGC
Source organism: Coccyzus lansbergi (assembly GCA_033558105.1). Taxonomy (NCBI): domain Eukaryota; kingdom Metazoa; phylum Chordata; class Aves; order Cuculiformes; family Coccyzidae; genus Coccyzus; species Coccyzus lansbergi. The sequence goes on from JAUMJK010000171.1 coordinate 221,383, forward strand.
TATCTCAGAGAATCTAAACTGTATTGAAATCTTGGTTTTCGGATCCTCTAAAATGCCAAATAGGTAATTTTTTTTAACTTAAATGAAGCAGCTTAAATTCTGAAAAAGTCCAAGCGTTGGAAGTTGAACAATTCCCTCACAATCCTGCCCCAGTCACTGCAGGACACTGGTACAAGTGTTCAGGTCCTTGCTGAGAACTGCAGTCTTGGCCACCTCTGAAGAAATTATTCATTTGTCATGCTGATTGATAGACAAGATGCAAGAGTAGGAACAAGAGACAGCTATAATTACAATACCTCAGCATATGTAAAAAGCGAAACCAAGTTTGTGCAACGCACTCATTATCCATTTCTGGAGGAATCAGACCAGCATCTTCATCAGGAATTTTAAATGGAGGGAATGAAGGTCCATATGTAAAGCGCAGTAATCTAGAAAGCAAGGCAGACAGCTCTGTCATTCAGGCAGTACTCCTCAAAAGTTTAATTGTGCATTTGAGTCTCAGAGGAAACAAGCAGCCCACAGCTAAGCAACACCATATCATCCCAAATTTCCCAAGAAATCCCCGTTTTATACAACCATTTGGTCCTCCTAAAGCTCAAGGGAAAGGGGGCAAAGGAAAAAGAAGGAATTTAAGCCCTTGTCTTCAAGGCTCTTTAGCTGAAGAGGCAAATCACATTAGGGTGTACATCTAAACGCCAAGTTCATGACAACTTACAATGTACACCCCTGAGCAACACTTAGTGCCATCCTGCAGGTAGAATGGGATCTTCAAACTGCAAAGCAGCCAGTTCTCCGAAAAAGACACACTGTCTTTCAGAGAAGCTGGGAGTTGCAAAACTGTGAAAAGCAAATGCACAGAGGGCTCCACGGCAAAGTAGTATCCTGAGGACCACAGCTTAGATGACTCCTCTCTCTAGAAGACAGCAGCCATCAAAATGACTCACTTTCTGATTTGACCCTTGCTTCATCCCCAGCAATGCAAACTTACAGAGCAATTTCCCTGATCAACATCACCTTGGTGTTCTCAAAAAGGACTTAAGACACCTAAGTTGCATCTTCTCAACATCTCAGCATTCCCAGAAATCAGACTTTGTCCTTACCTAAGTTAAACTCACTTTTAGAACCATTTCCTGATTCAGTTACCACATCCCTATTTCCAAGCTTAGGGTTGCTTGTAACAGACAATAAATGTCCCATTCATCATCCTCCACTTAAACCTACATAGCTTTATGCGGATAAAGTTATTATAACTAGGAGAAGGAGAGAAGAGCAGAAGTCTACGCCGACTGCTAAACCAAGAGCTAAAGGGGCTGCATTACAACCAGGCACTTCCCCAGTTCCAGACACTGCAGTAACTTGCAGCCAATTGTGGTGAAGTACATTCAAACTAATTTCGAATCACGGTCTGTCATGGTAACAAGCTTGGACAAAAGGCAAATGAGCTTTAGGACACAAGGCCTTCTTCAGGTCCAAACCAGAAACACACACTTGGCTACAGGGCAGCAGATGCCTTCCCCATACCAATGTCGTGACACTCATCTACATTGCCTGCCACAGCAGCATCACCCTGGAGACAGTTCTTGCCAAGGAATTCCTACCTCTAACAAACCCGGAGGAGTCTAGGCACACCCCACACGGACAGCCGTGCCCCACACCGCAGTCTGGCAGCAGACTGCCCTCCTTCACCACTCATCCACTACAAGCTAAGAGAAATCAGGATTTCAGGGAACATGGTCAAATCTTAACTGAAATTGAGGACATTCTCAAGAATGACTGAAAACAGAAATAGACTGGAATGCACATATTCAAGATAGTAAAACAGAAATAAATTGCTCTAGATAGATAAAAGTAGCATCTATGGGGATTGCAGCAACCATATCCTGGGACCAGCCATGTGGCCAGCAGGGAGAGGGAGGGGATTGTGCTCCTCTACTTCTCTCTCATGAGACCCCACCTGGAGTCCTATGTCCAGTTCAGGAATCACCAACATAGGAAGGATACAGAATTGTTGAATGGGTCCAGAGGAGGCTATGAAGACAATGTGAGGGTTGGAGCCCCTCTGCTATGCGAACAGGCTGAGATAGTTGAGGTTGTTCAGCCTGGAGAAAAGAAGGCTCTGGGGAGACCTTAGAGCAGCTTCCAGTACTGAAAGTGGCTCCAGGAAAGTTGGGGAGGGACTCTTGATTAGGGAACGCTGGGATAGGTCAAGGGGGAATGACTTTAAATTGCAGAGGGAAAGATATAGACTTAGACATTAGGAAGAAATTCTTCCCAATGAGGGTGAGGAGGCCCTAGTCCAGCTTGTCCAGAGAAGTCGTGGTTGCACCATCCCTGGAGGTGTCTCTGCCCATGGCAGGGGAGTTGGAGCTGGATGATCTTTAAGGTTCCTTTCGACATAAACCATTCTATGATTCTATGAAGTCAGCTCCTGGTTTCACCCTGCTATCAACTTCCAGCCATGGCACTAATTAACACCACACATGTGCACACACTGCTCAATACGATTTCCATATGCCTTTAAGGAGAGATGTTTACTCTCAGCTTATTGCTAACAACCCAGTCCAGAAAATTGTTTACTAAACCAACACTGTTTGAAGCTGGAGCTTCCCTGAAGTATCAAAAGTGCAGCTTAAAACACCACTGAACTTAGCCTCAGAGTTCAGCTTTCTGCATGTTAGGAGTAAGGTAGCTCTATTACACAGCGGACAAAATCGTTACAGAAAGCCTGCAGATCACAGTGCATCAACAGAGCCAAAGCTGCTCGCCAACATCAGAAGAAAAAAATCTGTACACAGTACATGGAGTACACACATCAGTAACACTGGCTTAGAGACAGCTGTTCTTTTCAGACTAGTGGATCATAACATTTTCTGTTATGCAATGTTACATCTAGTAAGCTAAAAATAGCTAAAGAAATAGTGTGGGAACTACGCTGAACTCTTATTGCAGCTTTATTTCCCACTGGATTAACAAGTAGCTGGAAAAATCTCTCCACATTTGGATTTCTGACAGGTAATTTTAAGAATGCCTCAGAGTTAAAATAAGCCCTCACAAAAAAGCATACTACTGAATGTCTCAGAGTGCAGTGATTTTAATACATCATTTGTTTCAGAGGAATTATAGAATTGTTTGGTTGGAAAAGACCTTTGAGACTGAGTCCAATTGTACCTGTCCGCTACTAAAGTAGATCCCCGAGCACCTCATCTGCCCATCTTTTAAACACTTCCAGGGACGGGAAACTCAACCACCTCCCTGGGCAGCTGTTTTAGGGCCAAAGAACCCTTTTAGGTTTCACACTACAAAGACGCCAGTAACTAAGGTGACTGTCCTCACTGCTCAGGACATTCCACCACAGCCTGCCCTCACCTGCAAGTCCTCACAGTTCCATGTCCGGCAAGGCCAGCACAGCTCTGCTCTGACCCTCCCTGGCACAGGGTGCCACCATCCACAGCAGCACCTGCAACCTGCCTCAGGCCCCCACAGCACCCACAGTAGCACAGTACAAGCACCAGGTAGCTCTGGCACAGCTCCCACTCCGCAGGGCAGGAGGAGCCTCAAGCACAGCAATGTGCAATCTCATAATTGTGGTGGTGACTGCCATTAAACACACAGACCGTAATGCTACACTAATAGCCACGGTTCTTTCTGTGTGGGACATGAAGAGTCACAATGATGGAGACTAACACATACCCACTGTAAGGTGCTCAATACCAAGGAGATCACACAATAATAGAGATGATCTGATTCATATCTTTGCTTGCAGAACAGACACATGCACCGACAGGAAAAGCCCAGAAAAATCAGCAAGATCCCTTACTCAGTCTTGCTCCTTCACTTTAGGATTCCTGTGCATTCCACAAACAAGCAACACCACAGAAAAACATGTATAACCAAGACCATGCCCACACGTATGTTTATTCCCATTTGATTTCGCCTACCTAGAAGTGAGGGCACAGATGACCTTGCTCCACTGTTCAACCACTGCAGGGTGATGTCGCCAGTTGGCCACCATCTCTTTGGCAGTTTTCCAGTACGGTGGTGTTGGAAAGCACCGTGTACAAGCTAGTAACCACACCTCAAACAGTACGCCAATTAATTTTTCAGCCAAGTTCTCAGCAATGCCACCTTGCAAGAGAAACAAAGCATGCCTTTAGTGAGCATTCAATAGACAAATCTTCAGATACCTCCTCAAGCAGATTTCAGTTTAAATGTGTAAAGGTTAAGTTCATTTTTGCATCATTTTTCATTTAAGAGCAATTCCTGATTGCCTGATTTCTTCCTACAGCCAAAGATACTATATAAGGCCCAGCCACACGTGTCACTATGGGACACTGGGGGAGGCACTGGAATTCCCCAATCATAGGCTGTCTTCTAGTGCGTTCCATCTATACTGATGTCTTGTTTTAAGAATCATTATAAACTGACAACATGATTTCACAGCGGCCTTGCCAAACAGCAGGACATCAGCAGTTTCAGCCAAACAGGGAACAACAGTGTCTGAAGCTGTTCACCACAAACTACTCCTGTACAGTCATTGCTGTACAAAAATACTTTTAGGAGAACTCAGTTCCAAAACATTCAGTCTTTCCTAACAAGGCATTTTTTCAAAGCAGCACAGCAGAACTGGGCGTGAGCTGTTATGCTTTGGTGGCTACTAAGAGCAGTTAACAGGTTTGCCTGCTTGGCAGCTGAACAACAAGCAGAGCCCAAAGTTTTTCCAGTAATTGAACTAAATGGAAGTTGAACATGAACCTTGCACAGTTGGAGCTGCTAGAAGAGTGTCATTGATCTGGAGAAGAAATAACAACAAAACTTCCCAGGTTTCTCTTGCCATAATTGTTGATTCACGAGCCAGTTTCTGGACGGCTTTCAAAACCTGCAAGCACAGTTTAATCTGATTCGATCCTGGGTCTGGCCTGCAAGAGAAGAAAACAATGGTTCTCTAAACCAGAACTCTGAAGTGACGTGCACAATAATCTGAACTTTGAACAATCACAAGAGGAAACATTATTATTACAGAACAAGAGCCAAGAAAACAAGACAATGTGTTTCTCTGTACCCTGACACTGCCTTAATGAGAACAAGATGTACCACAATCTCCTTCTCTACATGACACAGAACTTGTCATCAGAGAGCGAACACAACCCAGGAGCAGGTAAACCTTGCCCCAAAGGAACCTCTCTTAGGCCATGCAACGAGAATGCAGTTGAGACATCACTAGTTGTTACATATATAATTCAGAAAGCAAGTGGCAAATTAGGAGAAAATTGTTGGCAAACTAAATTCTTCCTAGTTCTCTTCTTGCTTCCAAATGAAGATCCAACTCTTACCTCTAATTCAATGGAAATAAAAAAAAATAAAAATCTAGAGGGAGGTCATTAAACAAGAAATTCAGACTAAAAGAAGAGGGGATAAGTAAGAAAGGGAACAAGTTGATATTATAAAGGTTTTCGCCGTAGTAACAACCAGTCCAGCACTGCCAGTGCTGAGTCACTAAACACAAAGTGCTGCAGAAGCAACAAAGCAGCATACTCTCTTCCCATCAGTTGGCTCAGACATGGCAGAATAGGTACAAAACACCGGATTCCTACCAAAAGCTTGACTTGGTGATTCTACTACACGGAATGTTATGTAGTAAGCATCTCAAGTACATGCACAAGTTCCTCTTCTTCACAAAGCCTACTACATGGCACTCTGGCTGCAGTGTTCAGTAGACTCGTGTTAATTCCTACTCTTCCAAGAAGAGTGCAGCACTGAAACTTTACCTAACAGCATAACTACCACTACTGCTTAGGTAACCTGCACAACTTCCTGAATACCGTAGGGTTGTGAGAAATGGAAGGCCTTGGGGTGCCTGGGGGCTGCTCAAATACACCAAGAGAAAGTGTGTCCATTCCATCGCAGTAGGCAGAAGGCCACTGCTGGAGGGAAGGTGCCAGCACCCTCTCTCTAGTCAGCCCAGCAGACAGACACAAGGGACTTGACTCACCCATCTTTCACTGTTCTTATCTTCCAGTACCACAAGTATTCCAAACCCTGTGCGTGTAATCATTTGAGTCAGCTGAGCATTCCAACTAGAACAATTTACACGCTTGCTTTGTGTGGTGCACACACACTGCTGAGAAGCTGTTTAAGTAGAATTGCTTCACTTCAGGTTGCTGCATTTCACACTTGAGCTGTACATTCTCCTCAGGGTCCAAAACCTTACCACAACCTTGGGCCACCACTTTTAAGGCAGCCAAACCAACACTGACATTATTTCCAGGAAACCAGGATGAAGGGAGAAACCGTTTTAATCACATTTCACAAAATACAGACTTATAATAAAGGCTCAGAGTTTTCAATGCAGGGACAGGTTTTTCCAAGATAGTCCAACACAGTTTGTTAACAAAGCTCCTGGGTGCGCATTCCACAGGAGCCCAGCAGCACCAGTAACCTGCATCAATTAGGGATAACTAGAAATTATTCTACTCTTCTCCTCCACAGGCATGTAAGAGGATGAACCTTTGCTTTCACTCAAGCAAGGTATGCATGACTCAGTCCTGCATTTGATTTCCATTACAGAATGCCTTCCTGTTGCTGGTGGGAATTCTGAACAGAGCATCTTGGAGGACGAAACTGGAACTTTAAGTTCTTTTTCTTGAAAACAGAGCAGGGACTTGAATATCAAGCATTGACAGAAGTAGCCATGAAACAGTGTTTCAGATATATCTCAGAGGTTTTTGAAAGGAAAACAATAATTATACTGGGGAGGGAAGTGTTTAAAATAATGATTTTCCAGACCCCCTTGTCTCTGGAAGTTTATTATTTCATTCAACAGCCATCACGTGTGCAGTCCACCACCCTGCACTGAGCTCCATCAATGAAGCGGGGAGAGAAGGGTGGAATGGCATGCAGGTCAGGAGCACTGACCTGCCTGCTACTATGGACCCTGCTGGGAAGCAGCCAAGGGATCATAGCAGGAATTATTGAATAGATTGGAGAAGAATTCCTTCTCCACTCTGCCAAAGGAATCAAGGTTCCCACATAGCAGACTACTCTGCACATCTCAAAGCTTAGAGACATACCTCTGCAGAAGCCTAATCCAGAAGCACGTTGTTCTCAGATTAGTACCACTGCCTTGACTATAAAATTAAAATTACTTTTCCCACCATAAGTTAACGACAATGAAGGTCTGGTGTAGACTTTGAATCAATCTACAAATAGCAATGAATTCCTCATAGTAATTCATATGAGTTACTATTCAAAGCCCTTTATTAACAAAGCCTTCAGGTAAAGTTCAGTGCTACAAGCACAGCAGAACACTTCCAAGGCCACTTGCACCGATGCATTATTAATACTGATAAAAGTAGATGATATGGTACTTACAGACAGACTAAATATTGATCTGAAGTAATTTCAGGTCATTTTTAAGTACTGTTTCGCAGGACACCAATCTCTTCTTACTTATCAAACACGTGTGTTCAACAGCAGCAGGTAAATGAGTCACAAACTACAAAGTATGATATTTGAGCCCTCTCAGAACATAACTTTCTCCAAAACCTAGAAGCACAGATATCTCCCAGGATGTCTCATGTAACACCAGGCTGTCAGATAGGAAGCATTTCTCCACAGGTTTCTTTTGAAACTACCAGCGAAAGATGGTCAGCATAATTATGCCCATTAAACAGGCAGCAAGGTGCAGGCACAAAGCAGCTGCTTACCATGAGATCATCCAGCACAACAGAAGTGGGAACAAGTCTCGAGTAAATAAAGCATGGGACTGCTACCATGTGCTCTTCATTATCTCAGTTATAAACAATACCAAGCACGTGATCACACAGCAATGCTATTTAACCCTTCCCGCCACCCTCCAGTCATCTAGAGATGGGTCTTGAAGTTCTTAGAACAGCAAACATTCCAGTCTATCCACAATCTGTAACTCGTAACTGCCTAAATACAGCAGCGACAACTCCATTTGCTATTGAAATTAAAAAGCACCTTCCTTCTAACTTTGCAACAACAGCAGTCTTATCATCATCAAGAGTTCCCCTGGCTCACCAGGCCTCTTTGACAGATTCAGACTCCTGAGCCTCCCAAGTGTCCCAGCCCTAACACTCACCTTGGTACAAAGAGATTTTGGAGATGTTTGAGAATGCTTTGAACATAAAGGTTTGGTTCCTTAATAACGGGCAAAGGAATGGAGTCCTTAGGTAACACAAGCGCCATGATCCAATCTGTATACACGTCCACACAGTATTTCACAGTATCGCCATCCAGAGGGAGGGTCAGGCCATAACAAACCACCTCCATAGTCCATTTTACCTGACCAAACAAAGTAATTAGCAAATAAACATAGGTACTATCTCAACAAAATTACAGTAGTTGTGTGGTACAGGCAATTCTATTTAATATACACTGCAATGACAAATAGTTAATTTGTATATCATGACCTTGGGAAGATTATGAATAAATAGCAAATCACCAAATTCTGAATCTTTTCAGTCTAACCTATAGGGAGAGCTCTTCAAAACACACAAAAGCTGTTCCAATTCTAGAAAATACTTGTACTAGCTAAAGACTTTTATAAAAAGTCATATACTGTTGCTTCAACAATGAAGGTAATTAGAAAATCTTTAGGTGTTACTGTTAATTTCTTTCTTTGACACAGGGTGGGTTTTTCTGTCTGAACTTCCTGGTATAGTAGGTGAACTAAACTCTATTAGGTCATGAAATACACTGCTATGAACTAGCTGTTATAGAAGACTGATGTAGATTACTAACCCCAAAACACAGCACGTTGCTTAAAATTTGGGCTACTAAAGAGAGAAAATTACAAAATGGGTCACAAAAAAATTACTAAGTTGCCACTCTAACATGAAGGAAACTGTGACCTCTAAGAAAATGCACTTACTTCTTTGTCTGTTTTCAGTAAGCTCTCACTTCCAACTGATGATGTAATTAAAGCTTGTCCAAGAGGACGCACCACTGCATTTGCTACTTCTCTCCCCACGTTTTCCGGATAGCTGTGCAGTACGCTGGTATTCCCCTGATCATTCTGAATGACAAGGTGCAAGGATCTCCACTCTGAGTACATAGTGCCTCTATGCTGCAACTCAAACAGCACCTGCGGGAGAAGGACAACACAGACAGGGACAGAAATGTCTATGACGCAAGCTACCCCAACTGAGGATGTTTGCCACCATATGGACCCCTGTAAATTCAAGAAGCACATGTCTGTGTCAGACATTTGAACACCAGAACACATTCTAACAGCTGTTCTACAACCTTATTGAGTTTTTCTAGAAAGCTTCTCAAAAAGTTTTGGTTAGAGACTAGCAGCCCATCCAAGACACCTAAACTTGAGGAGTGACATCACTTCACATACCTTCTCCTTGCACCATCCTTGCAGCAGATGCTCTTGCTTAGACGCCATCTTTGGTTAAACAGAGAATAGTTCTACAAGTATTTTGTTCATATAAACAATGGCTCCAATTCATATCTTCTTCCCTTTTTCAGTTTAACAGTAGTTAAAAGTACAAGAAACCTCCTAGGAAAATCTTAGTCATCTCAGAAGACAAAAATTCAGTCTCTTTTTACATCCACAAAGTGTTTCTCCTACAGCATGCGCCACTCAAAACTGGTAGTTGAAAAATGTAATTGATGATGAAAAGCAGTTGTCTGAAGGGGTGTCTGGATGGACTGAGCCTTGTAAACCTAGTATCACTGAATAGTTGCATTATAACATCGCATCCAGGCACCAAATCCAAGGCATTAGGGTAATGCCTTTCAAATCTTTGCAAAGTCAATACACACGGTCACACACTCTCTAATCGGATTTGTCCTGAAGATTCAGGACAGAAAAGTCACTAGAAAATTACTAGATAAGAGAAACAGTGTCGTCCTTTCAACAACGCTGCCAGCACAACCGCAGGTTTGCATTTTCCCCTTGCTGCAGACTAACCCAGCTCAGGGAGCCAACAGTGAACTCACTGGGTTCATGCACTGGTGGTCCTGTTGCACACACCCCTGCACAGCAGTCTGACCAGGGCAAGCTGGCACAGGCAGCAGCTCGTCACGGGACTGCCGGTGCTCTCCCCAGGCAACTCAAGGAGACTGGTCGCATGCTGCCTGCTTTCACCTACAGACCAAAACATTCAGAAAGCTAAGCCAGCACAAAGGTATGTCTGCTGAGACATCTGTTAACTGCATCGAGATCTGCTTTAACTCCAGTGAGATGATCACCTAGGCCAACACAAAGGAGCCGTGAGTACACAGGGCCAGGACAGTTGGATGAGCACCCAGCCCTTCTGGCAGTAGTGGGCTCATAGCAACCCTAAAACTACTGCTTAGGCAGGTGGGACCATGGCAGCCAAAGCCATCGGACTGGGACTGCAATCTCTCTCTTTCCTCCTCTTCAACCAACACCACCTTCTTTTATCAGTTATCTGAGACAGCTGCCCATGTGAACAATGCAAGGAAAAGAGGGCTGGCATAGGAGAAAACCAAGGAGCATGCAACAACCACAGCTCCGATCAGCTCAAGCTGCCATGAATGGCAACCCAAAGGTCATCTGCCAACACTTCGCTGGCACAGTTTGGAAGCCAGTTAGTTGTACATGGAACATTCTGAATGCTTCCCAGAACAAGAAGCCAGGCCTGGAAATATACCTTCCTTGGGACAAGCCATCATTTATACAGGTCTGCCTGTTTAGCTTTCCCTTGTGTTTATTTACACCCAAAACCTATGTAAGAAGCCTAATGAATCCCTTCAAGGGAGGAGGGAAGGTGAGGCAGCAACATTTACATCCTTCCTGGTTTGCAGCAAAAATCACATGCACTCATCAGTTAGCAAATTAATCATAGCAGCCACGGCCTGCAGGAATCATCCTCTCAATGCTTTAGGCATTCTTGGCTCTGGGGGCCAAGGCAGCGGGAATGAGCACGGCACTGCAGGCAAAACCCTCAGGCTCAGAAGAAAACAGCAATTCCAAGACTAGCTCTGGGGACACACAGAAGTCACAACAACAAAAGCAATTAAAAAAAAAAACCAACAAAATAAAAGACAAACCCCTAAAATTAGTATGACCCACAATCCTTCACAATAGCTGCTGTCATTGCTTACTTTCATTACATAGGCTCCCCTACCACTACCTTTTGTTTTCACACACTATATTCACATCATTCTCCCCTGTCTCTCCCACCTGAACACCACCTTAGTCTCCAGCTCCTGTGTGGAGTGGAAGGAGAGACAGAAGAGAAACATCATCCCCTTGGCAGTATTTCCCTGTCTCAGGTCCAGAGCACAGTCCCTGCTCCCAGGGCAGCATGCCTCTTTCCCTGCCCCAGGGAAAGGTAAGGGCATGTTTTGTCCCTCCAATTCCACATGGAAGCACGAAACACCACTAGAGGAGTGTTAGTTTCTATAAGCTGATTTCAGCTGATAAAGCAGCACATATTTTCCATCACCACACTCTAGCTGAAGGACCAGCAGCTCACAGAACTTCCCAGCATGCCAATAACTGTGAGTACGCTCACTGCAGCTGCCCCTGTACCACAGCGGGGTTCCCAGAATCATAGATGGAAGCACTGCACACTAACCAAACTGTAGGCAGTGCCTGTGTTTGGGCTTTCTTGTCTAGTAGACAAAAAGCGAGAGAGGACAAGAATTTCCAAATCTTTCTGCATTTTGGAAAGGCCTTATTGCACCCAGACAAGGCAACAGGAGTACACAAGCACTTGCCTTCAAGCAGCTCCCTGTCATGCTGAAGCAGAGACGCAAAGCTTTTCTGGGGGACCCTTCCACACTGGTGAGTGGAGCAGCATTTGTAACAGATACAGCACAGATATAACATCCCATGTTTGAGAGAGTTTTAGCAGCAGGACAGGGTGATCACAGCCCCTGGTGCCACACACATACAGCCAGCTGCCTGTACCTTAGTAATATTCAAGACTTCCTTTGGTTTTGTCATAAAAGAAACCCTCTGTTGGTCTTACCAATATCCAAGGAATACTGAAGCAAGTAATTGTTTCAAGTGTGCAGTCCTGGGGATTTCCAAGGGTATCAATTGATTCGTCCTTTAAACTTACCAGAAAGATTTTATTTGCAAAGCCTAGAAGTTACTTTTCATTTAAGACTCCACTTGGAAATAGCTGCCATCTGCTGGGACTGGGCAACATCTAGACCCAACTATGCAGCTTCTGGTAACTGGGTAGAAGTTAGAAGGCTGGTGAGCCTCCCCCCACAACTCAATTTGTTAGAATGTTCTGTTTTGACAGATTCAACATATTGACAGTGCTATATTTTGCTTTAGACAAGAGGCATACAATGCTTTGCAGCAGCAGGACTCACTCCCTCAGAAGAGGCTCTGTTTGTCACAAATTTCTTAAACAGTTAAAAAAAAAGGCAACTGTCACACCAGGCAAACAGCACACTCTGATCTTTACTTCTAGTTTTGCAATGCAATGTTACTGTGTTCCAGCTCCAGAAAAGCACTCTCACTGCCCTAGAAATGACCTCCTAAGGTTCATGCAGCTGCACATTCATACTTCACATAAACAGATGTCTTGTTGAATCATAGAACGTCCCGAGTTAGAAGGGAACCACAAGGACCATCAAGTCCAACTCCTGTTCCTGCCCAGGATAACCCAAATATTCACCCTGTGTGTCTGAGAGTGTTGCCCAAATGCTTCTTGCTCTTCACATAGGTACATTCTTCATGAACCCCCAAATCCAGCCAAGGCTGCTGTGTAAACCACTTCACAGCATCTTTAACCCAATCAGTTTGCTGAGCCTTGTCCAACTTGACATTGAATGCTTCCAGGGATGGGGCATCTATCTTTGCTCTGGGCAACCTGTGCTAAGGTTCATATCACCAAGGAGTCTCAGAATGATGGGCAACCTAAGTAAGAGGAGGGATGGGAAAAAAAAGTAAATCAATCCCTGAAGTTTCCCAAGCAGCTTTACATACTCCCAAGTTTGAAAAGTTCCTGGAAGCTGCACTAGATAGAACATCTCCAGATTCTCACAGACAGACAGATCTAGAAAGAAACTGTCAGCACTAACACTGGCAGAACAACTGAGATGTAAAGTTCTAATATCAACCACCTACTGCAAAACTGCACATAGTTCCAAAATTCATTGGTATAGTAAATAATTTGCCTTTCAATGTATTCCCTTCAGATCCATTTCAGCTCAGGAATTTTAGTAGCTATAAACACAAAGTGGAAAGTAGATGTTTTGGCATTTAAGGCCAAAGATCCTCACTTCATAAATGCTTTATAAATAGTTGAGCATGAAAGAACTTGTTAATGAGCCCATAAAACTCCAAAAATAAAAATATTTAAGTTCTATTTCCAGCTCTCAAAAACTTAATGACAACAGTTGCACCCAAAATATTTGAACTCCTGGATCAGGAAAGTGAGACAGCGAGCATTACCCAACTAAATAGCAGACCCCCATTCTGCAATTGCCTTGGAGAACATGGATTAGCTCAGAGCCAAAAGCAGAGATGCAGACTTTGGAGGGTGTGCAGGGAACACAAAGACAAGCTGTCCCAGAAAAGAAGGCTTCTTGGAGCTTGTCAGAACCAGAAGATCACAGTAGAGGAAATTGTTATTAATACAGTAGATGCAAAAGAAGACCAGCAGAAAGATGCGCAAGGAAGGCTGAAGACCTGAACCATAAAGCATTAGCAGAAAAGGTTTACACCATAAAGTTCTTGGATATTGCATATATTTTATAAGTATTTCACAGAAAACAAGTAATCCCTCTAATACAGACCATTCTACACCAACAGCACTGACATCTACTCTCTAGAGCTGAAAAGACACCTTGCCACAACTCATCTTTCTTGGACTGTGTACTGAGGAGGATTATGAATAATTTTTCAAGCCAGCTGAGGCCTATGATGGAGCATGGACAACTTGCCCACCTTGACACTGTCCCTTTGCCCACCAAGTTCACACTGGAAAGAACAACCTAGATCTTGCTACTTACTCAGCACCTCTCAGACTAAGGTAGAGCAGAGACCTCACCAAGGGGCAGGCACTGCCCTAGGCACACACCAAGTACAAAGGACAGCAGGAGTAAAATAAAACAGGCAGGAGCCACCTTAGAGACAATAGTAAAGAGCTTGCATTTTGTTAAATCAGTATTTTGTTAATGCATAAGCAGAGAAATAGATCAAGATTACCATTAAATGAAAATGCATTCCGATTCAAAGGAAGAAGAGGTCAGGCACATTAAAAACAGGAACTTGTGTCATCCTTTTTTAGGACCTTCAGCCATGGTGCTACTGAGTAGAAGAGAATCACAGCTTCCCTTGGCCAGAGAGGATAAGCTTCTCTGGCTTTATCACCTAACTGTAGCTGAAGTTAGTAATGGTCCTGACACAGGTCTAAAACATAAGGTGCCATGTAAGGCTTAGGCCTCCGCTCCCTGGCACTCCCTTCTCACTGACTCCTGAGGCCCCACTGCCACTCCGGTTCCCGAGAGCAACACTGGACACCAGCCTCTCCAGATCAAGAAGCATGGCACCTGTCTCAGAAAAGCAGGCTGTCTAAAAATTGCTTACTGTGATACATGAAGATTAAAAGAGCCATGAGAAAGCAAAGCCATCAGTCTGTTTTGTATGTTCTGGCTCTTACTCTGTTCTCCAGCATCATCACCTGGACATGCGTACTACATTGCTTCTCACTATCGTACTTACTGTTAAAACCAGGGCTGAGAAATTCTCGTCCAGGCAGGTCACCTAGGACTTTTACGGAGTTTTCACATTATGTATTTCACATTTCACAGTTATGCCACAAAACGCATAATGAACTCCACCAGAGAACCATGTATTTCTCTTATCTGAACCGCGAAGTTTTGACTCGCGATTTACACAACGTCCTCGCTTGTTCCCCAGCCCAGCTCCCTCTGCAACTCTGGAAACTGTACCCCCAGGACGGATTGTCCCGTCCCCGGGACACCAACCTTCCTGTGCTCTGCCCACTGCTCTCCGCTTCCCCGCAGAACTCTACACTTGCCGGCGGGCCCTGCCAACGCCAGCCCGGGAAAACACAAGCCCGGAAGGTTGCAGCCAGAGCCCAGCCCCACCAGACCGGCTTTAACGGAGCCTGCCGGGAAGCACCGACGGGAACTTCACCCTCGTTCCAGCCGCCCAGTAGCAGGGACGGGCAAAGGGAGGCAGCGGGGCAAAAGAAGGCAAGGGGCGAGCGGGGCAATAGGGAAAGGAAGACAGGGGGCGAGCGGGGTCCACACGCGCTCAGCACCGGCCCCGCGGCGGGACGGGAGGGGGGCGCGGCCCGGGAGCGCAGCCCGGGCTCTCTAAGGCCCCGCCCGGGCCCTGGCGACCGCGGAGTCCCGGGGTCGGCGCGCAGGGGTCGGCGCGGCGCGGCGCGGCGCAGCTCGGCCGCCTCACCTGCGCCGAGGATGCCGGCGTGCCCGCCGGAGCAGGGCCGGCCGCTGCGCCCTCAAGCCGCCCGTGCCATGGCGGCCGCGGCCGCTCCAGGGACGACGCTCGGTCCTGTCCGCGCCGCTTCCGGCAGCGCCACAAAGCGCGCGGCGGCGCCCAGCGCTCCCGCCCTTTTGCGCCTGCGCGCGCCTGCGCGGGCTCGCGGCCCACATCGTGCGGCACCCCAGGGGGAGTTCGGGGGAGATCGAGGGCTGCGGGCGGGACCCCGGCGGAAGGGAAAGAGGCTGGAGCACAAACCTTACGAGAGGAGACTGAGGAAGGTGGGGTGGCTTAACCTGGAGAAAAGGAGCCTGAGGGGAGATCTCATCACTGTCTACAGCTGCCTGAAAGGAGGTTGTGCACATGGGCGCTGGTCTCTTCTCTCAAGCGGCAAGCAATCAGACAGGAGGAAAAGGCCTCAAGTTGCATCAGGGGAGGTTTAGATTGGACATCAGGAAAAATTTCTTCATGGAGAGGGTTCTCGGACCCTGGCAGAGGCTGCCCAGGGAGGTGGTGGGATCCCCATCCCTGGAGGGGTTTAAAAGATGGGCAGATGAGGTGCTCAGGGATCTGGTTTAGTAGTGGACACGTGCGGTTGGACTCGATGATCTCAAAGGTCTTTTCAAACCCGGGGATTCCAATTCTTCTTATACAAAAATAGCTCCTGTTACAAAAAGTGGAATTTTTTGATTTAAGCTAAAGTAGACTTAAATTTCATCTAAGTAATTGTGACCTGTGGAAGTCAGGCAGAACGTCCCTGTGAAAGCAGGAGTTCTTTTAACCAGGGTTTTCCAGACACTGCTCACTCTTTGGGAATGAGAATGCCTTGTGTTCAGGGGGGTCTGCTGAACAGAGGGGCTGCTGCTGGAATCGCTTCTGCAGTTTTCTCCCTATCTGACAGTCAAGGTCAGGCAGAGTTGGACCCAGCTCCAAATGACCAGAGTTTTGACTGTTGCAAAGTCTCATAATGACGTTAAAATTAAACCTTGGAAAGTAATAGCATATGCATAAGATTTCCAGGAAAATCTATCTGCACGGTGGTGGGAATTCTGCTCTGTGCCAGCTTGCATGATCGATGGGGATCACTGCTGGTGCTGCTCAGGGCTGATAAAGGGTACTTGCTTCCTAAAGCACTGGAAGGAGCCTTGAAGAGTTGATTTGCCAGCATTCTTGGTGTTGCTCCCAGGGCTCATACCAAGCACCTGCACCAGGGTAGCAAGTATGAGTCCAGGGGAGGTTATAGACAATGACAGTGATGCTGGCTGCAGGGTAGTGGCTCCAGTGTGGCATTACATGGCCTGCTGTATAGAGAGATGTTGATACATACAAACCTATCTCTGCCTGTGTAAAGCTGCACAAATGTGTATAAATACATCATTCTGATGTACCTTTATATATATTTTTTTTCAGAACATAAGTATTTATAAATGTGCATCCAGGAAAATATTGCACTAAAGGTGGTGAATTCGTAACTAAAGTTTATATGCAAGAGAAGGAAAATGAATCAAGAAGAAAAGGCAGGCTTGGGGAGCGCAGTTTGCAGGTGTGCCAGGCAGTCCCCACCGCATGGGGCACAAGCAATGCGCACACAGCTGGGGCTGAGCTCACAGGGCCCTGCACTCACTGTTCAAGCACCAGCTCGTGCCAATGTGTTCTTAGCCTTTGACCAACGAGGGTTTTGCAATGTGCTTTCAAAACACTCATGTCTCGCTGCACACGATTGATGGGGATTGCTCCTGGTGTTGCTCACGGCTTATAAGGGGCAGTTGCTTTCTAAAACTCCAAACCAGATCTGAGAGAATTGATTTGCTGGCATTTTTGGTGTCACCTCATTCCCTGTGCCCACTGCCCTTTCCTGAGGGTCACCATCCCAAACACACAGCCCAGCACCACACCTGGCCCTTCCCGCTGCTTCCCAAGGGGTGTATGCTCTCCTCTGCCTTCTACTGCCTTCTTGCCCCTCTCCAATGAAAAGTCCTGATTCCCAGGACGGTGTGCTATCCCCAGTACCTCTTGTGGTGCTGTTTTATCCCTCCAGAGGTGAAGCTGGATTCCTGGAGAGCCAAACCAACATGTTGTTTCCCTCCCACGGGTGGCTCTGGCACTGAGCGAGGATGAGCACTGGGCAGCCCTCCCTGGTTGCCGTTGAGTGCTGCCATCCCAAGTAGACAGCCCTGTGCCATGCCTGGCACTTCCCACTGCTCCCCTGTCACTATGTGCTCTCCTCCACCTCCTGCTGCCTTCCTGTCATTCTCCAAGGGAAATATTTGTTTCCCAGGACAGTGAGGCATCCTCAGCACAGTGCCGGGAACCAGGCCGGAGCCTGCAGTACCGCCTGCATTGGGCCCAGTTTGTTTGGTGTTTTCCCTGCGGATGCCAGTTTGGATTAAATGTGCTCTTCTGGCACTGAGTGAGGGTGAGCCCTGGGACCCTCCCTAGTCTCTGTTATTCCTCTTTCCTGGTGCCTGCTGCCCTTCCTTGAGGACCTCCATCCCTACAGTCAGCCTGGGACTTCCCGCAGCTCCCCGAGGGTGTGCGCTTTCCACTGTCTTTGTGTCCCTCTCCCATGGAAATTCCTGGTTCCCAGGACAGTGGGGCATCCCCAGCGCCTCTCGCCTTGCCCTCCATAAGGCCCTGTCCCACACGTTTAAAACTAAGCATTGCTCAATCTCCGTTCCTGTTGTGGCTTCTGGTGTTCCCCCCTGCCGCGGTCCCCGCACGGTGCCAGCCCGGTTCCTCAGACATTCGAGGTGCTCCTGAGAGTGGTGGAGCAGGGGAGGTAGAGCTGAGCTGGTGCAAACCATCCCCAGGCGCGTTCCCGGTAGAACAGAGCGAGCAGCATTGGATCACCCTGCCTCTGGGCTTGTTCCAGCCCCGTGCAGCATCGCTGGGTGCCCGCTGCTCCCCTCTCCGCACCTCTAAGTCCAACCTTTCCTCACATCACTCCCCTGAGCCACCTGGGATCCTGACACGTCCCTCAGCACTCGCCACTACTTTATCGCCTTTTCCCACTTCCCTTTTATGACCAGCAATTTGTGCCTCTCTTTGTGCCCAGTGAACCTAACATAGGGCCAGAGCCTTTTCCTTTGCCAGCAACCCCCTCTTTGAGGTGGCATTGGAAGCTGCTGTGCTGGAGAAACCTCCACTCATGCACTTGTAGCTGGCTGAAGCCTGGCCTCCCACCACCAAGACCTAGTAAAGGCAATACAGAGAACACATGAGGAGGTATTTTAGGTAAATAATACCCCTGTAAGGCAGGCAGACAAGTCCAGGTCTTCAGCCTGTCAGCCAGATAGTGCTTCCAAGGTGTTGGTAGCAAAGTGGAGTTCATTAGTTGTCTTCAGGCTCCTGAAGTGAGTGTGGTTCTGACCTCAGAAACACCCTGCAGATCCAGGTGGTCTGCAGTATTGAATGCCAAGTCTGCTTCTCAAGAGTCATTCAGTTCAGCACCACAGAGTTCAGCAGGGTTACAAGACACTCAGGCCTGGAGGCAAGCAATGCTCCATTTTGTTACATTTGGCACAACCCTCCTAAACACCTCCATTCTTTATAGTGCCCCACTGCCTGACTTTGCCAGGCCTGTACATGGAAATTCAAGGCTGGAGTGACCAGCTCTCCCATAAGCTTCCTAGTTCAAGACAGACACCTCCCATTCTTTGGAGGAACTGCCAGCAAGTAAACAGGATCCAAGCTGAATGTGTACCCAGCAGAGGATGATGAGGGCTGGCTGGTCACTGAGGGATGGGAGAGTGTTGGGAATTGTCTCCTTAAGTATTCTGGCAGGGCAGAGTCCGCAAGATCACAAAGATTTTAAATGATTCTGTTATGTTACGTTAATGAAGTAAGCCTGCAGGTGGGAGGGACAGGTTTTACCTTGTGTGGGATGGCCGACTGCCAAATACAGACATGTTGCAGGGCCAAAAGGGTCAATCAGTGTTTGCCTGAGATCTGGCTGCTGTCTCTATATAAGGAAGTGTTTGATACTTAATAAAGATCTCCATTTTGAAATCATATTGGTTTGTTCATGGAGTTCCATTTGGCCTCTGCCCATTAGAAGAGCTGGTCTGGGCAGGGGCCTTTCCAGTCGGAGCACCATCTTGTGAGTGTGAGGGAGGGCTGGGAAGCCTAGGACTCTCTGGTTATAAAGACAGTTGGGGTTTGGGTTCCTTGATGCTTTTTCAGTCATCCACTTGCATGTCATGTGGGTGATCCATGCTCCAGCACAGTGGAGCTCTGGGCTCAGGCACTGAGGGGACAGGGCTGCTGAGGCAGCTTTCACATGACCCCTGGGTACACCAGCTGATTTCACATCAGCAGAACACAAGTCATTGCTCATTTCTGAACAAGTCAGGTACAAACTTTCTCATGTCAGTCTAAATCACTCACAGTGCTTTGGCTGAAGGTTCTTTCTTGCCAAAATCTGTAGCTCATGAGTCAAACTAAGATATCAGTAGCAATGAAGCAACTACTCTACCCACCCAGGTCTGTAGTTCAAAATATTAATACAAGGTTGAAATAATATTATGGTTTAATTTAATTAATTATTTTTGAAGCTTTATAGAAAAATAGTAGTAAAACCATTGTGAAAAACACTCTTTCACTGCTAAAATATGAAAAAGCACAAAGTCTTCTAAGCAAAGATAGTAATATTTTATTTTACAATTCAGCGCTGAATCAGATGCCCTGCTAAAAAAGGCATGCTGCAAAAACTGGATACACGAGTTTTATAGTGGTTGAACATGGGGATTCATTCGGATTTTGAGACCACCCAATATCACAGTCTTTTGTGTCATTATCTCCTCTTGATGAGTTCGAGTCTGCCTTGTTAAACAAGCGAAATTCCTGTTACAATCACTTCCTTCCTTCGGGCCAGGATTTGCATATTGGGTTTAGGCAGAGAATGGTTCAAGTTTCTCAAAAGAATATTCATCTGACGATTATTTACACAACATCTCCTGACCGACAGATCTGTCTCCCGACAGATACATATCACAAAAACACACAAAGGTCTGACAGCATGGAAAGCAGCATGCAGCATTTGCAGCTGCAGGGCAAGGAACAGGGAGCCTACCCCATTTTTTTTTCCTCATAGGAGATTCATTTGAATCTTTGAGGGTCACCTGGGGCGATTGAAGGCCACCTGGGGTGATGAATGGCTTTTTTCCACCAGACAGCAGGAAGGGCCCTTAGCAGGCAACTCTGTATTCTGTTACAGCAGTCAGGGGCACAGTGGGGTACAAACATAACTGTGCCATCTATATGTACACATGCCTTACCAGGTTCATTCACATCCAGTGAGCCAGTGTGATTTCCCACACCTTTCCAGTTCTGTGCAGAGAGCAAAGCTGCTTGGATCCAATGGGCAGAGCTGTTCCTGCAGCAGCACTTGGTGCCTGCTCTCCTGCAGGACAAGCCCGCAGCTCTGCCTCACCAGGATGGGGCTCTTTCCAAACATATTCCCAGGCTACAGAAGTCCTGATGGCTCATTTTCAGTCACAGATGGAGAATGAAGAAAGGTGCTACACTTTGAGACCAGAGATTGGTGGAGAACAGCAAGCTGTGCAAGAGGACCTGATGTAAAGGCATATGTTTCCAAAGTGGTGAACACCCAGAATGTTCACCACGTGGCATGCTGGCATCAAAAGGAGCTCTTGGCTCAAGGCTGCTGCTCTCAGAGAACTTTTGCTCCTTCCCTGTAGGACAGAGCACTGTAACACCATGTTCTGAGGGCAGAGTTACAGAGCTCATTTCTTTCTATCACAGGCGATGAGTCACTGGTGTCTTTCTGGGGCTTTCATAAAGTGGAAGAGTTGAAAGGAGCACTCTTCTTATTTTACTGGCATGTTGAAAAACACCTTCCACATCATCACAGCACACCCATTGTATTGACTATTTATGGAGAGGTCTAAGTGGGGCACCAAAGCTTACTGTGCTAAAAAAGGGCTGCACTGAGGCTGTTTCTCAAGCAGAAAACTGGTTTCTGTAGGTGAGATGGTTTATGGCTGAGGGATACAGGAAGGGTGTGGAAGGTGTTAGGGTCCAAAACATTTTGCTAAGACGACAAGGTAGAGTTGCTAGCAACAAAAATGTTTATTACCAATTTTAAAAATAAATGCGCATAAGATTTCATAGCCGATCGATCAGCGATCACCCCATGGCCAATTTGGAGTGAACCCTGAAATGAGAATTCGAGCCCTTCTTATAGGAGCCAGACTTTCAGTTAAACAAAGACTACAAAAGACATGCAATTAAGACAGGATTCTTTACGACCTAGATAACAACATTGTGATGTTGGCTCATTCCAAAGAAGGCCTTTTGTTTATAGATAGGTCTTATCTGCAGACTCATAAGAATCCTGTCTCCCCTTGAGGAAAAGATAAATCCTGTCAGTCCCCCCTCTCCCTTGAGGAAAAGATAAATCCTGTCAGTCCCCCCTCTTCCTTGAGGATCAGCAAAGGTAAAAAGGTGCAAGATTCTTTTGCTCATTTTCAGCTCCTGTTTCTGGCCAAGCTGTGCCTGGTGCTGGGCAGCCAGGAGTGCTGGCTCCTGGTGTGAAAACAGAGGTTGCCCCATGCCTTCCAACCTAGAAAACAGATCTCATCAAATTCTTTTTTCTTATTTATAAAACCATTCCTTTCCTTCAGTAAATGTTTCCTTTTTTAGTACATGCTTTCTCTGTGTTCACTTTCTAGCAAGTATTAATGGAAACCAAAGCAATGAATGCTAAGCATGCCTGCAAGTGCAACTACAGAGTAGAGGTGTGTAGCAAAGTAATGGGAACTGTGAGAATGTCACTGATGGACAGCATTTGTTAACTTCTTTTTCTAGCAAAGCTCTAAATGGGACACCACCACCAGGGTCACACTAAAGGATGGATGAAAATCTTCACAGGACACCTGTATCATGGTTTCAATGCAGAAGACCAAGCTGTGGAAGTAGCCAAAGTATCCACATTAAAGCTATAGACATGGATGTATCTGTACATAAACTAATGGTTGTGATTATAGGTCTGCTTTATATTATAGGTATTAATAATGTATTACTTCTATACATTATATGTATGATGTATAGGGAGCTGATATCATATGGAAATAGAATTAACTGAATGCACGGCTGGAGCTCTGAACTGGAAATATGCTCAAAGTGTGTAAAATAATAAGTGAATTAAATCATGAATGATAGAAGACTGTACAGAAAATGCATGGTGCAGTGTAACAAGGAACGGATGAAATGCTGATAAAACAGAGCTGTGGCTTATATTTGAGCTCCTGAAGGTCAGGCATCAGTGCACAACCCTTGTCTGCAGGACACCTGTGTGACAAACCCAGTGTCTAATTCAGCTGAGCAGAAGCAGCCCTATTCTCCACAGGATTCAAGACTGACGCTGCAGCAGATGGTTGTGGGCAGCAGCTGCTTTCTGGGTGTGCAAAGTGGGATGGTGCCCAGGATTTGTGCCCAGCTGGGTGCAGGAGAGGAAGCAGGCAGGGGGAGAGGAAAGGCCTGGGGGGAGCAGAGGGACACAGGTGGGATGATAAACTCCCCTGTAAGACCCAAGGTCAAGATGACCCTGTCTCTCTCTTTAACATCCAAATGCACAGAGGGTCAGGCTGAGAGGAAATCAGAAAGGTTTTCAAGAAGCCAGCTGAAGCCTTTGCATTGCTGTTTACTACAAAACAGCTTCAGGCTAATCCCTGGCTGAGATTTTTCTTTATGTGGAATGAGTCAGCCAGAAAATCTGTTTGGAACTGAAGTAAGCAGAATAAATCTTAAGACAAATTGCTCATAAGAAGAAATTGCTAGCAATAGATCATACTCACTCCTGTGTTGTAGACTAAACAAGAAATTAGTCATCTATCTCCTTATGTAACCATGAAACAAAATGCCCTTGATATGAGAGGAATGGGACACGGCAAATGTGATTCCACTTCTTAAAAGGGGTTTAGGGAGCTGCAGACCATTGAGTTTCGTGTCTCCATCAGGCAAATATATGGAAGCTGTACTAGAAAATGTCATTGATGGAAATGCGGGTAAAATACAGTAAAATAGTACTGATTCATGATGGATTTATAGAGGGGAAAGTGCTTCACTGGCACAGCGGAGAGGCTGGAGGTCTCTGAGAAGTGAGGGCAGGGGGCCATCCTGATCCCAGAAGAAAAAGGAGCACCTCTGGCTAGGGAGTAGCGAGGCTAGGGCCAAGCCCTGGCCCCTTTTCTTGCTGGGCTGCTACTCCCTAGCTGAGCGCCCTACCTGCCTGTATGGGTGGTAGCACCCCAGTGCCCGAGCTCTGCTGTGGGGAGAAGCAGAGGGGGTGAGATGGGAACAAAGGGCATTGGCCCCTGCCTGCAGCTCTTACTACAGAGTCACTGGTTCGAGAGAAACCAGGGGGTCCAGACCAAACCATCTCTGATGGGATCTGAAAATGAGCCAGGAATTTTGAAAGGAACTTTTCAGAGAAAGAGTTGAAAACCGCACTTCTACTTTCCTGTTCTCTGTTGAATTTAAGTAATCTTTCATCCCAGTTCCTCTTGCATGCAAGGCAAACAACAGGGCTGCTCAGAGAATGTAATTAGATGATCACAGCTAATAACCCCATCTGTGGATGGACCACACTCTCTAGCATGCAAAGAAGCCTGAATTTAAAACAAGCCTTTTCTTCTTGTTCTTGGAATGCCAATGGCCTTTCTCTGACATTGTCCTTACTTTGAGAGCTGCGGTTCCAAATGTGGATACAGACTCTTTACTGAGTGCTGCTGTCTTGGACCCAGTCAGCCAGGCTTGTGTTTTGAAATCACATTGCAAAACACTCATTGGCCAAAATCTAAGAACACATTGGCACAAGCTGGTGCTTGAACAGTGAGTGCAGGGGCCTGTGAGCTCAACTGGCAGCTGGGAGCAAAGGTAACACCCTGGGCCAAGCCCTCTTCTCTCCCAATATGTGTTCTTTTCCCAGAATCCTTTTGGCATTATTGTCTGCACACACACTCACTCCTGGGAATTTAATGTTTAGTCCTGGCTTTCCATTTCTGTGGGCAGCATGTGCCTGTGTTTTGCACAGCATGGACACCACAGGCTGTCCTAGCCCTGCTCACTTGGCCAGCTGGGAGCCACGCGTGGGAGCCTCCTGCCCAGGGAGCATATAACCTCCCCTGGACTCATGCTTGCTACCCTGGTGCAGGTGCTTGGTATGAGCCCTGGGAGCAACACCAAGAATGCTGGCAAATCAACTCTTCAAGGCTCCTTCCAGTGCTTTAGGAAGCAAGTACCCTTTATCAGCCCTGAGCAGCACCAGCAGTGATCCCCATCGATCATGCAAGCTGGCACAGAGCAGAATTCCCACCACCGTGCAGATAGATTTTCCTGGAAATCTTATGCATATGCTATTACTTTCCAAGGTTTAATTTTAACGTCATTATGAGACTTTGCAACAGTCAAAACTCTGGTCATTTGGAGCTGGGTCCAACTCTGCCTGACCTTGACTGTCAGATAGGGAGAAAACTGCAGAAGCGATTCCAGCAGCAGCCCCTCTGTTCAGCAGACCCCCCTGAACACAAGGCATTCTCATTCCCAAAGAGTGAGCAGTGTCTGGAAAACCCTGGTTAAAAGAACTCCTGCTTTCACAGGGACGTTCTGCCTGACTTCCACAGGTCACAATTACTTAGATGAAATTTAAGTCTACTTTAGCTTAAATCAAAAAATTCCACTTTTTGTAACAGGAGCTATTTTTGTATAAGAAGAATTGGAATCCCCGGGTTTGAAAAGACCTTTGAGATCATCGAGTCCAACCGCACGTGTCCACTACTAAACCAGATCCCTGAGCACCTCATCTGCCCATCTTTTAAACCCCTCCAGGGATGGGGATCCCACCACCTCCCTGGGCAGCCTCTGCCAGGGTCCGAGAACCCTCTCCATGAAGAAATTTTTCCTGATGTCCAATCTAAACCTCCCCTGATGCAACTTGAGGCCTTTTCCTCCTGTCTGATTGCTTGCCGCTTGAGAGAAGAGACCAGCGCCCATGTGCACAACCTCCTTTCAGGCAGCTGTAGACAGTGATGAGATCTCCCCTCAGGCTCCTTTTCTCCAGGTTAAGCCACCCCACCTTCCTCAGTCTCCTCTCGTAAGGTTTGTGCTCCAGCCTCTTTCCCTTCCGCCGGGGTCCCGCCCGCAGCCCTCGATCTCCCCCGAGCTCCCCCTGGGGTGCAGCGGGACGTGCTCAGAGCCGGGTAGCAGCCGCGGTGAAGCTTTATCGTGGTTTAACTCAAGCCGTTCCCCTCTTTGTAGCATGCGCTGCCTTCCCGCTTGGGTCCCCGCGGGGCTCTGCGCGCACCGGCACCCTCCGGCCCACAGGAGGCGCCAGAGGCGCTTCCCGCGACCCGGCTCCCGCCGCCGGTGTAGTCCCAGCGCCGCGCATGTGCGTGCGGCGGCGCAGCGCGCAGGCTCCTCGGTCACCGCATGCCGCAGCCGGAGCTGCGCAGGCACCTGCGGCACAGGTGAGCGCTGCGGCTCCGCGCACCCGCCCCGCTTCGGCCGGGAGGTATCGGGGGGCGCGGGGCGCTCCCCGAGATGGAGCATCTGGGGCTCTGCTCTGCGCAGGACAGCACCGCTCCCTCCCGGGAGAGGCAGTGTTCCTGGTCGTACTGGTATTCGCCGCAAAAACCAGGATATCCCTGTTCTTACGGGGATTTACCGTGAAATCCACCGGGAATATCCTTGGTCGTGCCAGGATTATTTTAGAATGTCCCTGGTCATGCTGGGATTCACCAGGGAAACTGGGAATGTCCCTGGTCGTACCGGGATTCACTGGGAAAAACAGGAATAGCCCCGGTCACATCGGGAAAACTACAGGTCATACCAGGATTCATTGGGTAAACGGAAATATCCCTCATCGTACTGGAATTCACTGGGGAAACTGGGAATATCCTTTGTCCTACTGGGATTCTCCAGGAAAACTGGGAATGTTGTGCGCTTTCCTGGGTTTAGTTGCAAAGATGTATTTTCTGGGGTGTTCTGGGCTTGTCTGCTCACTCCCGTTCCTGCCTGTGCATAGTGGTGTTTGGATCTCAGAATTCTCAGCTGTTACTGACTTTGGACACTGAAACAGTGCGTCTTCCTGTAATTCAGTGCAGCACTGTCAGCATGTGACGGGAAAGGATTCCCCGTAGCAGCGTTTTTGTTGGCTCGCTTCATTGCTTTGGGTCAATGTTCTTTTTTACACTGAGTGTCAGTCCTGAGCGGCTCAGTACTCTGTAGTGAGGCTGGATGCTTCCACTATGTTAAAAACTACCGTTATAAAGTCCAGAACAGGTACCATGGTGTCACAGAGCAGGGGACACTGTGTGGCACTGGCATGGGGTGCCCTGGAGGTACTGGGAATGCTGGTTTGGGGGTGATGCCTTGGGGTGCTGCGTTGCCAGCAGGGAGCCTGGTATGGTTGATGGTTCCTCTCAAGTCTGGCATCTGGTCTGTTTTGTGTTTCTTCTCATATCTGGTGTCCAGCCCTGTTTGTCCTCTCAGGTCTGAGGAGTCCGGAGCTGGCGTGTGATCACACTGTGATGCAGTGTGGTCACAGCATGCGGATCTCCGTCGAGGTCTGTTGCAGCACTGGGACAACTTGTGCCTACTCCAGAGAACGGGAAAGGGCTGCTGAGTGTTGAGGAGTTGGATCTAGAAAACCCAGAAGAGTTTTGTGCTTGGATACCAAGGGGATGAGAAGATAGGGGTTACAAGCAAAGAAGGATCCACTGCTTCTTGTATTGGGCATACTTGTGTATCTCCTGTCTATGTTCAGACAGGGATGTTCAGACAGGAGCGCATGGGGGTGTTGCACCAGGTTTGCCTTTCCTGTAGAAACAAGAGGCCAAGTCTTCCAAACCCTGGAGCTGTGCTTAGTGCTGTGTTGTATCTGTCTGTGGCAAAAAGCAAAAGGGCAACATGACATCCAAGAGCAGAGTGTCAAATCAATGCACAGCTTTTCCAACACAACAGCATACTTGGAGCCAGGGAGCGGAGCTCAACAAATGTGCCCCTCACTGAACTGGGGGAGACTCCTGAAGGAGCAGTTTGATTACTGGCTGTTGAACTGGGACTGTGAAGAGGGCTCAGGGCCTGCAGCTACTGTTCCAATTTCATTTATTTGTTTGGGATTTTGAAATGTAATTTGCATTGGCACCGGAGGCACTGAAACTTGTCTTCATGTGGGCCATACTTGGCTGGAGATGTTCTAAAGTGAAAATTAAACAACTGCTGGAAGCAATGTTATTGCAGGCTGTATGTATATTCCCAGGTATATATGGGAAGACCCTGGCCCAGGATGCCCAGAGCAGTAGTGACTGCCCCATCCCTGGAGGTGTTCCAGGCCAGGTTGGATGGGACCTTCTGCAGCAGAATCCAGCAGGACGTGTCCCTGCCTGTGGTAGGGGGTTGGAATTGGATGGATTTTAATGTCCCTTCCAACTCAAACCATTCTATGATTCTACTAATTTAGTTTCTAAAATGAAAAACTAACTGAAATGAGCCAACATGTTTAATTTGCATTTTCCACGCTTCAGATCACCTTCAGAAATCTTTCAGTGCTGCTGGTTGCAGCTCATATTTCACATTGGTCATATGTGGCAGTAGTGGTTTTCAGTGGGAAGCATTGGTGCAGTGGTACTTGTAGCTTCCAGAGACATAATTACATACCAGATATGTTTTTGTTCCTTAAGGATATACTGGGAAATGTTCTTAGAGATGCTTCTAGAACAGTTTACTTAAATGTTCCTCTGCTGCATACTCAAGACAAACATTAGGGCAAAGGAGCATAGGTATGTTATTTTCAGTAAGAAGCTCAAACAAACTGTGGTCATTATGTAATCTAAACACAAAAATAAACAGGAGGAAGCAAATCAGCTTTAATTTTCTGGGGGAGAGGTTGGGTTTTATGTGTAACGGAATAGGGCTTTTAATTTTTAATTATTTAATTGTCATTCTCACAAGTAATTGCTCCTCTGGTTTGCCACCACTGTTGCTTCTGGGAAGGTGAAGCCAAGCACTCTGAGAGTTCTATTTCTGTAGGCAGTGCTGACACCATAACTCCATTATCAGGGCTTAACTATGCTCCTCATCTACCAGTTCTGTCTGGGTACCAGTAAGTATGCCTCTGCTGCTGACAACTCTTAAGCCTTGTGTTAAGCCTTGTGTTGGATAGTTGTGCAGTGCTGGTTAAGACTTTTTGTGTCCATAATTATTACAGCATGGTTTAATCCCTGAGTTAAAGGAGAACAGGGGAGTATTTTACTGCTGTTTATCTGTGTAATATTGAAGAAAATGCTCCTGATAATGTGTCTTGAAGCATCTTGGCAGTTTCATTGTCATATAAATGGGGTTTGGGAAAGATAATACAATTCTGTGTTGCTTTTCCATAGAAATTCTCCATGTTCTAGCAAGATGAGGTCAGTTAATAAACAAAGCGGTTGTAATTTGGTCTGCCATGGAAGGACTGGGTGACTGTGCCCTCTACTATGGGCAGTTGATGAGAGATTTTAGTAATTTCACTTGGTCTTCAGTTGTGTTCTCGTAAATTCTGAATTGTAAATGACACTTGTTGGACTTTTAATAACATATTCATATTGATTATTCACCTTTTCCCATCTGGTCATATCCCCATGACTTGAGATAGCACCATGTAATACAATAATCACGTTGGCGCTGTGAGAAGCATGGGAGAAGGAATTGCTTCGTTTCCATTTGGCCATTATCCTTACCAGACTTGGATGCATTTCTGTGTTTACATCCGGTTTTAGTTTGCCAGAGGGATGTTCCTTAATTTACACTATGTAAATACAGTGGAGGTTGTAAATGTGATGTTTAATTTTAAAGTAACCTATACTGTTCAGTTGTGTATCAACCAGACTGCTTGTAATTACCAGATGGATTAAAAATGTGAAACTAACTTACCCTACCCTGAAAGCTGGAGTTGTGGCTTCTCTCTGTGTGTTCAAACAGAGGATACAGGCAATCTGCTGATTCCTTTTCCTCTGCGGTGGTGAAGCTGCGTGCTACATCTTAAACTGATCTGATGACTGGCTGACATGCAAAAGGGCTGGTCCTGTTCTTACTTTGTCTTGTATTATCTCCAACATGCACTGGATGTTTTCCTGAACCAGTTCAGTTTGTGAAATAAGCAGGGCACTAATCCAGCCCCGCTGTGTCCCCCATCTCCCTGGAAGATCAGCTTTTGCCAGGTAGGCAACTTGGGTGAGTTCAAAGAAGGGCTGAGGAGCACAAGAGATGGAATTGGTTTTTGCAGTGTCAGAACAGCCATAGAATCAGGTGGAATCATCGAGTCTGCTGTTCTTTCCTGTTCTTCCCTAAAAGGGAAGAACATAAGGTCAGGACAAATTATATAAACCTCTGCCTGATAGCCCTCTTTTCTCTCCTCAGCTGCAGGATGACAAGAAGCAGATGTTGTTTGCATTTATTTTGTTAATAGCTAATGTATTGTTCTATGAATGTACCCTGTCTCTAGTCCATTTAATTCACAGCTCTGCCTTGTCCCAGAAGATATCTTCCAGAGCAGAGAGTGATGTGGGTGCTGACTGCCTCTGCTTACTTCCTTTTGAACTGGACGGCTGCTGGCTTCATTTCATATCTCTTGGCTTTTGTCTTGTTTGCAAATAGTGAACAACTGATCTCAATTTATCTCCTCCACGCAGCTAATCATTTTATAGGCTTCTGTCCTGTGGCACTGCAGTGATCTGTTTCCAGGCAAAAGAACCCAAGCCTAATTGATTATTCCTCATTATTCATCTTTTTAAACCTTGAATCATAGAATCACCAGGTTGGAAGAGACCCACCGGATGATGTTTTCCCCTTCTGTTATGTCCTCTTGAAATGAGGGAGCAGGCACTACATCCACGATTTAAGCTGCAAACATTCCATAGCTTTATATGGTGGTTTGATTAAAATTTCCTAACATTAGGGGTTTTTTTTTGTATGTTGAGTGGCTATGAGATGATGGTTTTATCAGTCTGTCATGACTCCAGCAGGACTCTGTGAATGTTAATGATCAGTTTGGAGCACATCATTCTCTGTGTGAAATTAGCATAATTTTTCTTCAGGCTGTGACTTTATTTGCACTAAAGTTTATCTATTATTTCCTGATGATTCAGTCTCATAGGGCTTTTCTGTATGTCTTCAGTCAGCCCTTCTCTTTGCTATCAGAATAGATTATATCCTCAGGAGACTTTCACTCTGCTCCTTGCCCCCTTTTCAGGATCATTTATGAATACAGGGTATAGCCGAGCACAGCAAAAGGCTCCTGGCAGTCTCCCTCCCTGGGAAAATTGGCCATTTATGCTTACTCTCTGTCATCTGTTTTCAGCTAGTTACTAGTCCTCTTGAGGGCTTTCCCATTTATTCTTCAGGACTGCTGAAGTTCTCTCTGTGATATCTGGATGTTACCTTGTGTTGCAGTTTCATCACCGCTATAAATACATGCCCATGAACTCACTGCTGGCAGTGAGGTTCTGCCTGTCCTCACAGCCCTGGCTGCTGCTCCCTTCCAGCATTCCTGCTGTTATGTCATGGATTCAGTCTGGAAACAGATCTGTCTGGAAATGAACCCAACAAATCATACATTAATGCTGATTTAGTATTGCTGTACTGATAATGTACAAATGTGGGGATTTAATTAGAGCTAATTCAGTTGGGTAAGTGCACATTTCTGAGCTGTCTGCTGCTGGAATTGGTGACCTTAGAGCGTAGTCTAGACTTAAGGCAGCATCAAGTGTCTGAGCACAGACTTGCACATCTTGTTCCAAACTGGCACGCATTTGATGCTGTAGTTAGATTAGGGTGAGCTAGTGCACAAATTCCACGTTGGTACTAATTTGATTGATTTTGTGACTGCTGCTTGGATGTTTTCACTGTGATGAGGCAGAAAAACAATCCAATCATGGGTTAATATCTGGAATTCCTTAAGGGCAGTGAATAAGGAGGGGTTTTAGTGCACTATGTAAATTAATAGGGATCTAGTAGTACTTTTAATCCTGTGTATGGACTTCATTCTAATCCATTAGGAACAATTTAATCATAAATATTTCAAAAATAAATAACTGGAAATGCACAAATTTTGTTGCTGATGCCCTTGAAGTGTTTTGTAAATGCTAGAATTATTTGGGATTTGTGTACTGGGTTTTCTAAATACAGAAAATGTAAGTCTTTAATGAAAATTCTGATCACTAAGCAGGATTTTCAGGTGTGCTCTTGAAAATTCATCTCCAGATTCACTAGTTCTGTTGTCATACATCACAACAGTTCTCTGCTGAGGCTTTTTCTTTGTTGTTGTTGTCATGTGAAAAACTGAAGTCAGATGCCTCTGTTTCTAACAGTATGTTTTGGCCGTGGTAGTTTTGAAATGTATTGATTGGCCACCAAGGTCTGGGTTTTTCAGTTTATGTAGGTGTTTCTACCTCTGGCTAGGCAAAAAGAAAAGCTGGATTTGTATAATTGTATGGTTATTTGACTTGGATTGGTGTGTTTTCTTGTGGAAAACAAGGGCTTGTATGTGGTTCTGTGCTTTATTTTTCAGATTGTAGAAGGTGAGGGCTTGGAGAGTGGTTTAAATCTGCTTCTCTGTGCTGCCAGTTCAGGTGCTGCATGTTTAACTCTCTAGCCATGGCAAGGCCAAATAGAATCGTGTTGGGGGTGTCAAGCCAGCACACATTCATCACTTGATAAACACACATTTTTAACCATTGCATGGTGCTCTATCTGTGATGGTTTGCTTATGTATCATGGAGTCACAGAATAATGGAGTAGTTTGAGTTGTAAGGAACCTCAAAGCCCATCCAGTTCCAACCCCCCTGCCACCTCACACTGGATCCGGTTGCTCCAAGACCCATTGGCCTGGAACACCTCCAGGGGTGGGGCAGCCACCAGTGCTCTGGGCAACCTGGACCAGAGCCTCCCACCCTCACAGGTAAACATTTCTTCCCAAGATCTCATCTCAATCTCTTCTCCTTCAGTAGTTCGTTCTGACTTGGTCCTCATTACAAGTTAAGCTTTTTCCTTCTGTTTGGATAGAAAGATTACAACATGTATTTCTTACGGTCATCAGTAAAGCCAGGGAAGATGTTTTGTCATTTTATGATCCAGTTGAGCCTTATCCATCAGCTGAGAGAGAAAGACAGAGGGCTTGGTGAGAATCTGCACATGGATTTGCTCACCCACAGGACTAAGTTATACTTTCCCCATGTTTTTAAGATAAACAGTTGATAGGAAACATTAATTCTTAAAATAAATAATTCATTGAGAACGATTGTATGCCCTCAATGCTTTTGGTTACTTGCAGCAGTAAGTGGGTGGAACACCTGCAGGCATTGCATCTATTTAATTTTTGGCTAATAAGTTACATAATTTGCCAGCTCATCTGGTAGTGGTCTCTGTCTCCACAAAGATGAGTGCAGTTGTGCTGTGGTGACATCACGGGGAGTCTGGGAGTACCTTGGAGCTGGGAGTTAGCTGTGGGACCACAGGTCTGCTGGCTTCTGGTTGGCAGCAAGGACACTGCATTAAGAGATGTATTATTCTTCAGGATTTTACACAGTGTAATACCCATATAAAGCAAATGGTACAGCTACTGTTGTAGTGTTGTGAGAAACCGAGGGAAGGAGGAATTGTTTAGAAGATTGTCTGTCAAGATGTCTCCTTGGTGAGGCCTTGCACTCCAGTGTCAGTCAGCAAGTGCTGGGTTTTATCATCTACCTGGCATTTGTCGCCTTATAGTGTTTGGTACCACACGTGTTTTCTTCTCACCACTCTGCCATGGAATTGAAGGAATCAACACAGAGGAATCTAAGATCCTCAGCTGCAGTTTTACAGTGCCTGGCCCACCATTGTGAAGATTTCAACACAAATGTCTAAATCGCAGAACGAGCTGGAGTTTCCCAGCAGAGTGAATACAAAAGCACAGGGGAGGTTGTAGCTTTGCCTGTACTAAAGTGTTAGTGAAGAGCTCCAGATTGTCTCTGCCTCCAAGAAGAAATTCAAATAGTTTAGGATTTTGGAAAGCCTGCAGTCCCTGTCCTCCCATTGAGGAGCGGAAACAGGCCGTGGGCTGTACTGGGGAACTTGGTGGTGTGTGGGGTCTTGCCAGGAGAGAGTCAAGGGTTAAGAGATTCTGTTGAGCTTGCCGAGCAGAAGCAATGCGCCCACTGGGCCATACCCAGATGTTCCTTACCTTTTGGACACTTAATGCATGCTTTTAACTGTTTTTTAAATGGTCTCAGAGCTGATGGCTGTTCTGCTCCTGGACATGGTCATGGGGCTGACCATACAAAGCAGGAGCTGAGGTAAGTTGTGATTCCAGGGGATCCCAAAAGTTTTTCAAACTTCTACTAAAAAGCCACAAGCAACACAAAGTGAGTCATAGAATGGTTTGGATTGGGAGGGACCTTTACAGGTCATCCAGTCCAGCCACCCTGCAGGAGCAGGGACATCTTTAGCCAGATCAGGTTGCTTAGAGCCCTGTCCAAGCTGACCTTGAATGTTTCCAGGGATGAAGCTTCTGGTCAAGCTTCAGGAAACACCCAGTGCTTGTGCAATCTCTCACTCAGAAAAGCTGTTTCTCTAATCCCTTCAGCAGCATTCTGAATCTTAGAAAATATGAACTATTGGTATTTCTCCTGGTTCCTGCACCCAAAACGGTCATTTATGTGCCCTTGGGGAGCGTGACAGTTGCATTTGGAGGATGCTCCTTAAAAAAAAGCTAATGGGGTTTAAAGCCAGCTTGATTTTGCTGTCCTTGAGCTCAGGTTATTCACTTTTCTGGCTGTGTTGCACGTGGTAGGAGGATATGTGTCCAGACTGCTTTGTGCAAGGTAGTGCTGACTAATATTTCTCTGGATGTGCTCTAACGAAAGGAACAGTCTCAGACACATGGTTCTTGCTCAGAGGTTTTCCTTGCCTTGATTGATTTTTCTGCAGCACTCCCTGTCACTCCTAGGTTTCCACTTCCAAGCTGCAAGGAAGTCAGACCTTTGCCGACATGATTTCCTGGGGGCATATCCTGGTTCTTCCGAACTTTCGTGGTGGCCCGCTAGAGAGCATAGGTGCTGGATGTGCAGGGATAAGAAACACCATTCCTTCCCAAAGAAATCCTTACTTTCTACAACAACTGTATTTTTGGTGGTGAATGGGAGATTTTATTCCCCCTCCAGTAAAGATGACTGGACTGAGTATGGATGCACACAGCCCTTCTGACCCCTCTCCAGCCTAAGCCAGTCATGCCCAGAATTCTTGCACCCTTCTTACCAAATCCTTTTTGCTATTTTATTTTTTCATCTCCTGTTAGTGCATGTTGAGTATGAATTGGTACATTTGTATGGCATGTGCTCCCATTGTGTCTTCATGAATTCTGTGCAAATGCGTAGGAGTGTTGACACTGATTCCCAAATTTGGGGTAGGCTGGCAGATGCTGTTATAGAAGACTATTGGTTTCATTACTCTTGTATCCGAGTATATCAGTGCTCCTTTGAAATCTGGGAAGTAACAGCTTTGGTGCCAGGGCTTCACTGATGTTATGAGACCATCGAGCCCTCACAGCTTATGCCTTGAGAAATGGCTTTATTGTTCTGCCTGGTAGTAATTGCCTAAATGAAGTGTTTTCAAGGGTAATTCTGGGCCAATATAATTATATTATTATTATTAATTCTGGGCCACTCTCACTAATATAAAAATGTTTTTAAAACAATTGCCACAGCTTGCCGGTTGATTACTCTGGAGGGGGGGTCTTGTACCTGTTCCACATGAATACATTCCAATTTTGGTGATGTTTTTAGGTGTTAGAAAATGATATTTCCTCACTGATGACAGGTTTTTTTGGCAGTGCAATGACCCCTAAAGATTTCTTAAAAGTCTGTCATCCTGCTTTTTTTATTAACCAAGATATCCCAAAGGGAGCAGAATTGTTGGAGGACACTGAAACCATGATAGCAAGGAATGGCTGAGTATCTTGTAACACTGTGAGGCAGAGCAGAAGATGCCTTTGGTAAGAACTGGGAGGTGTTGCCTGCGGCTGAGCTGCAAACAGCATCCTCAGCTCTGCTGTCAGGCAGTGCTGTGCTCCCAGTAGGACTGGTGTGTGCAGGGATGCTGCGGCATGGAGGCTGAGCTGTTCTCCTCATCTGTCCTGAGAGGCTGGGGGCTGGAAAAAAACCTTCACTTTTATTTACTTCATTTAAAAACTGTTTTATTGAGGTCTCAGAAGCAGCATGAGGCAGCCTTCGCATGCCAGCTTTTGAAATTGTGTTGCTCAGGATTTCTCAGACAGATGAAGACATTCACGGAGCAGTAGATTTTGTTCTTTTTGTTAGTAGTAGAAGGACAGTGGAGTTTTTTCCTTTAGCCTTTCAAAAGATAACTGCTTCCCCCTCTGCCTTGACTTTAATTGCTTCATTCTTTCTTAATAAAGACAGCAGATTCTTAACAATGGAAGCAATGAAACAGCCAGAGCAGCTTGTGCTCCCTTTAAGAAAGGAGAAATTAAGAAACAGAACATAGTTCATTGTGTGGTGTAGTAGCCTTTGACAAAAGGCTACTACAGGAGGAGGTCAGAGCCCTGCTTGGCCAACTGGACACCCACAAGTCCATGGAGCCAGATGGGATACATCCTAGGGTTTTGAGGGAGCTGGTGGATGTATTGGCCAAACCCCTTTCCATCATCTTCCAGCAGTCCTGGAAGACTGGAGAGGTACCTTTGGACTGGAGACTGGCTGATGTAGTTCCCATTTACAAGAAGGGTAGCAGGGAGGATCCCGGGAACTACAGGCCAGTCAGTCTGACCTCAGTGCCAGGGAAAGTCATGGAACAGGTGATCTTGAGTGCTATCATGAAGCACTTACAAGAGAACCAGGTGATCAGGCCCAGTCAACATGGGTTTACCAGAGGCAGGTCCTGCCAAACCAACCTGATCGCCTTCTATGACAAAGTCACTCGGCTGCTGGATGAAGGAAAGGCTGTGGATGTGGTCTTTCTGGACTTCAGTAAAGCCTTTGACACAGTTTCTCACAGCATTCTGCTACGGAAACTGTCAGCCTCTGGCCTGGACAGACGCACACTCTCCTGGGTAGGAAACTGGCTGGATGGCCGGGCCCAGAGAGTGGTGGTAAATGGTGTTAAGTCCAGCTGGAGGCCAGTGACAAGTGGTGTTCCCCAGGGCTCAGTGCTAGGTCCAGTCCTGTTCAATGTCTTCATCAATGACCTGGATGAGGGCATTGAGGGTACCCTTAGCAAGTTTGCAGATGACACAAAGCTGTGTGCAAGTGTCGATCTGCTGGAGGGTAGGGAGGCTTTGCAGGGGGACCTGGACAGGCTGGACCGCTGGGCAATGTCCAACGGCATGAGGTTTAACACAGCCAAATGCCGGGTCCTGCACTTGGGGCACAACAACCCTATGCAGAGCTACAGACTGGGAGAAGCCTGGCTGGAAAACTGCCAGGAGGAGAGGGACCTGGGGGTGTTGGTGGACAGCCGACTGAACATGAGCCAGCAGTGTGCCCAGGTGGCCAAGAAGGCCAATGGCATCCTGGCTTGTATCAGAAATGGTGTGACCAGCAGGTCCAGGGAGGTTATTCTCCCTCTGTACTCCACACTGATGAGGCCGCTCCTTGAATATTGTGTCCAGTCCTGGGCCCCTCACCACAAGAAGGATGTTGAGGCTCTGGAGCAAGTCCAGAGAAGAGCAACGAGGCTGGTGAAGGGGCTGGAGAACAGACCCTATGAGGAGCGGCTGAGAGAGCTGGGGTTGTTTAGCCTGGAGAAGAGGAGGCTGAGAGGAGACCTCATTACTCTCTCCAACTCCCTTAAAGGTGGTTGTGGAGAGGAGGGAGCTGGGCTCTTCTCCCAAGTGACAGGGGACAGGACGAGAGGGAATGGCCTCAAGCTCCGCCAGGGGAGATTTAGGCTGGGGATTAGGAGGAAGTTTTTCACGCAGAGGGTCATTGGGCATTGGAATAGGCTGCCCAGGGAGGTGGTTGAGTCACCTTCCCTGGAGGTGTTTAAGACACGGGTGGATGAGGTCTTGAGGGACTTGGTTTAGTGTCTGATAGGAATGGTTGGACTAGAAGATCCGATGGGTCCCTTCCAACCTGGTTGTTCTGTGATTCTGTGAAAATTCGTAGTAGAATAGGGATATGAATTTAAGGCTTTATGTAAAGGCAAGAGAAATACTGTCAGTATGTCATTTTCATAAAATAAGAAGTGTTGAGGCAGAAATATTATTCAGCCTTTTATGGAGATCTCCACAATATAAATCTCTGTGTGTTCTCTGATAGGTAGGCAGTAGTTGTTGGGGAAAAAGATTGAAATGGCTGGAAACATGTGCCCCAGAAAGCTTCATTCCTGACCTAAGTATTAATTGCCTGAACTGAAAGTGTTGCAACATGGATATCTTGTTTTTCTGTAGTTTGATTTCTTTGATGTGATGTGTTAATGTTTCCTCAGATCTCTAGCCTTCAGACATCACTCTGGATGGAGACTGACTGTAAATGTGGCACTTAGGCTGCTATTTTTGTCACATCTCCACATTAAAATGAACTGCTGATATAGAAGCCATATTCGGTCACCTGGTTAGCCTAAAAATGGTTTTAGTGAATACAGTCTTAGTGCTGTCAAAACTTTCCACAAGAAGAGGCTCACAAGGTTTAAATCTCGATCTTGCAACGCTTTCTTTAGTGAGGACTGAAGTATTTTTGCCCTATAATAAATCACTAGATTCTAATTTTCATTTATGTTTTCTGGAGAACCCCAAGTCTTTCCAGCAGAGTGACTCCAAATCGCTTGTCATGCTCTGGGGCTTTCGATTTTGAGGCTGGCCCTCAATTTTCCATAAATCAAGGGACAGGTTCTACATCTTCGCCTCTGCATCCCTGCGGCATGGTTCAGGCATGGGTGTGAATAAAAGGAGCAGGAACAGCCATGGTGTAGGGAGCAGAGGTGCTGAGCTCCCGGGCTGCTCAGGAGTTCTGGTGCCTCCAAGCTCCAGAGTACAGTTGCAGCAGGAGAGGAATCTCTTCCTCTTATCTGCCCAGACAGACAAAGACTGCAGTGGTTTCTGTGCAGCTATTAGAAAGTTCCATTATTTATTTACTGGAATAGCTCTATACTCATAATTATTAAGGAACGAGTAGTTCCACCTCAAAGCCGGCTACTGCCTCTGCACACCTGAATTGAAATGGTGGGGGGAGCGCCATCACCACAGGGCTGGTACAGAGCTCAGATGAATCATAGAATCATAGAATCACTAGGTTGGAAGAGACCCACTGGATCATCAAGTCCAACAATTCCCACCAGTCTCTAAACCATGCCCCTCAGTACCTCATCCACCCGCACCTTAAACACTTCCAGGGAAGTCAAGTCAACCACCTCCCTGGGCAGACCGTTCCATTGCCTAATGACTCTTTTGGTGAAGAATTTTTTCCTTATGTCGAGCCTGAACCTCCCCTGGCGGAGCTTGAGGCCATTCCCTCTTGTCCTGTCCCCGGTCACTTGGGAGAAGAAGCCAGCACCCTTCTCTCCACAACCTCCCTTCAGGTAGTTGTAGAGAGCAATAAGGTCTCCCCTCAGCCTCCTCTTCTTCAGGATAAACAACCCCAGCTCTCTCAGTCACTCCACTGCTGGTTCATGTTCAGTTGCTGTCAACCAACACCCCCAGGTCCTTCTCCTGGCAGC
This sequence comes from Coccyzus lansbergi, assembly GCA_033558105.1. Classification (NCBI taxonomy): domain Eukaryota; kingdom Metazoa; phylum Chordata; class Aves; order Cuculiformes; family Coccyzidae; genus Coccyzus; species Coccyzus lansbergi. The sequence goes on from JAUMJK010000171.1 coordinate 260,525, forward strand.
TTTCCAGCCAGACTTCTCCCAGTCTGTAGCTCTGCTTAGGGTTGTTGTGTCCCAAGTGCAGGATCTGGCATTTGACCTTGTTAAACCTCCTGCCATTGGTCTCAGCCCAATGGTCCAGCCTGTTCAGATCCCTTTGCAGAGCCTCCCTACTCTCCAGCAGATCGACACTTCCATCTAGCTTAGTGTCATCTGCAAACTTGATTAGGGAGCACTTGATGCCTTCATCCAGGTTATTGATAAAGACATTGAACAGTACTGGACCCATCACTGAGCCCCGGAGTTTTCTTGGACTGTAGTAAAACCTTTGACGCAGTTTCTCACAGCAATCTGCTTCGGAAACTGTCAGCCTCTGACCTGGACAGGGGCACACTCTCCTGGGTGGAAAAATGGTTGAATGACCGGGCCCAGAGAGTGGTGGGAAATGGAGTTAACTCCAGCTGGAGGCCAGTTACATGAGGTGTCCCCAGGGCTCTTTATCAATGCGCTCACACAAGTCGAGGAGTACAGGACTTCTCCACTGCTGCAGTGGATGGACAGTTTCCTCTGTTTGCACCCACCTAGTGTGGCTCACACACAAAAGCAGAAAATGTACATAAAAGGGCTAATTAAAAGAAAATAAATAATTTTGGTAAACTTGACATCAACAGGAAAGAATATGAGCCACTTAGATTTAAAATTATGTAATAAAAGATTATTTTAAACTGAACTTCCAATTCTGGGAGTGATGGGGAGAGAAAGGCATTTTGGATAAGGTTGCCTGCACATTTGTGAAGCTATGCAGAGTATTAGGGCACATTTCTAAAGAGAAATGCTGATCTGTTTTACTGAGGAAGTATCAAAAATGGTCCTATAGAGCAGTAAAACCTTAGACTTAATCTACATTGGATCATTATTGCATTCTTCTTAGAGAATTAGAAAAGGAAGGGAAAGGTGATGAGAGGGCAAAGGCATGGAATGAGATGGAAGAGGAGACATTAAGAAGTTTGGGACTTTACATCTTGGAAGTGAGCCACCTGGAGAGCAATAGGAAGTAATAGAACTTTATGGAAGCATGGTTGTCAGAGACAGTCAATAGAGTAACTGGCATTTTTGAGAGCACGAGGACTGTTGGGACATCTAGTAAAAACTTACCTGTTGGCATGGTTTAATGCCAGCTGGCAACCAAACCTCACACGGCTGCTCACTCACTGCCTCCAGTGGGAGGAAGGGAGAAGCAGAAAATTAAAGTGAGAAAACTCATGGGTTGAGATAAGGACAATTTTACGGGGAAAGCGAAATCAACATGCACAAGTAAAGTAAGACAAGGAATCCATTCAGTACTTCCCACCAAGTGGATGTTCAGCCATTCCCAGGAAAGCTGGGCTTCATCACACATAATGGTTACTTGGGAAGACAAATGCCATCACTCCAAATATTCCCCCTCTTCCTTCTTGGTCCCCCAGCTCCACGGTCTGGAATATCCCTCGGGTCACTGGGATCAGGTGTCCTGGCCGTGTCCCCTCCCAGCTCCTCGTGCACCCCAGCACTCACCAGTGGGGTGGGTGAGTAGCAGAAAAGGCCCTGATGCTGTGTGAACCTGCTCAGCAGTGACTGAAACATCTGTGTGTTATCAGCCTTGTTCTCAGCTCAAATCTAAACACAGCCCAGCACCTGCTACTGCGAAGAACATTAGCTCGGTTCCTGCAACACCCAGGACACCTGTAAATCAGGCAGAAAGAAGCTCTATTTTATACAGTGTTCTCACAATGTCAGGCATTGCCACAGAATAGCGTGGAAGCCAAAAGCAGAGAGAAGTCAAAGGTAGAAAAATACATGGAAGAGAGGCGATGATGTTAGATTATTGATAAAAGAATAAATTTATGTTAGTAAATGGAGGAGTTAGCTTTGAGGAAACATGGGAAAATCTTGTGACATTGATGATGAAATAGCATTTTAAATTCAGTGTAGGGAATAATATAGCTGTAGAACACTGTAAGCATGCAGTGATGAGCTGTGGATTGGCTTTTTTGTCATACAGGAAACTTGGGGTATAATAACAGACAGGCCTATCAAAATATTATCTTGGTGTTTGGAAAAACAAATTGAAGGCTAGATGCTTGTGGAAAAATAGCAGTGATCAAGCTAGGAGATGGACTGCCAGGTAAACCCCTCCATGTACCCAGGTAATGCTGCGTGAGCACTGGTCTTGTAGAATCGCAGAATGCCTTGGGTTGGAAGAGACCTCAAAGCCCATCCAGTTCCACCCCTGCCATAGGCAGGGACATCTCCCACTGGATCCAGTTGCTCCAAGCACCATCCAACCTGGCCTGGAACACCTCCAGGGATGGGGCAGCCACCCCTGCTCTGGGCAGCCTGGGCCAGGGCCTCCCCACCCTCACAACAAATCATTTATTCCTGAGGTCACATCTCAGTCTCCCCTTTTCCTGCTGAAAACCGTTCCCTCTCATCCTATCCCTGCTCTCTGTGACGTCCTCCACAGCTTTCCTGGAGTCCCCTTTCAGGCCCCCTCATCAGTCCTAAAGACCCAGTGAAGCCAGGAAATATCGTGAAAGGATTGGCAAGAATGATCAAAGGTGTGAAATGAGTTCATTGTAAAGAATGATAGATAGATCAAAACTCTTAAGTATCAAAAAGATGCCTTTGAAGAGGGTAAGTTGGAAGCATATAAAGCCTTATCAGAATGGAGTATACATGAACCCATTATTCACTGTCTCTTCTGATAAAGGGACAGATCACCAAATGAAAGGAGCAGGTGGCAAGCTCAAAACAAACTGGGATATTTATAAAGTGGGAGCAGGACATCCTCCTTTCTCTTTGGTGTTGAGGTTCTAATCTGTAGGAACAATTCCCTGGATTTAGGCTGATTTATTCTGCAGTTAACACTTCGTTGGAATGCTGTTTATAGGGCTTTGAAAGCTTAGCTCTGAGCTCTGTTCATAAGAGAAATGCTTTCAAATGCTGGAGCAGGGATATGAAGCCTTGGCAGGCTGAAACAGTCCCTCTGATCATTTTTAACTGGGCAAAATCAGTGCAATTTCTTCCCAAAGTGTTCTAGGGAAAAAAACTGAAAAAGGGACATAGAGCTTGCAAAGATCAGGGGATGCAGCCTTGTTGCTGGAGTTTTGGGGTTGTTTTTGGATTAGAAGAACTTCAATGACAGCAAGAGGTGATGTATCCTCTGACAGTGAGCTGGGAGGGAGGTGTATTCTCACAGTTGTGGTAGGGAGTTCCAGCTTCAGCTGCTACTGAAATAATGCAGCAGTAAAAGCCCCAACAGTGGCAGCATTTTGGGATTTCTATGTAGGATTTAGGAAAGGGCAAAGTGAAGGAAGTTTTTAATTCAAAGAAACTGGACGTGGATCCAGTGTACCAGTACTGTTTATTTGTGTGTTTTTACCTGTGGTTTGTTGTGTTCATATGTTCTCTGACAATGTGCGCTCGCAGCCCAGAAACCAACCGTGTCCTGGGCTGCATCCAAAGCAGTGGGACCAGCAGGGAGGGAGGGGATTCTGCCCCTCTGCACCGCTCCACTCTGTTCTGGTGAGACCCCACCTGGAACCCTGCGTCCAGTTCTGGAGTCCTGGGCACAGGAAAGACGTGTTGCTGTTAGAACGAGTCCAGAGGAGGCCACAGAGATGATCCTAGGGCTGGAGCACCTCCTGTATGAGGACAAGCTGAGAGAGTTGGAGTTGTTCAGCCTGGAGAATAGAAGGCTTTGGAGAGACCTTAGAGCAGCTTCCAGTGCTAGAAGGGGCTCCAGGAACGCTGGGGAGGGGCTCAGGATCAGGGAGTGCAGGGAGAGGATAAGGGGAACAGTTTTGAGCTGAGATAGGGGAGATTGATATGAGATCTTTTGAAGAACTGTTTTCCTGGAAGATAGTCCTGGCCCTGGTTGCCCAGAGCAGTGGTGGCTGCCCCAACCCCAGAGGTGTTCCAGGCCCGCTTGGATGGAGCTTAGAGCAACTGGATCCAGTGTGAGATGTCCCTGCCCATGGCAGGGGTGAGACAGGATGGACTCTAAGGTTCCTTCCAACTCGAACCATTCTAGAATTCTATGATTTTATGAAATTAATTTCTTGCCATTTTAGGCCGATTCAGAGCACCTTCCTAAACCTTTCTTTAATTAATTGTTAAGAGAGAGATCGCTTAAGCTCATAGACTGCTCAGGTGAATTGTGCTTTGAATTTTCTTCCTGTTTGACATCTGCACCTCACCTGGAAAAGGGCTCTAGGTCACAAAAGCTTGTTGTTATTTCCAGATAAGTAAAAGATGTTACCACAATCTGCAAATCCTTGAGGTATTGGGAGGTTGAAAGAGTAGGGAGAGGAGTGGTGTTGGTGTTGCTGTGATAACACCTCCACTGGAATCTTTGGGAAAGTATACAGAGTGTCAGTGGATGATGATTCTGAGTGGAGTCAGACTCTTGAGATGAGGGTTTCTTTGGAATTCACGGCAATGTTGGACATGAGGTAGGTAAATATATCTGCTGTTTTCCAAATGGATAAGGCAATGAAGCTTGGAGAGGGAGGGGGAAAAGGTAATACTGGTGTGAATAAAATCAATGCAGAACTAACTAGGGCTCTCATTTTGTTTCTGAGATGATGGTGTCAGCAATGTTTTTTAACTAAGCTCTGCTTAAAAGTTAATGTGGGAGAAATGTGCCTGAGACAGGAATGAAATACTAGACCGAAGCAAAGCTATTTGATAATCTCTGTTTAGATGAGTGTTGGCAAGCTGGCCAATAGCTTCTGCAGGACTCCTGAGAGATGGACGCTCAGCTGAATTACACATGGGTATGGGAGCAAGGAGGGAGTATCACTTGGTGCCGTTCCTTTGCTGTTTCCTGGGCATTTTGCTCTTGAACTGTATCAGACTTTAATCCTCTGCTGTTCTTCATGTGCCCTTCTTTGGGAAAGTATTTCAGGTGTAGAGATCAATGTATTATTAAACCTGTTATTTTGACACATTAACATCTGCCTTGAAAAATCTACCAAGAGATGAATTTCTAGTCCTTTAATGTGAAGATGTGATTTGAGTCATTGTTCACTTTTAGGAAGGGAGTTTTTTGATAGTGCTGATAAGTAGTTGTAACAGTCTCTTGCTTTTGGATTTTCATTCTTCTTTATTATTCTGATCTGTGATATTTTCAGGTTAAAAGTCTCATTGTTATGCATGTGTCTTCCACTTGCAGCAAGATAAATTCCTGTAGAAAAAAAGGAAACCATTTGTGTGATGAGAGTGGTGTGTAATGCAGGAATCTGCATCCTTGGAGATTTTCAGATCTGTAAGGCCCTGAGCACCTTGATCCAGCTTTGAAATTTCTCATGATTGGAGGAGTTGTGCTAGGTGACCTCCAGAAATCCCTTCCCACCTATGCTGTTCTGTGATTGCGTTTGGATCCCATAAATGGAAACTTTTCAATGTCTCCGTTGTGCTATCTTCACCTGCAGAAAGGACTGCTAACAGTTCTGAGGAAATTTCTGCTAATGTTTCTTGATCAAGGAATTAGTTTTAGATTTTGGTGTAATCAGTGATATCCTTCACTGTTGCCTTGTGTCATTTCCTCTTCATCTCACACCAGTTTCTAGGGAATGAATTTGGAAATGAAGCTGTTTTTTCCAAGTCTTTCTAAATGTGTAGGGTTAAATGTGAAACTCATGTGATTTGTCAGCTTCCTTCAGAACTAGAATGTTGAAAGTAAATCACTTATTTTGAGTTCTTCATCTGCTTTTGAAAGAAGTAAAATCCTTGTGTTTTAACACCTTCAGGGCTTTGTTTACAATAACTAAATGTCCTAGTTGGAGTGTCCATGTTGTCATGGATTTCCACTCTAAGATGTGCAATGTGGTGATTTTTTTAAGCTTAGAAATATTTGTGGTCTATCCCAAATATATGAAAATTAGTTTGACCTAAGAGGAATCACCTTAGCTCCTGCTATTCTTTCTTAATGGAAACTAAACTCTGAGTTGGTCTACACCATGACTTTGGTTTGGAGAAGACTGGGTGAGGAAAAACAGAAAAGATTAATTTTGCCTGATATTGCAGCAAATCCTATGCAGATTCAACCTGCCTTTGTGTAAACTCTTCTTTTCTTAATGTAAGTTGTTTACCCAGTCCAGCTCACCCACCAGATTGCTTTAGCTTCTAACTCTGACCACAGATTTTAATATGGATCAGTGTGGAGATGAATGAGGCAAGAGAGGGGAAGATGGATACAGAAAAAGGGAAGCAGAGGTTCTTTCCTGCCTAAAATGCTGATGAGGCTTGGATTTGGAGAGACAAGTTCTCAGCAAAGCAGGACACACCTTCAGGAGGATGTGTCTGTCGGACTTTGACAGGTCTCAAGCACTGATCGTCAGGGCTTTCGAAGGAAGATCTTGGTTAGACTTGATGATCCAATGGGTCTTTTCCATTTTCCAACCTTGTGATTCTATGATTCTATTTAAACTTGCAAGCTCCAGAGCCAAGAGCAGTCACTGGGATCTGTGGAAAGCAAACTGGGTTTGGGTGTATGTGACAGCCAGTAATTAGATCAGAGATCCCTCCTTAGGCTTCATCTGATGAGCTTAAATTTTGGAAAGGCGTATTTGTACAGGGTGCCACCATCCTCCTTTGTGTTCCAGCTGCTCTCAAAAAGGAGTTCTGGATTCGACAGAAAACATTGCTTCCCTTCCAAAGATATTCTAGGTATGCAAAGATATCAAAGATATTCTACTATATGCACAGTTTTATAATTGACTTCAAACAACAGTCATTCTTATAGTGGTTTAAAATCATTTACTGATGGCCAGGAATCAGGCCCTGGAGATCTTGGTGAGGCTGTGCTGAGATTGTTAAACAGTGTGAGCAGCTGTGAGTGGCAACAACCAGCAGGGTTTGAACCCATCATCAAAGAAAGCTCCTTTTTTTGTTTTGGCGAGGATGCCACTTGGTCATAAGAGTTTGTGGAACAGCAGTGGTTGGCTCTCTGTGCCCCTCCCATACTCAATAGAGAGCCCAGCTGGTGGTAGCTGCACCAAGAAGGGGGGCTGAGATGGTCTCCGTATCCACTCTGCTGCTGACACCTCAGGAAGACAGGCTGAGAAAGTTGGGATTGTTCAACCTGGAGAAGAGAAGACCTTAGAGCAGCTTCCAGTACCTGAAGGGATCTACTAGAAAGCTGGGGAGGGACTGTCTGCAAAGGCACGTAGCGATAGGATTAGGGGGAATGGCTATAAATAGGAGAGGAGAAGATTTAGACTAGAAATAAAGAGGAAATTCTTCACAATGAGGATGGGGAGCCCCTGGCCTTGGTTGCCCAGAGCAGTGGTGGCTGCCCCAAGCTTGCAGGTGTTCCAAGGCCAGTCTTTGAGCAGGCAGTCCAGTGGGAGGTGTCCCTGCCCATGGCAGGGGTGTGCATGATGATCTTTAAGGACCCTTCCAACCCAAACCATTCTATGTACCTCCTGAAACAGTTAATGAGGTTGCAGGAAAAGATTTTTCATTCTTTGTTCTCTCTTGTCTAATAGTCTGACCAGCACCCAAGAGACCCTTGTGAATGTATTATTTATAGGCTGCTGCCACCGATTTTCAAGCATCCCATTTATTAGCGTGCTTGTATCTTTTAGCCAAAAGCCAGCATAGCTTCCAAAAAAAAATCATACCCCACTGGGGTACCATGATTCTGCTCCTGGATAGAGGATTTCAATAACTTGTGTTACTGATGGATGGGTTTTACTAGCAAAGGAAGGAGGGCAGGCATCTGTCTTGGGGCTCTTGACCTGCTTTTAATATAGCTGATGGTGAAACTTATCTCTCACCTCTGCATTTCACTATGAGGTCAGTTAATCTCGTGTCAAGGCAGGGCTGAGAGGAGACATAGGAGCAGGGCAGAGAGCTGGAGGGACTGACTTTCTTTTCAGAAGCTGAGGTGAAATTTCAGTTCCTCATTATCCTGAAATCAAACCCTAGAGCAAGGCAACTCATATTAGCAAACTGAGTTCTGTCTTATATCCTGTAAATGCTTTATCTAAATTGATTAGATGTTGCATATCTTGAAGGTAAGTGCAGGCCCCTGTGTGACATCTGGCAGTTCTGGGAGTGTGTACTTTATGTGCTCCCTGATTCCACTGGGGAGCTAATGCTGCCAAAAAAACTAGCTCCTTAAAATCAAATCTCAAAAAGGCTCTTTATACTTGATGGATTTAGCAAAACAGGTGGTACAGAAAGAGCTGAAAGAGCTATTGCATCAGTCAGTTCACTGATCCAAATGAAAACGAGTCCTGGAAAAACCAATTGAGGAGGCAGTGACCTGGCACATCAGTGTTGTAATCACTGGCCTGGGGAGAGGTGGAGAGAGAAAGGGATTTCTGGCTGGCACTGGGAGAGAGGATAAGAGCATCCCTTTTGGCAGCCACCTACAATTATATTAAGTGAATAACGAAATTACATCCTGAATTGATTCTGGGCTGCCCTATATCCATTACTGAGTTTAACCGCATTAATTTTAGTTGCCTCTCCTGTGCTGGCCAACTGCCTGAGAAGGGGCACAAAATTCCAGCTGACACACACAAGGGTGGTTTCTATCTTGCAAATTAATCCACAGCGTGGAGATGATGGAAGGGTCAGCAGCACAGCAGTTGTGATGGGTTTGAAGTAGTGATACTAATGCTTGAGAAGAGATTGTCCTTTCGATGGTGCAGGGCAGGCAGGAAGCCACACAGACAGAACCTGTTCTGGGAAGCTCCAAGGGGTGGTGACACATGGGTAAGGGGAAGATACGTTTAATTAGTGAGGAAGAAGGAGAGAAAAAAGGTAACAAAAATCTGATTTTGGCAATTTGAGTTTTATACAATGTATATGCATTATTCAAATTTACATCAATCCTGTGAATGCCCCTTTCCCAGTCTGCAGTTACAGCAGATTGAAAGAGTGAAACTGCATCTGTTAAACCTGCCTTCTGTGTACATCTGTACTCTTATATTCAATAGACATAATTATTTAATGCTGAACAATATGTACTTGCTGTGATGGAGCTTAAAAGGTCTTTCTCTCATGTGGTGGATAGCTTGGAATCGGAGATGTTGGAATGTTTGATGAGCTTTGCCTGCATATATATGCTGTATTCTGGGGGCCAAAACACATTTATTAAAGTTTGAAGGAAGTAAAAAGAAAAATATGTGTTTGCTCTGCAAAGACACTAGTAGAAGTGATGTAGATTTAAATCCACAAGTGCGGTGAGCTTGTGCTGCAGGGTTGTGGAGGCTCATCAGAGGGGGAAGCATCTGTGTACAGACCCATTTGAACATGTCCTGCACTGTAGAAAAGCTGGAGACAGGGTTCTTAGCAAGGCCTGTTGTGACAGGACAAGGAGTAAATGGTTTTAAGCTAAGGGAGGGGAGATTTAGACTAGATATGAGGAAGAAATGTTTTCCTGTGAGGGTGGGGAGGCACTAGCACAGATTGTCCAAGAAGGTAGTGACTGCCCCATCCCTGGAGGTGTTCCAGGTCAGGCTGGATTGGGCTCTGAGCAACCTCATTGAGCTGGATATGTCCCTGCTCACTGCAACAGGATTGGGCTGGATGGGCTTCAAAGGTCCCTTCCAACCCAAACCATTCTGTCATTCCCTGATTCTGTAACACTGGTACATGTGGCTCTGTGGGTTAGTTGGAACTGGGTGGGCTGCTGGAGCTTGTTGCTGCAAATGTGGCTTTGGAGTGGTGCCTGGGAAAAAGGGGATTGCAAAAATCCTGTGAATAGTGTGATTGGTAACAATAGCCATTGCTGCTTGAATTGCAGTGGGAAGAACAGCTTAAGAAGGCATGTGCTGCAGAGCTGTTTGAAAGGCTCTTTCAGAGACAATGATTTGCATTATTTTCATAGGAGAAATTTCTCATTCAACTATTTATCCTGGTTATTCCCAGTGAAAAACCTCATGGACTGGACTGTACAGGGATGCCCAGCATGGCTCAGTGGTTTCATGGACACTGGTCCAGATAACCCAAAACAATTTGAAGACACAATTTTTCTTGCATTCCAGCTTAACCAGCACTGTTGTTGGAGCCTGTTAATTCAGATGTTGACTAAGGAGGACATCCTGCTAGCTGAGCTCCGTTATGCATGTGGCAGTGTGGCACTTCTGGTGATTAGGATTTGACTCCTCCAAAATTAATGGAAAGTTGGGCATGGAGCTTTTCCTTACAAAACCATTATTCAATATAGGTCTCATTTAAAGTCCTTAGAAGGGATATTAGTAGATAATATTTCTGTCCCAGTGTCACCTAGGTTTAAAGGTGGTAAGAGCATGCTGTGTTACAAAGCTATATTGGTTGTGTGTGGTAGCTGGCACTGTGCTGGGGAATGTACTTGCTTTCTGCAAGTTTGCAGTTTGTCTTGGACGTGGGGCGCCATGTGGTGCATTCTCAAAAATCCCTGAACTGGAACACAATGTAAGTAACCTAAGAAAATGTGAAAGCGAGTTTGGATTCTGCCTGTTCTGCTGGAAGTTTGCTGCATTAGCCAGCATTTCAGTATATAAAACAGAGCAGCCTGTGGAGGTGGTTCGGGAGCACACTACTCTCCTCCTCTGTACATGCTGGAGGAGCGTCTGTTCATCCTGTCTCTAAAGAAGTGAGTAGCTGTCAGAACAGTTCCTGGAAACCTCACCCAGGTTGTCATGGCTGCACCTCCATAATAAAAGAGAATGTTCAAGGAGGTGCCCAGGGACTTGGACTCAAGATCCAGCTCTTGCAGCTTGTAGTCCTTTGGGGAGCAGTACTGCTGGAGTGTCACCAGCTGGAACTGGAGCCAAAGCACAGAAGGGTGGTGCCATTGGCACTGCTGGCTCAGCGAGCACAAGGCTGGAGTGCTGACGATTCACTGAACATCTCCTCAGTCTTTGTATTACTGGTTTTCAAAGAACGTGGAGTCTACTCCAGCCTTCGGGAAGCCTTGGAAAGGGATGGATGGTTTAAATTGGGGTATTTGAGTGTATTTTTAGTCATTTATAAGTGGAGGCAAGAGGAATATTTGCAAAGCAGGTGGTACTGGGACATTTATAGGAAAAATGTGTGATTTATACACGGATCATTTCAGGCAATCCTTTTACCTTGCCTGTAACCTCTCTTCTACAGAGCTCTGCTGTGTGCTGTGAATATTTATGGTGCTATGTTGTGATATTTTAAACTTGCTTACAGCTTATGAGATGACATGTTTGTTCCTTTAAATAACAGGAGGAGTGGAGGGAGAGGATTGATTGTTTCTTGAGTAGGTGTTTCTGAAGATCTTTAACAGCAAGTCTTAAACTGTGTTGGAGCAAGGATGACCCAGTTCACTAATACCCCACCCCTCCCTCTGCCTCTACAGGTGGAGATGGGCTTTACCAAGCCACGCTCTGCAAAGCATTCTCTTTTGAGAAATGCATGTGACCCTTCTTTGGCAAGTGTTGCAGCTTTCCCATGCTTCAAACTAAAAGCATAGTTGCTGTTAGCATGGCAGCGTGCTCAGGGGAAGCTGTGACTGTTGAGTTACCTATAGTTCGTCCCAGACAATGGCATTCAGCTTTCTAAGACCTTGGGAAGAGAAAAATGTGTGTATCTGCCTGTAGAATATCCTCTGAATGAATTCCAGTGAAGTCCAGAGGCTGTGACAGCCATTTTCCAGAGAGGTCCCAAGTAAGTGGATTGGGAAGAGCTGATTCAACAATATAAAAAAACCCAGCTGTTTGGAAGCGGTGATGGAGATTCCCTGTACCTTTTCCTTCAAAAAGCCTTTAAAAAAGCCTTAAGTTTTTAGGAAAACAGAAAAAAAAAACCCTCAGATTTGCTGCATGAGCATATCGGAGTCAAAAGGTTTTGATAAGAAACCCACCATCTGGCTGTTTGTGGCTGCACAGGTTTAATCTTTTGTGTCTGATTTTGCTCTCAGTTCAGCAATTTTCCAGAGGCTGCCTGGCTCCCCTGAGTGATCAGTCCCCTTGGGCTCCTTTGGAAGACCTCCTCTCACTCCTGCAGCCTGGCTGAGAATTTGGTCCCAGCTGGAGTCTCCCTGGCTGACTGTGCTGCAGGCTCACAACAGGGAATGTCTCTGGAGAACAAGTCTTAGGAGCGTCTAAGGGACCTAGGAATGTTTAGCCTGGAGAAAAGGAGTCTGAAGGGAGACCTCGTCACTGTCTACAACTGCCTGAAAGGAGGTTGTGGAGAGGTGGGTGCTGGTCTCTTTTCCCAGGCATCAGGCGATAGGACGAGAGGAAATGGCCTCAAGTTGTACCAGGACAGGTTTGGATTGGACAACAGGGAATTTTTATTCACCAGAAGGGTTCTCAGGCACTGGCAGAGGCTGCCCAGGGAGGCAGTTGGGTCACCAAACTTGGAGGTGTTTAAAAGATGAAGTACTTGGGGATCTATCTGGCTTAGTAGTGATCAAGTACAGTTGGACTCGATGATCACCTCAAAGGTTTTTTTCTAACCTAGATTCTATGATTCTACTCTTTCCGCATGCTCCCCTGTGGAACATTTCCCAGCTACATGAGCCAGTTGGTGCCCAGGAGGTCTCTTGTCCCTCACAGAAGTTTCACCCAATTCTGAGCCCAGCATCAAAGCCTGCAGCCTTTCTTGTTACTGCCTAGTGTGCTTTAACAGAGGAGTAACTTGTCGTACAGGTATAACACAGCAGCATGCTGCCTTAGCCTTCCCCTCCCTTCCCCTGAGACTGTGTTTGGAAAAGCAGTGGACCAGGAAGATATGGATCAGATGAATTCCAGAGTATGCACTCCAGATACCAAGTGTGATATCGAGATGGACGAGGTGAAGGCATTTGGTAATCCTTGCTTTGAACACCTACTTATTTTTTTATTATTCTTATCTAACAAATGATTAAAAAAGTAGCACATAGGATTTACAAACTGTGCCTGTTTCCCTTTCTCTAGACTTTACATGTCATGCTTGTGTGGGCAGCAAATGATGTCCTTGGGCAGTTTTGGCAAGATGCATCCCAGGGCTCTCTAGGAGTTGTTGCTCTTGGTATTGCTCAGGGGGAATGGGGAGCAATATCTGCAATGCTTTAGCACAAGGATCTCTGAGCGATTTAACACAGAGCAGTTGGTGCTCTGGGTTGTTCTTTGATCAGCCACAGCTAGGTGGGTGGGATTGTTAGATGGCCTGCTTCACTAATAGACTGTCAGGCAAAACTATGAGGTCCTGAACCACAAACCAAGCATGATTTACCATTCCCGTGTGTGTAAAAATCCACAGAGATAGGTGGCTGCTGTGTGTGCAGTTTTTTAATCCTTTTGGGTTGATTGGACAAGTTCTTAGTCTCTTGGGTGGCCCCAAGAATAGGCATCACCTTCCTGCCTGCCATTGGATCCCATGGGTGTCTTTTCAAAGGTGCATGAGAGGCCAATAAGCTCTCTAGATAACAAAGTGGTGGTTCTAGTGCTGTCACCACCTGCGGTTCAGGTTTGTGAGGTTTGTTTGAAACTCCTTTGGTGTCTGCAACCTTGTGGGATCCTGTGGGATCCCACCGCATGCCTCTTCATGTCCCTACCTGTGTCCATGACTTATTTTATCTATAGTAATAGGTACAATTTTCCTGAACAACTAAGCAATCTGCAGTATCAGGTGTGATTGTCTCCTGCTGCTGGAGCCCTCTTTGTATTGCTGCAGCTGCCCACTCTGGAAATTGTCCTGTCTGGAGACACAAGGAGAGACTCTAGAATGAAAATTAAATTCCTGGCAAACTCTCCCAATATTCTTCCTCCATCCTAGTTGATATATGACTAGGAGATGATTAGGATGATGATGATGACTAGGAGAGCTCTCCTGTGGCAGCAGTGGTGTCCTGTAGCCATACAGCAACCGCACAGAGTGTTGTTTATACTTTTCTCTTTCCTTTGATGCCTCTGCACTGCCTGATGGAGAATGATTGTTTGGGCTGCACAGTTAATAGTACTGCCCCTGTATGTGTTCAACTGGACCAGCAGTGGCATTTTCATATCCCACTTCATAACGTAAGGACCATGGGTTCTGGGCTGTCTATGTTTTGCCAGCAAGGCACATGGGTCTCCACACCTCTGTCTTCCACATGCAGGTGCCGCGGTGGCTGCGTGGCTGCTGGCTTCTAGGCGCAGCCCTTTCTGCAGGGGCTGGATGCTGTGGTGCAGCAGTGTCAGCGTGGCAGTGAGGTGTCAGTGTTCCTGCATATTGAACCCAGCTCTCTCTCTGCTCATCCAGTCATTTCCAATTCATGTCCAGGTAGACCATGGCCAAAGTATGAGCAATGCGTGGAAGTCGATCCAGACTTTCTGAGTAGACAAGGCCTGAGCTTTCAGGGATGGATTTCAGTGGGCAAGGCCATGTGCAGAGGAAGGAGCACTACAACTGACACATCGGGTGCAAGCATGCCTGCCTTCTGCAGGTACAGGTGCTTGGTTTTGCCCTGAGAATCAGCTTTGTTCAGGCTTTCTGGCTTGAGTTAGAGCATATATGAGTCTAATGAAAGATTGTAAAGCTCTCTTTGGCTAAGTTCTCTTGTGATGCTGTTTGTAACAGTGTGCCTTTGTTTCAACAGAGTCACCTGTTTGCTGCTCTGAGGGTTAACTGGCTCTGCGTACAGCATCATGGATGAGCTGCAGGATGTTCAGCTGACAGAGATCAAACCGCTTCTGAACGATAAGGTAATGAGAGCTACTCCTTGCTCTCACGGGGTACCAGATTGTGTCTGGCAAGGAGCCTTGATTGCCACAGTCTGCTTACAGCTTGAACTACCTTAAGTACTGAAAACTAGTAAACTTTTACCCAGGCTGATAATCTGCCACCACATACTCTTCCAAAGTTTCAAGGAGAGACTGACCACCACAGTCTGGGTAAGCGTGGAGTCCCAGCAAAACAGGACGTCAGACCTGTCTGTAGTGAGTGCTTACAAAGGCAGGGCAGAAATTGTAAAGGTGATACCATTCACAGCACTGTTCAGGTTGGAAAGACCTTTAAGATCCCTGAGTCCAACCCTTAACCTCACATTGCCAACTCCACCTCTAAACCCTTTCCCTAGGCACCACATCCACACGGCTTTTAAATCCCTACAGGGACAGGGACTCCATGTCTTTCCTCGACCTCTTCCAATGCTTCATAAGCTTATCTGTGACGTAATATTTCCTAGTATCCAGTCTAAACCTCCCCTGGTGCAATTTGAGGCCATTCCCTCTTGTCCTGTCTTTTGTTACTTGGGAGAAGAGACCAGCATCCCCTGGCTACGACCTACTTTCAGGCAGTTGTAAAGACCTAGCAGAGCTGTGGAACCTCTAAGTTCATACTTGTTGGACAAACCTTAGACTGTATCCTATTGCTTTTTTTTAACTTTTTTATTTCAAATCTTTTGTCTTAAATAATCCTGTTATATTTTGACCCCTCAAACAACCCTGTCTCCCTGGATTTAGTAAAGGAGAATTATTTTCTATTAGAATCTGCAGAGTCTAGCTAAAGCAGTCCAAATTCATGTAATACTAAAAGTCTAGAAAATGATATTTCAGCAACTGGTTAAGGCTTTCACTTTGTCTTCTGTGGGCTGCAGGATAGCTGACTGGGCTTTAGGAAAGCCCTAGCCTCACTGGATTTCCAGTACCTAAAGAGGTCATACAAGAAAACTGGTAATGAACTTTTTATAAAGGTAATGTAGTGGTAGGACTAGGGGCAATGGCTGTAAACTGGCGAGGGGCAGATTTAGAGTAGACATAATGAGGAATTTCTTCACAGTGAGGGTGGTGAGTCCCTGGCCCAGGTTGCCTAGGGAAGCTGTGGCTGCCCCATCTCCGGAGGTGTTCCAGGCCAAGTTGCATGGGTGGATCTGGCTATAATTAACAAGGAGACTGACAGCTTATAAAGTGAAAACCACTTTGTTTTGGCATAGAATCATAGAATCACCAGTTTGGAAAAGAACCACCGGATCATCGAGTCCAACTATTCCTATCAAATACTAAACCATGTCCCTCAGCGCCTCATCCACCCATCCCTTAAACACTTCCAGGAAAGATGAATCAACCACCTCCATAGCCAGCCTCTGCCAGTGCCCAATGACCCTTTCTGTGAAAATTTTTTTCCTAATGTTCAACCTAAACCTCCCCTGGTGCTGATTGAAGCCATTCCCCCTTGTCCTGTCCCCTGTCACTTGGGAGAAGAGCCCAGCTCCCTCCTCTCCACAACATCCCCTCAGGTAGTTGTAGAGAGCAATGAGGTCTCCCCTCAGCCTCCTCTTCTCCAGGCTAAACACCCCCAGCTCTCTCAGCCGTTCCTCATAAGGCCTGTTCTCCAACCCCTTCACCAGCTTTGTTGCTCTTCCCTGGACTCGCTCTAGAGCCTCAACATCCTTCTTGTGGTGAGGGGCCCAGAACTGCAACACAGGATTCAAGGAGCAGTCTCACCAGTGCTGAGTACAGAGGGAGAATACCCTCCCTGGACCTGCTGGCCATGCCACTCCTGATCCAAGCCAAGATGCCATTGGCCTTCTTGGCCAACTTGGCCACTGCTGGCTTGTGTTCATTCGCTGTCAACCAGCACCCTCAGGTCCTTCTCCTCCAGGCAGCTTTCTAGACACACTTCTTCTAGTCTGTAGCTCTGCACAGGGTTGTTGTGCCCCAAGTGCAGGACCCGGAATTTGGCCATGTTAAACCTCTTGCCATTGGTCTCAGCCCAGTGATCCAGCCTGTTTAGATCCCTTTGGAGCCTCCCTGCCCTCCAGCAGATCCAGACTTCCTCTCAGCTTAGTGTCATTCGCAAACTTGCTAAGGGAGCACTCGATGCCTTCATCCAGGTTATTGATAAAGACACTGAACAGGGCTGGACCCAGCACTGAGTCCTGAGGACACCACATGTAACTGGCCTCCAGCTGGAGTTAACTCCATTCCCCACCACTCTCTGGGCCCGGCCATCCAACCATTTTTCCACCCAGGAGAGTGTGCGTCTGTCCAGGCCAGAGGCTGACGGTTTCCTAAGCAGAATGCTGTGAGAAACTGTGTCAGAGGCTTTAATGAAGTGCCAGAAGATACATCCACAGCCTTTCCCTCATCCAGTAGTTGAGTCACTTTATCACAGAAGGTGATCAGGTGAGTTTGGCAAGACCTGCCTTTCACGAACCTGTGTTGACTGGGACTGATCACCTGGTTCTCTTGCAAGTGCTTCATGATAGCACTCAAGATCACCTGTTCCATGACTCTTCCTGGCACTGAGGTCAGATTGACTGGCCTGTAGTTCCCTGGATCCTCCTTGCGACCCTTCTTGTAGATGGGCACAACATCAGGCAGCCTCCAGTCCCGTGGAACTTCCCCAGTCTTCTAGGATTGTTGGAAGATGATGGAAAGGGGTTTGGCCAGCACATCCACCAGCTCCTTTAATACCTTTGGTTGAATCCCATCTGGACCCATAGACTTGTGGGTGTCTAGCTGGGCAAGTAAGTCTCTAACCACCTCCTCTTGGATCATGGGAGCCTCATTCTGCTCCTCTATCTCCTGGGTTTGTACACAGAAGGAACAACTTTCTTTACAATTAAATAGTGAGGCAAAGAAGGCATTAAGTACCTCAGCCTTTTCCTCATCCCCAGCCACTGTTGTTCCTTCTGCATCCAATAGGGACTGTATGGTCTCCCTAGTCCTCCTTTTATTGTTAATATATTTATAGATGGATTTTTTGTTATATTTCACAGACTTCTCCAATCTGTTTTCTAGTTGCGGCTCAGCCCTCCTAATTTTTTCCCTGCATGATCTTACTTCTCTTTTGTGGTCCACCCAAGATGCCTGTCCCTTCTTCCAAAGCTCATCAACATTTCTTTTCTTTTTGATATCTCTCAAGATCTCCCTGCTCAACCAAATTGTTTTTTTCCCTGCTGGCTCTTTTTCTGGAACACGGGGATGGCTTTCTCCTGAGCTGCTAGGATTTCCTTTTTGAAGAGCTCCCAGCCCTCATGGGCTCCCTTGCCCTTAAGGACTGTCTCCCACGGGACTTTGCCAACCAGCCTTCTGAACAGTCCAAAGTCTGCCCTCTGGAAGTTTAATGCAACTGTCCTGCTAACCACCCTCCTCACCTCACCTAGAACTGAAACCCCTATCATCCTGTGATCATTTTGTCCCAGGTGTCCTCCTACCACCACATCCCCCACAAGGCCTTCTCTGCTCACAAACAGCAGGTCCAGGAGGGCACCTTCTCTTGTCAGTTCGCTCACCAGTTGTGCAAGAAAGTTGTCTTCCACACGCTCCAGAAACCTCCTAGACTGCTTCCTTTCTGCTGTATTGTACTTCCAGCAAATATCTGGAAGATTTAAGTCTCCCATGAGGACAAAAGGCATCGATCTAGAGACTATACCCAGCTGTTTATAGAAGAGCTCATCAGCTGCTTCTCCTTGGCTGGGTGGTCTGTAACAGACTTCCATCACAAAATCTGCCTTCTTTTGGACTCTGATTTTAACCCACAGGCACTCAATCTCCTCATCACCACAATCTAGCTCAATGTTGTCCAAGTCCTCCCTTAAAAAGAGGGCCACCCCGCCTCCTCTCCTACCCTTCCTGTCCTGCCTGAAGAGTTTGTACCCCACCATAGCTGCACTCCAATTATACGAGTCATCCCACCATGTTTCTGTGATGGCAAGAACATCATAGCCTCCTTGCCCTATGACAGCTTCCAACTCCTCCTGCTTATTGCCCATACTGTGTGCATTCGTGTAAGTGCACTTCAGCTGGGCTGGCGAACCTTCAGCCCTCATAGAGGGAACAGAGTTTATTACCAAGTAGCTAGTCGTTGGGAGAGCTAACGCCAGAGTGTCTTCCTTACCGTCCCCAGGTGTGTTCACCACCACTTTCTGTGTGGTGATGTAGCGATGGTCCTCACCAGCACATCATCTCCCAGTCACTGGTGCCCCATATCCAGGCTCACTCCTGTCGAGCCTGATCTCATCCCTCTCCCCCTTCACATCTAGTTTAAATCTCCATTAATGAACCTGGCTAGATTTTTAGCAAGGGCTTTAGCCCCCCAGGAGACATGCATGTCCCATCCCCAGTAAGAAAGCCTGGGGGTGCATGGGCCACCCCATGATCAAAGAAACCAAAGCCCCTCTCCTCACACCAGGCTTGGAGCCAGGCATTAATCAAATTATTCTTCTTGACTTCCTGCTCCTCTGTATTTAGCATTGGAATAGAGCTAAATACTATTAGAGTCCCAGAGCCCTCCATCATTTTCCCAAGAGCCCTGAAGTCTCTCTTAATGGTTTGGGCTTTCTGTTCTCTGTTTTCTCACTACCAGTTTGGAATACTGTCAGAGGATAATAGTCCATCTCTTGGACCAGGGAAGGAAGTTTTCTAGTTACTTCCTTCACTGATGCCCCTGGTAAGCAGCAGACCTCCCTGTGGAGCAGGTCCAGTCTGCGTTCCTTTTAGAAGGGAATGCCCTATGGCAATCACTCTCCTCTCCTTCTTAATGGAGGATGTTTTTATGTTGTTCTGAGGATGGCGCAGCCTGGAGAAAGATTCTAGGCTGTGGGAGCCATCATTCTCATCCTTGGGGATGGATTCCACCTGCAGTGCTTTGTATTTGTTCTTCAGGGGATCTGGGGTTTTGTTGTCCGGATGGGGGGAGCAGATTTTCTTCCTCGAGCAGGAACTTGCTGCCGTTCCCCATCTCTTGTTCCCCCAATCTTGCAGTTTGCAGGTGGGTGGTGTTCAGACACATCAACTCCCGAAGCCTGCTGAGTTAGTGAGAGGGCCCTGCTCCACTGGTCTGTCTTTCCCTCTCACATTCCCTGATGGTCCTCAGCCTCTTTACCTTCTCCCTTAGCTCCTCCACTGCATGAAGGAGTTCCTTCCTCCATGTGAGCACAGCTTCCACAAGTGGAGCAAGGACCAGAGGCATGAGCTGGTGTGGGAGGGAGGCACTGCCTGCTTACTGCAATCCTTCTTCCTCAGGTCATCTCACTACCCTCTTGAACTCAACCATGGAAAATCCTAGGAGAATCATGAGCCAGAGCTGAGGTACAGCCTTTAGGGAGCCTGCCTTCTGTAAAAATTTCTCTCATTTTTAAGTCATACAGTGTTTCAAGGCCCTTCTGTGTTTTTATCTGCTGTTCTGCACAGATTATTTCCTTCCAAGGCTCACTCTCTGTGGAAACATTTTTAAAAGTTACATTTAAGCTATGGTGGAAGCCTGGTTGTCAGCACTGGACTGGTAGAACAGGCAGCTGGACTGCAGATGGCAGCTGAATTTGTAGATTTTACAGATAATGAACAGATAAACTAGGACAGTGCAGAAAGGAGCAAAACCCTAACTAGCACAGACTAAAGCATCACAGAATTTCAGAGATTTCAATCGTTTCTGGTAGGAGTTTACACAAAACAGTGCAGTCTTCTGCAAACACACCCTCTAGCAACACAAGCTACTGCTTGATATCAGCCATTACACAGCAAAGTATTGAAAACTACATCCCACACCATCAAACTTGTCTGCTAGGTCAGGAAAATGACCAAACTAGAGTGCTCATGATTACAATTTGCAGATGCAACATTCTAGATCACAGAATTATAGAATCATAGAATGGTTTGGGTTGGAAGGGACCTCAATGCCCATCCAGTCTCACACCCCTGCCAACCTGGCCTTGAACACCTCTAGGGATGGGGCAGCCACCACTGCTCTGGGCAGCTTGTGGCAGGGGCTCTCCACCCTCACAGGAAAACATTTATTCTGAAGATCTCATTTAAATTTCCCCTCTTTCAGCTCAAAACGGTTCCCCCTCATCGTATCCCTGCCCTCCCTGATCAAGAGCCTCTCCCCAGCTTTCCTGGAGCCCGTTTCACTACTGGGAGGCTGCTCTGAGGTCTTCTTTGAGCTTTCTCTTCTTCAGGCTGAACAGCCCCAACTCTCTCAGCCTGTTGTTGTAGCAGAGATGTTCCAGCACTTGGATCATCTTCATGATATCTTAATTAGACGCAGACCATTTACCAAAACAGCCGAGCACATGCAAAGTCTTACTTGGTTTTCTTGGCTCAGTTTTGAAGCTCAGTAGGAAGAAACAGGGAGAGTGGCTCCAGACCCATCCTCAGCACTTTGTGGAAGGAGAAGGATGATGTTGCTCTCCTTTTTATGGTTCATTTTAACTAAATAAATGCCTCAGGGAGCTCCCACCTCTGAGGTCTGGCCCTTAGTAATGCTTTCAAACTTGAAATAATACACATGCTTATTAGCCATAGTTTATGGACCATATGTCTGTGGTGCCATCAGGTGCTGTTCTGTGCAACGTGTCGAAGTCCAAAAAGCATTGAGCTGGCAATTCACTACAATTGTTATTGACCAACTCGTTGCAGGTGTAAAGGTTTGAGCGAGCAGGCATTAATGGCCAGAAATAGCACAGTAAAACCCTTAAGGTGCTAATGAGTGAGTACTTATGACCATTTCTTATACTATGGCTGCTGTACAGAGAAAAGGAGCTCTAGTGTCTTAAACTAAAATTCTAAACCCAGTGGAACTGTCTGGGAAATGGACATGGGTCATGCCTTGTTCAATTGTCTGAACTGCAAGAAATGGCACTGGGGGCCACTCCTGGCTTTGTTTTGCCTCAGTTCTAAATCAGCAGAAAATTTCAAGACTGACTTTTAAAGAATACAAACACTTTTATGTTTGCATATAACTTAAGCCTAATAGCAAGTGCAGAAAAGTAAAATACTTTAGATTATATATGTTCATCTCATTCAGGCTCACTAAAATGTAGTGACTTTACACTGGAAAGAAAATCAACTTTGTGTTCCCATTTAGTTGAAAGAGAGAGAAAAAGAGAGTACTATCTGTAACCTGATCAGAAAAATTATCCCAGTGACACTTTATTATTCTGGCTGGTCCATATCCTGACACCTTTGACTCCTATTAGTGTAGCCTCAGTGAAACATTACTGAAGTGCAGCAGCTTAGTTGAGGAGAGGGAACGGCCAGCCCATAGACTCGAGGGGTTGTTTTAGCCAGCTCTTTGCCTTGGAGGAGCAACATCATACCTTCAGAGGACTGAA
This sequence comes from Coccyzus lansbergi, assembly GCA_033558105.1. Classification (NCBI taxonomy): domain Eukaryota; kingdom Metazoa; phylum Chordata; class Aves; order Cuculiformes; family Coccyzidae; genus Coccyzus; species Coccyzus lansbergi. Next base: position 282,531 of record JAUMJK010000171.1, read on the forward strand.
AAACATGCCTTCATCTTGGACTTTCTCAAGTTAAGACAATGAATAGATGAATGGTTTAAAATCAGACTTCAGGATATTAAAATCAGATATCCAGGAGTTGGGAAATGTCAGCAGTAATGTGACTTGTGCACCCTGACAACAAGGAACAGACCTTCGTTATTTGCTCTGTGTTGCTTTTTCCCCACTCCCTGCCCTGGGAATCTTTTTTTTCTTAGAGCAAATTCAGATCAGCCTTATCCTCTAAGTCCAGGGCCGGCTACAGAAATTTCTCATTTCTTCATAGATGTTTTTATAATCCTTAATAATTGTGGCATTGGATGACAGAATTTGCCTTCTGTATGACCTGATAGATGAGAATGTTCCACCACCTGTGTTTAACAGCAGGAAAAGAGGGATAGACAGAACTATTAGAAATCTCAACTTCAGGATCTCAAACTGAAATAAGAGGGGTCTGCTTTTTGTTTTCTTTTACCCCATCCTGAGGATTTGGTGCTTTGTGCCATGTCATCTTTAAAACATTGACACAATTCAAGATTTAAGACTGGGAGGATTCTTAAAACAGATTTGCAGATATCTCGACTTAAGCATCAGACTGAAGAATGACGTAGTAGTCTGTGTTCCTGCCAGTGTGGCAAAGCTTTTGTGGGAGGAAAAGAGGGCTATTTGTTTACATGTGGAGAGTAGTCAGGGTACTTAGGATGAAGAAACATTTAGAGTGTTTCTGTGATGCATTTATGATCCTAGTTGCAATTTTAGCGCTAAAGTGCTGTGTCTAAAACACACAAGGCAGAATGCTGTCTGAAATAATTCACTCAGCCTCCTGCAACATTTGAGAGTGATCAGTAGTGTAACCTGCTCTGTGGGCAGAGCCAGAGCCTTATGGAGCACACAGGCACACGGATAAGCTACTGCAGACCACGGAACATGCAGCATACCAAATGTGTGATGTCTTATTATATTCGCCTGTGTGCATGGTGTCACCCTGTGGAAAAGCTGGCTCTGAGTTACTAAGCCCAGTACCCATGTACTCCAGTTTCAGCAGCTTGCAGGTCACCACAATTGCTGTGGAAAGGTACCAAGCACACAGCGGTTATCACAAACTGCCTGGCTTATTTTCTGACATGAGATCCAAGTAGTCCTTCTAAGAGTTTTGCATTCAAATTGATGACAGGCACTGGGATGAGACAAAACCAAGCCTTGTAACTAGCCCTTGTGTCAAGGTTCTTCCTGTGTCATCTATCCCTATCAAATGCTCTCAGCTCTAGGCACTCTCCTTAGAATCATAGAATCACCAGGTTGGAAAAGGACCACTGGATCATTGAGTCCAACCATTCCTATCAAACAGTAAACCATGTCCCTCAGCACCTCGTCCACCCATCCCTTAAACACTTCCAGGGAAGGTGACGCAACCTCCTCCCTGGGCAGCCTCTGACAGTGCCCAGTGACACTTTCTGTGAAAAATTTTTTCCTAATGTTCAGCCTAAACCTCCCCTGGTGCTGATTGAGGCCATTCCCTCTTGTCCTGTCCCCTGTCACTTGGGAGAAGAGGCCAGCTCCCTCCTCAACCACAACCTCCCCTCAGGTAGTTATAGAGAGCAATGAGGGCTCACCTCAGCCTCCTCTTCTCCAGGCTAAACACCCCCAGCTCTCTCAGCTGTTCCTCGTAAGGCCTGTTCTCCAGCCCCTTCACCAACTTCATTGTTCTTCTCTGGACTCACTCCAAAACCTCAACATCCTTCTTGTGGTGAGGGGCCCAGAACTGCACACAGGATTCAAGGAGCAGTCTCACCAGTGCTGAGTACAGAGGGAGAATACCCTCCCTGGACCTGCTGGCCATGCCACTCCTGATCCAAGCCAAGATGCCATTGGCCTTCTTGGCCAACTTGGCCACTGCTGGCTTGTGTTCATTCGCTGTCAACCAGCACCCTCAGGTCCTTCTCCTCCAGGCAGCTTTCTAGACACACTTCTTCTAGTCTGTAGCTCTGCACAGGGTTGTTGTGCCCCAAGTGCAGGACCCGGAATTTGGCCATGTTAAACCTCTTGCCATTGGTCTCAGCCCAGTGGTCCAGCCTGTTTAGATCCCTTTGGAGCCTCCCTGCCCTCCAGCAGATCCAGACTTCCTCTCAGCTTAGTGTCATTCGCAAACTTGCTAAGGGAGCACTCGATGCCTTCATCCAGGTTATTGATAAAGACACTGAACAGGGCTGGACCCAGCACTGAGTCCTGAGGACACCACATGTAACTGGCCTCCAGCTGGAGTTAACTCCATTCCCCACCACTCTCTGGGCCCGGCCATCCAACCATTTTTCCACCCAGGAGAGTGTGCGTCTGTCCAGGCCAGAGGCTGACGGTTTCCTAAGCAGAATGCTGTGAGAAACTGTGTCAGAGGCTTTAATGAAGTGCCAGAAGATACATCCACAGCCTTTCCCTCATCCAGTAGTTGAGTCACTTTATCACAGAAGGTGATCAGGTGAGTTTGGCAAGACCTGCCTTTCACGAACCTGTGTTGACTGGGACTGATCACCTGGTTCTCTTGCATGTGCTTCATGATGCTTCAGTTGCTGTCAGCCAACTCCCCTAAGTCCTTCTCCTCCAGGCAGCTCTCAAGCCAGACTTCTCCTAGTCTGTAGCAATGCATAGGGTTGTTGTGTCCAAAACTGACCCCTGTGACAGGGGAACATTTGTGATGGCATTGAGTGTGTTCTAGGGTGCTGTCCTGACTTTTTTTTCTTTTGTCTGTTTTTTGCTAACAGAACACGGCTCGCAACTTCCAGGACTTTGACTGCCAGGTAAGACATACAAGAAACAAGTATCTGTGAGCAAACTCCCCATGGCTCATCAGTACTGCTGAGAGAGAGAGATGAGAAAGCCGTATATCTTAGTTTTAACTCCTTTTAAACTTTAATCACTACAAACTTGAATGTGTCCACTTAACAGAAACTGTCTTTTGCCCTTTCATGCAATGCATATTGCGGTGTGCTCTGAGGTGCAGACGTGGACTGCTCTGCCATGTTTCTGCAGTGTCTCATGGAATGGCTGGTCGCCTGAAAAGCAGTTTCTCGGAGGCATGTGATATGCTGAAAAGCTGCAGCTCTGTCACGTCCCATCTGGGGCACTGTCTGGTAAAGAAATAACCTGTACACTCTGGCTGTTTGAGATGGCAGTCACCAGGCTGCCCCAGATACAGCCCCCCCTGCTTTGCTGGGCACAGGTCATGCCAGGGCCGAGGTTGTTTTCTGGGTGGTTAATCACCTGTCAGAGCAGCATGGAGATGAGCCCTCTTGCTCTGGCTGCCGTAAGAATAATCCTGTTAGAGGAGTGGTTGCACCATCAGCTCTAAGACAGCGCACACATTTTTCATGAAGGAGAGCTGAGCATGGGGATTATGCAGTGTGTTTTGTAAAGCACAGGCTCACTTACTGTGTTGGATTACCTTCCTGACTTCCCACTCAGCATGTTGATAGGCAGCCAGCAGCTTTTCTTTCTCTTAAGCTGCAGAAGGCTGCTGGGTCTGTAGCGTTCTGCTGAGCACAGGACAGGCTCTTGCAGCTGTGCTAACACCAAATATGCAGCTTGGGGTGAGAGCCATCAACATCATGTGATGGCTTTTAATAAAAGTCTGTTGATGTAGGTGATTCCAGAAAACCCTCTGCAAGCCTAGGCAGAACAGGAGTGTAACCAATACAGATTTAAGGAGAGAATTTGTGGTTTTTCCATCTCTTGATATCTGACAGAGAAAGTACCCCTGGCACGTGTCCCTGGGCCGCTTTAGCTGGATTCTTTGGGAGTTTCAGTTAAAGCCTGTAAGTATAAAATCTACTAATCTTAGCACACTGTAACTTTAGTATCTAGTCTTAGAAGCAGCATGGTGTTAGGCAATGTTTTATCTGTTTTAATAAAAGTAGATAATGTGTTTAAAACACCCCCTTGTACTGTCTTGTCTCGGTCTGTCTTTCTGCATCTCCTCTGTCTCTGCCAGAGGCACAGTGTGCTCCTGTGTGTCGCAACCACGCCTGGATGCTTCAGGGTCTCTGGGGTGAGACCCTGGGTCTCCCTGTAAAATTTCTGGATTTGGTGCCCCCCAGCCTAAATGAAGGGAAAGTGATGCCAAACAATTGATCCAAAGGGAAGTTCTTTGTACAGGCATCCTTAGGAATGAGATTGGCATTGGCTGCTAAATCTGTGTTAAGGAAAGACAAAGGGAGGAAAGGGAGAGAAAGAAGAAGGTGCAAGGACACTGTTGGGTTGGAATGGGTAAAAATAGGTGCAATGTGCTAGGGAGCACAGGCACTGTCTGCTGTGATTGGAAGGACTATAAATGCAGAGCCTGCCCTCTGGTCTTGCCTGTGTCTGCCCGTCTGTGAGCAGGTGTGATCCTCAGAGCCAGGTGGAGCGGGAAAGTAGGAAGGAGTCCCTGTCACAGAGCTGTGTGTTGCTCCTTTTTCACTCTATGCTTCCCTCTGCAAGCAAAGCCTCTTTGCACCTTTCTTTAAAAAACATCCCAAATCTGAAGCTGTGCAAGCCTCAGGGAAGCATGGTGCCGCAAACACCAACTTGTGTGCGCTCAGCATGTCCAAGTGCCGAAACAACAGCAGGGCTGAGCTGTGAGAAGAGAGCCCTGCAGCCATGAGAGGGGCCCTGGGCCAGTGAAAGATGTGATTGTTGCTTCTCGTGCTTTGATTTAGATCAGCAGTGAGCTTGTGGTCATGGCAACAGTTGGGTAGGAGACAGGATGTTCCTTCAAGGAGCTCTCTTGGTAATTTAGTTAGGATTTTTTTTTAGCAAGAAGTTAACACGGCATCTCTTGTGATTGGAAATGTTGTCCCAGCCTCCCCTTTGTCTAGCAGCTCTTCCTGTGATGTGTGATTTCAGGGCATCCTGGGCTTGTCCCCTCTCCTACCTGGAAAGTCCCCCCATGGCCTAGATTAAGTCTGTTTGGAGGCTGTCAGAGCAGATGTATGGTGCATCAGTTCCTTGTATTTTCTGCTGATACCAGGAGCAGTGCTTGATCTTGAAGGCTGAGCATTTCTGCAGCCCTGTGAAAAGTTACCACTGCCTTTTAATCTGGCAAAGCACATCCAGCTGCTGTGTTCACGCCTCCATGAAACCAGTGTGACTTTGCTTACTGGTGTTTGAGAAGGGGGAACTCAAAGTGAAGAGTTTTGCTAGGGCTTTCAGAGGAAGGGAGATCCTGTGGGGTAAAGAAGGATTTAAAAGCACTTAGGCTGGAATTTCACAGTGAGGATCTCAATTTGGCAAAACCAGGTGCAAACTGTCTGCAGATTCATGGAGGCTGATAACTGGGAGATGGTTTCCTCTTACAGTGCGAGGAACTTCTGAGTCAGCTTCCAATAGTAGTAACATCTGCAAGGGACCTGGCTGATTTTAAGACAAAATGTTGAGGGTTTGCGGGATGAATTGTGTTATTTTATACCATGTAGTGTCTGCAGTGTGAGAGCATAGCATCAGTGATTCAAGACCTGCAGTTCAGAGCTTTTTTATTATTCTAATTATTTTTATTTTTCTAACAGCCAGAGAAAAGCTGTTTTAAGTGGAATTAAAGGTATAGCTTTGCCTGGGGCTGCAGTCCCCAAGCGAGGGAAGGGGGTGTCCTCTGGCAGCCATGCTGACAGCGCAGGTCCAGTTTGAGCTCCCCAGTACAAGGCACTGGTGTGAGTCCTCTATTACTCTCTGCCCTTGTCCATGAAGTGATTTGCTCTAAGTCCATTGCAACTCCTTCCAGGATTACTCATCAATGCTCTGCAGACCTCTACCCTGGATATAGTTGGAGCAGTAACACGGCCAGCTTCAGTGTTTTTTCATCCTGTAGGTCCTCTGGAGCTGCTTCTGGCTGGAAGCTGGAGTGTCCAAGTATTATCTGCAGTGTATCCAAGCTCATAACTGGGAGAACTGTTAGGGTAGTCCCAGCTCAGGAACACATCATTAGCACTGGTACTGGAAAAGTTGTTTCTCAAGCTACTGTGTATAGTTAAGGCTTGTAAGATTTGCCTTCCTTTGGGAAAAATGGGTGATGCCATTGTGCATTTCTGTTCATTTCCCAGTGTGTTTGGTGTTAGTCTTGAATAACTTGCCAGGACCAGATCTCGGCAAAGTCAACAGAGCAAGGTCTCTTTTTTCTGAAATGTGTTGCTCTAAATTAATGTGGCGCAGATTGCTTTTAGCTTTTCTGATAAAGCTGACTTTCCAATACTGATGCCCTGTTCATCTACAAGCAACTGCAGTTAACTTTGACAAAAAACAGGTTGACTGGGCATCAGCTGAAACAAGCCCCCCCATAATCTGGTAATGATTTGCAGTGCAGATAAATAGAAGAGCTGGTGTGGTGGCTTAGGGATCTTATCAATATGAATCTAGGGTATTCTCAGAAATAAAGTGTATTAACCTAAATCTGAGACCTACATTTTGCTTGAAAGCTCTGCGAACCCTAATGAAATCTAGGCTTGGCTTCTAATGTCTGTGGGCAGATGGTGGATTAAGCACTCGGTTGCTGGTGGACAGATGGTGCAGTGACCCACACAGCTCACAGAGCTGGGCTTGGACTTGCGGTATTAACTACAGGCCCTCTTCAGCTGCTTGGAGAAGAAGGGGTTGGTGTTCTGTGTTAGTCTAAATCTCTTCCCCTTTTCCAGGTGGTTTGATTTAAATAACAGTGAAGGAATATGCTGATGTATTTGTAAAACTGTCCAAGCACACCTGCGCTGAGTTTCAATCTGACATAAGCTCACACTAGATCTGCTGTGTGGCTGGTGCTTCCCCTCTGTGCCTCCTGCCCACATGAAGGGTGAGAAGGGCTTTGCTCTCCAGCACACACCAAGCAGAGAAGAACCTGAGGGTGGAGGTGGGGCTGGGGTTTGGTAGAGTGTCTGCAGGAAGCTCACAAGATACGGAAGTGGTGTGAACAATTGAGACCAAGAGATGCAGAGTCCAGCTGTAACAGAAAAGACAAGACATGAGTAAACCCATGGAGGGAAGAAGATCAAGCTCTCCAGCACAACAACTGGCTGTGCATCGCTGAAATTAATTAAATATGTTGAGCTACATGGTGTGCCTGTGCCCAGGGTGAAACAGGGCAAAACGCTCAGTTAACCACAGACCTTAATGAGGAGTTCTTTGCCATCTTTTTCTACTGAAAGTATAACTTTTCATGTTTTATTGACTTAGTTTTGGAGAAGTTCTCCCACAAGTATGTTTGTGTGAATCTTTTTAGTCCACATTTTTAAAAACTTGTTCATCCTAGCTTGACCTCTTTGCTTTATTTTTTTCTTGCTGTGCAGGAGAAGAGGTTACTGAGATATCCCATCACATGCACTCGCTGATGGCATAGACTTTGAACTGAAACTGTGTTCATTTTTTAACAAAATCATTAAAGTCAGTTTGTGATTGCTACACAGTGGCATTGAATACAAGATATTTTAAAGCATCTTCTGGATATTGTAATGAAATACCATGAAACATTAGTGCTTTGAGGAAGTGTTTGCTTTCAGTGTATGAATAACAGGGGAGCTGTTCTCACCAGCAGTGAAACGTTTGCTCTAGGATATTGAGGGTCTTTGTTCTTCTGATTTGTACAATGAGTTCTTTTGTTCTCTTGCTGACATTGCTAGAGTGAAATTCATTACAACACAGAAGATGTTTTGATCTAGAAGGCAAGGTTTTTTTTAATGCCAGCTAAATTAGGTGTCCCCAATCTTATTAAAACTGGCATCACCACTAAAGTAGATGTTGACTTTTGACTTCTGCTGCCATCACAGCAACTATAAAGCTAAAAATTATTAAAATGGAATTTTATTTTGGATTTTTTCATTATTATTATTATTACTAGTACTGCTTCTTCTTAGGCAGCTTTTCCTCCGATTCCTTCCATCACAGACTTTCCATCTAGGAACCTGTTTGCTGTAAAACTGCAGTTCTGGAAGTATTTTGCTGGGCTTGGGCTGAAACCTGAGTTGTATTTTAACAGGCATGAGTGCAAGCCTTCCCTGGGGTTTACTTAAACATTACCTTTGCTCTCTGAATACTGTGACAGCAATGTGCTGCCAAGGCTGGTTTTGCAGATGTGATATTTTAAGTTCCTATGTTTTTGCTGTTCCTGCCAGTGAGTTCTTGCAGCAAAGCAAATGCATGTGCTTTAGGTTGAGAAAGGGATTTGCCTCTTTCCTGCCTTCAGAAAAATGAATGGTGCCTCTCCACTAGCAGCCACAGATTTGTGTCCATCCATTATGCAACACCCATTAATGGTATTTCAGAGCAGCTGATGAGTAATTGCAACACCAGCTACCAGTGGAGGAAAGCCCAGTTCTGGTTCCTAGGGACACCGGGAGATTGGAGACGCAAGAACATGGCCTTACTTTCTCTTCTTCAGGAGGTTTTAAAATGTTCATGGCCTTAAGAGCTGTGGTCGATGGTTCAATGTACAAGTGGAGACTGGTGGCAAGTAGCATTCCTGAAGGCTTGGCATTGGGACTGGTGTTGTTTAACATCTTTGTCGCAGAGATGGGCAGTGGGATTGAGGGCACCCTCAGCAAGTGTGCTGATGACACCAAGCTGTGTGACACAGTCGACACACTGAAAGGAAGGGGTACGTCCAGAAGGATCTGGGCAGTCTGGAGAGGTGGGGTTGTGTATTAAGACGTTCAGATCTCCCTGATGTAGGGAGACAAAGGCTGGGTATCTGCAGGTTGTAGTACCTTAGGGCCACTGTCCGAGATGGAGGAACACTGGAGGCATCAACCTGTTCTGTCTGCAGCCCCTGGGGCAGGCTGCAACATCATCTGCTGCTGATGCAAAACAGTGATGCAGAGTACTGGCAAAATCCACCCACAGACAGCCCTGTGCCAGTGAGAGCTGGTCTGCATGGGGTTCCATTCACCCAGAACTATTATAGGTCCAGGCAGGTCCAGTTTCCTGCATCATGTGTTCCTAAGTGCTGGGTGCCTTGCTTATGACATTGGGGACTGGACTGGATTGGACTGGACTGCAAGAAGATTGTGCCTTTAACTGCTTCTTGTAGCACATAGGCAGAGCAGGAGACTGAGAAACAGGAAACAGAAGTACGTCTTGCTCTATCTCCAACACATAGAGGTTGTCATTAATTCTTTGTCTTTCTTAGTGTTGTATGGTTGGAGTTTGTGCTCTCTGATCTGGGAGCACAAACCCACCTGTCAGCTGTGCTTCTGCAGGTCACTTGACTGCAGTCTCTCTGCAGCAGAGCCTGTGATTTGGAGGTGACTTGCCACTTCTCTATGGCTGGCACAGTGTTAGGAAGGGTTACAGGCATACACTGTGTCTGTCCTGCAGCTCTGTGTGCCTTTGCCACAGGAGCACACAAAGGCATGTTTGTGTATACAAGGATAGGTTGGGGACAGCCCAGCAGCACCTTTGTCTCCTGCTACCTTTGTGTAACCAGAGCCCTTGCCTCCTTCTGTTGCAGCTCTTCATTCTCACCCAGTGTTTCTCTAAGGCTTAATCCAATTACAGAAGCACTCGGAATCATTGCCTGCGCACATAGATTGTACTGCGTTGTCTATTAATAAATTTCTGCTCTGTATGGAAATGAATAATGTAGTTCAAGATGTTGCTTCAAATCCGATTTAGGCTCACTGCCCACTCAGCCATCTCCCTCAGATCTCTTGTTTCCAAAATACTTTTACACAGAGAGAAGGTGTAGGCGCATTCAGGTCCGTGGTGCTGTAATGAGGAGCATTACCAGGTGGTAATGCTTTACAGCCTCACAATATTTTTCCTTAGCTTAAAGGCTATGGTGTTGTTTTTGTAAATGTGAGGGCAGCAGTTGCAAAGAGCAAGACAATGGGATCTCTAATTTCCCCATGGCTGATGGCTGTGAGAGGCTGCCCAAGGAGCACACTGCAATTGTTTCCACCTTTGCCAACACTGGCAAAGATGACATAAAGTAGATAATAACTATAGCTATAGTTTCAGTACTGCTGAAATGGGGAAAGCCTGACCCAAGTATCTCCTAACCCTCACAGCAGCCATTTCTTTGTCTTAGATGAACCAGGACCTGAGCATCCTTAAGCTCACTGGTGTGGAGGTGTTTGTAGCCCTCCACTGTCATTTGACAGGCTGGAGCAGGAGCAGAATGGGAGCAACAGACACCTTGTTGCACTGTGTTCTGCCAGATTGGAATTGTGAAAATATAAATGAAGGGATTTCACAGATGTGGTTTTTATTGTTGGTCTCCAAAATAAATCAGTTCTCAGCTTTTCCAAGGAATGAATTTTGAACTTTGAGCAGCTTCACATTAGGAATGAAACTCATCTGGTTACACCAAAAATGAAACTTAACAAATGAACGGTGAAAAGTGGTAATATGAACTTTCACCGTTAAACGTTACCAGTGTGAAGCAAATGGTTTGCTTCAGACTTTAATAACTTTTGAAACTTGAGCTCTGGAGCCCACTCTGCCCAGGAGCTAAGGAAGCATGGCTGGAATTTAGTTGCTGCAGCCTGGCACCAGGGCACCTCTCCTGCCTGGGAGCTCAGGCACTGGTGCCACTGGAGCTGCTGTTGGGTGCTTCCTTCCCTCACTCAGAAATGTTCTCACATTGGAAGTTTTCTGTGGCACTTGTCAGTGGCTCTATCCTTGCTTCCATTTCTCCATTAGTACCATGTGCCAGTCAGGTGCCCACCTCTGCCCACAGTCAGTCCCATGGTACGTTTAGACTTTAGCATTCATAGGTGGGTATGCATCTTTCTCCCCAGTTTAAGAATCATTCAAAGATGTTATGGCCAAATAGGATAATGTCCTGGTCTAATTGAACCTTCTGTAATCTCCAGCAGGGAGCACCTCCCAGCAGTTCCTGTTTGGGTTTAATCTCAGATGTTTTGAAGCTGCTCTTGGGGATGTCTCTTATCACTTTCCAGCATTTAAGCACTTACGGTTCATACACATCTCTCTAATGTGTAGGGCTCTGACAGAAAACAGTGATTCTCTGGACCTGGGGCCATAAGGCATGCAGCAAACATAACAGGGCTATTGGAGGTGGTCAGCAGCATTGGTGGCCTTTTCCTGACTACTCTCTGTTCTGCCCAAGCCCTGTCTGAGTGCAGTATAGGGCACAGTCGATGCTTCTACCACTGTGTGGGCCCTCACAGCCCTTAATTTTCATCCAAACATGGGATCCTGTGGCTGCAGGGTGTACTGCTTTGGTTTCCTGATGTAGTGGGACAATAAACCCAGCCCTGCACTCCTCCTTACAGATTTCCATAAGACTCATTGGACATGTGGCAGGGCAGGGGGGCAAGGGATGCACTCTTTTCAATAGACCTTCATTGTCAAGACAGCCAACCTGTAACAGAAAGTTGCACCCAAAAATCTCAATTTTGTTTTGTTTCTGCCAGTGGTTACTGTATTCTTGTCTGAGGTCCCAAAAGAGAGTTGAGGTCGCTCTTGGTGGACAGTGACAGTGGAACACTAGTACCTGTTTACAGTGTACAGGGAGGAGAGGGCAGATACAAGTGGTAGTAGAATGCAGGTGGATCATAGAGTCCTGGAATGGTTTGGTTTGGAAGTGAACTTAAAGCCCATCCAGTTCCAACCCCCCTGCCATGGGAAGTGACACCTCCCACTGGATCTGGTTGTTCAGAGTCCCTTCCAACCTGGCCTGTGACACATTTCAGGGATGAGGCCTCCATGACTTCTCTGGACAGCCTGGGCCAGGGCTTCCCAACCTTTAAAGGAAGCTTGTTGATCAGATTTGGCTTTAATGTCAGTGAATAACTTAAATTCCCCTTAGACTGAAATCTCAGGCCTAAATAAGAAATTTATGTTTTGTCTGTAATTGTGAACGTGCCCAAGATGGTGATCAAAAAAGCTACAAGGGCAGAAGACAATCAAGGATAGACAGATGTCTGTGTCAGACAAATGTAACTGTTGGACATGACACCAGTGCTCCGTTTAAGCTCCAGATTTCTCTGAAACAAGCAGCTATGGAGGTCTAAGGAGGAGAAGCCCTCATTGACATGGTTCAGAGGAACATGTTAGAATAGTGACTTCAAAGAGATGCTTTGTGATGGGAACTATCATATACCCCAGGTCACCATCCTTGGAAAAATGAAAAAAAACCCAAATCCTAGAATACCCCTGGTTTTGCACTCAAAAGTTCAAACCAAGAACTGGAGATGGAGAAGCTTATGGAAAATAAGTGAAGTGGCAAGCAAATTCCCACCATCCAGCAATGCAGACGTGAGGAATGGTGCAGGAATCCAGCCTGACTGAGCAGAAGGGAGAGGAGGCTATTGAAAACAAAAAAGCATTTTTGAAAAAGCTGGAGAAAGTGGAAAAGGTTATAAACTCAAACAGATTAAATATACGACCAGAACAAAGCAGGCAAAGGGGATTTTGAAAGATGACTCGCAAAGGCAGAAAAAAATTATAATCTTGTTTAAAACCTATCAGAAAAGGAACCATGTGGGAGAGTTTGGAGGGTGCTGAGGTTGCTCAGGCTCTAGAAGGGGCTCAGGGAAGATCTCACCATAGCAGAAAAAACTACATTTATTTATTTCTGCATGCAAGCTTGCCATGGAGCAGCTTACAGAAGTTACTGTGCGGCAGCACTCTTTGTGGGAGTCAGCAGAGACCCTGCCTCAAACCGCTGTGCCTGGTGCAGGAGGCTGTAAAACAGCTACAAAATATCTGCTTTTATAGCAGGTTGTCAGGGCGGGGTGCATCAATCCAGGAGTTTTAAATGAGCTTAAAGATGAAATAGTTGACTTGCTAAGTGAGAGATGAGTTTGTAGTGCTCAAGGACTGCAATGTTTCACCTGTAATACAATTTGTACAGGACCCAGAGGAGCTGTGGGCATTCACTGCCTGTTACAGCAGACAGACTGGAAAACTTGTGAGGAGTATATAGATGAATTACATGGATAAATATTGGGAAAGAATTAACAGGGCTGTGGGGTGCTTGTAAAGGGAATAAGTCCTGCTCTGCAGAGCTGTTGGAATTCTTTGGAGAAGACAATTCAGCTCATGCAGCCTACTTGAATTTCCGAAAGACAAGACCCCATACCAAAAGGAATCGTAAGACTTTTAAGGGACTTAGAGGACTATATGCCCAGAGGAGAGTTCCTTTCATGGATGAAATATTGATTAAAAAAGAATAAAATAGAACAACCCTGCTTAAATCTACTCTTAAGTGGTGTGGAAAAAGTGCTGGAAGGTGGACTGGCAAACTTTATCTGGCTTTGGGTAAACATAAAGTGGGATGCACATTGAGTAAACCCATCCTCCAGTGGACTAGAAAAGGGCAGGCTCAGAGCTGGTGAGGATCCAGAAGTGTAAGACCTTGACATTGTGAGAGATGAGTGAAAATGTCAGCTCGGCACTCATGGCTTTCAGCAAAGCAAATCAATTCTTGTTTATCAGGAACAAGAGAACAAAGCAGCCTCATTGTGCTACCATGTAAATCCACAGCATGCCCACTGTGTGTATGACTGCTGCCAACCCCCTGCTCTCAGAAAGGACAGAGCATAATGGGGTAGCTGGAGAACAGCATCACGGTCACACAAGTGCTGTACCTGTACTGACCAGTCCAGAGCTCTTCAGCCCAGAAAGGGGCACACGGAGTGGAACCACAGCAAGCTGTTTGGTTGTCAGTGCTGCGGATTAGGGAAATGTGATCAGTCATTCTCCATCTCTCAGACCAAGGACTGGGTGATCTCAGACAGAGCCAGCAGGTACCAGGTAGGGTATGCAGTGGTTCTTCACCCCATACGTTATTAAGCTTTGGCTTTTCTGGTCACAGAGAGAGGCAGATGCCGAAGGCACAGGTAGCAGAGGTGACTGCCCACTTCTCAGAAGAGGAGGTCAAAGTGAAGACTACATTTTCAGTTCCAAAAGTCTCTTTTGACCTTAAGATTGTTAGAGATTGCAAAAATTAAGGGAAACTGCTACAAGATGCAAGTGTTTGAGAAGTACCACTACACACTACCTCTAGGTATTTTTCACAAGCACACACTTTTAAAGGCAAATCAGGAGGCCGGCTGCACTGTTGGTCTGACCAGCTACAGCTGTTCTCCCGATCTTCCTCTAGCCTTGCTCCCCGAGGGAGCCACTTGTTTTTGAAGCTGTGGTTCCCAGTGTATTTGACTTGATCAATAACCACTGCCAGCCCAGGGCTGTTGTCTCTGCTCTGTCTCCCAGCAGTGCACTGCTGTGTGGCATGTGTGCATCACAAGCCCGGTACCCACAGCCAGCAACAGTGGCTGCTGAGCACCAGGCTGCCCCTGCTGTCGAGTTCCTGGCTACAGCAAGTTCTTTGCAGCTGATGGTTATTGTTTACCTACAGTATGAGTAAGGGCAGAAGATAAAATCTCTTCAGAGGAACCTTTGATAGTTTCCAGTCCCTAAAAGAACATTAGATTTTATCAAGCTCTTCAAAATGCAGCTGTAGATCATCTTCTCTTGCCCTCACCTCCCTTGTTCTGCAGACTGCACATTTGTTAAAACCTACCTGTGCTGGCCATATCTTTTCCATCTCATGTCTGTCACTGCTTCCCCACACCATGGAACAGGTCAGTGTTCAGGCCACAGCTGAGGTCACACAGCTGCGAGGTGAATCTCCGGTCAATCCATGAATCCCTACTCAAGCTGCACTGCTGCAGTGTGTCAGAGCTGACCTAACAGAGACAGGAACAAAGTATGCCAGTGTCTTAGAAGATGACAAGTGTCTGACACTTCCCAACCCCACAGTTCTACATGAGCAGTGGGAAATACTGGGAGAGAATAGGCAGAACTGTGAATGGACAGTGGTTGTGGAAGCAGTGACACCAGCAAGACATTTCTCTGGGAGCCTGGCAGGAAACACATAGTCACAGGAAGGATGTGAAGAAAACATGTTTGGCCAGCTCTTCCCTTACTGATCACTCAGATGATCATTATAACTGGGCTGTTCTGCTCCATGTTTGGAAGAATAATAAACCAGTAATGATGTAATGAAATAATAACTCAGGTTTTTGTCCATTCAAGGCAGCAGTTGTATCTTCGAGGTTTAAAGACTATTGTTGCTGTCTAAAGTATGATGCATAAGCTTTGTGTTAAGCATCCACCTCATGCTGTCATGTGGCTGTGGTATATGGGAGAGCTGTTTCAAAGACATGTAGGTGACAGGGAAGTTGTATGTTGTAATCGTATGATGTCTGAAAATGGTTTTGTTATTTGCAATCATAGGTCAAGATGAAGCCCTGAAGCTGCGGGGCAAAGTTTCAGTGAAAATAAAAGTTCACTGGAGAACTGGACATACAAGTACCTGCAGGGAGGCTGAGGGTGAAACTTAGTCTTAGCTCTCCAGGCAATCTTGGGAAGGAGATCAGCACAGTATCGCAATGTTGGTAAAAAAAGTGAATGTAGAGACCTTTAGCTCCAGTGTAGCATCTGCTGTTCACTTTGTAGAGCTTGGAGAAAGCCGCACAAAAGTAAAAGGCTTTAAGCAGTAGTAGCAGAGGAGGGATGCTGCTTCCCAAGAGGATGATTTTCACATTGTCTAGGAGCTAGCAAGAGGAAAAAGAAATAACCTGAAGCACTCCCAGTCCAAGGCTTTGTACAGGGCAGGGAAGAATGTTGCAGATTTAGTATGGCAGATTTTTTAAAGTGCCATTTGCAGAGCCACGTTCAAAGTGGGATTTCTCATGTTGCCTCTGTCTCCAGTGGGTCCTCCCTGTGTTTGAATTACTAGCATAACTGCAGGGGTAGCAAGGGCTGTACTCAGCAGTTGGAACTGGTATCTGGGGCTGACATGAAAAGCCTCTTCTTAGCAAGGGATCCCATTTCCCCAAGTCACAGTTTACACAGTCTACAAAGTCAAGGGAAGTGAGAGAGCAAGGATTGATTCTGAGCTCAAGGAAAATCTCTCCCTTCGCTACTGGAGAGCCAGAAGCTCAACTTGGCCTTTTCAGAAGGCAAAAGTGCCTGCAATACAATACACATTAAGGTGCTTGAGCAAAAGCTCGAGAGAGGAGTGGGTATTTGTTTCCAAAGCCTTGTCCAGATCCTGGCTAGTGGAAGCACATTTGACTTACCAGCAAGTTTGTGTGTAAATCCAGAACTGTGCTGCTAACTTGTCTTAATGTCATCAGCTTTTTGTGGATTTATGCGTTTTTCTCACTGTTGGCTCAGTTTGGGGTTTGTGCTTCTGTTTGATCATCAACCTTTTGCTGCTACTTGTGAACCCCTCATCCTCTGGAGGTGCATTTCCATCAGATGTGAGTCAGTTTACCCAGCCTTGGGCTCAGGGCAGGAGGATTTCTTCTCCTTCCCTGTGCACCTCCCTTAGGCTCTGCTTCAGCACCAGCATTTGCTGGACCTCTTGGGGAGCTTCTTAATGCATTGACCGGGCAGAAATCTAACACAGTAAGATTACAAAACAATAAAAGGCAGCTGGACAGCTTCCTGCTAGGTCAGTGAGATAAAGCTGCTTATGGCAGAGACCAACAACTGCCAGAGCTGGCAACGACCAGCTTTTAATGGCAATTGGCCACTCAGCTGTGTTGCAAGGCAAGTGCAGCTGGGGGTTGGACTCTACATGAGTTTGCTGCACTCTCCCGTTTCAGCCACGTGCACTGCCTTGGCCTTATCCGAAAGCTGCCAGTTTTGTTAAAGGATTTGTTAAAAACTGTGAACAGGGAGAAAGAATCTGAGGAGCAGATTGGAGCAGAAGCCTTATGAGAGGCAGCTGAAGGAACTGGAGAAAAGGAGACTGGGGGAGAGACTTCATCTCCGTCTACAGCTGTCTGAAAGGAGATTGTAGTGAGGTGGGTGTTGGTCTCTTCTCCCAAATAATAAGCAATAGGATGAAAGAGAATGGCATCAAGATGGGCCAGGGCAGGCTCAGATTGGACATCAGGAAAAATTTCTTCACCAAAAGGGTCTTCAGGCACTGCCAGAGGCTGTCCAGGGAGGTGGTGGAGTCCCCATCCCTGGAAGGATTTAAAATACAGGTAAATGAGGTGCTCAGGGATCTGGTGTAGTGGTGACAGGTATGGATGGACTTGATGTTCTCAAAGGTCTCTTCCAACCAAGCAATTCTCTGATTCTATGAATGCCATTGCCATGTTTCACAATATGTCCCATTGGAGTGTAGAACAGGACTTTGCCCAGCTTAGCAGAGCCACCCAGAGAGCTGAGCAGACATGCAGAGGGCAGAGTCTGGTGGTTTCCTGGAGGCTCAGAAGACAGAGGCTGTGCCCTGGGCTTTCTGGTGCCTCCTTGCTGCACGCTTCCTTTGCACACATGGAGTGGTTATTTTCTACCTGCACAGGGTGCCTTGGCCCACAGCCCCTCTGAAGAGAAAGGGAGCTAGGTGAGCATCAGGCTGGATAACACCATATTCTCTTGCCTGCTTCTAGTGTGGTCAGGTCCTGCTGTGTCCTCAGGTTCTCCACACACACACTGCAGCAGATGCCTGCAAGTGATACCTAGCCCTCTTCTGACGGTGAGGTCAGGCAGAGCTGTCTGGTTACCCCTGAGAGCCAACCTGGAGAAGGCTGCAGGTGGCCTCCAAGAGGAGAGGGGAAGAGGCTTTAGGGCCCATGAAAAGAAATACAGGTGGGGAAAAGAGGATCTTTCACTGCAAGAACAAAATCAGTCTGCCCCACAGCCAACCCTTGGCAGTGCCCAGAGAGGAGGGGCAAGGCGAATTCTGAAGTGCTGCCTGCCAGCACTGTAGCTGATCTAATCACTTCCAGGTTGGTGGAAATTACTGTTTAAAAAAAAATATATTACATGCTTTGTGTAAACTAGCAATTTTTTTTTCAATTGTAATATCCTATCTTCTGGCTGAGCCATGAGGCTGCTCCCTAAGCTGATGTTTTGTTAATATCAAAAAAAATGATGCTTTTTACAGTGTCTGTAAGTTGGAGCATGCTTCTCCTTTGATTACTGTATATGAGAGAGAGGACTTACAGATGACCTTGTGCACTCAGACACTGCCATCTCCTCAGCTTTTCCCAGGTCTGTAGTTATCCCAGTGTTTGAAGCTATTTTAGTTAAATTCAGACGGCTTCATGGGCACTTGTGTGTTTGTCACCATGAGATCATGGCATCTATTTCTGCACCAGACAAGTATCGGATAGGTACCCAGAGGCTTCATGGTCCTCCTTTTCTCATGTGCAAGACACAGGGCAGAATCCTCAATGTTTTGCTTGGGAAAAGGCACTGGTTTGCTGGCAAATCATCAGGAAACAGGTCATGAAACTGCTGAACAGACACCCAGCTGGAGACTAGCACAACTGCCTGTGTCTGTGCCAGCTGCTGGAGGAGCCCAAGGGTGTTTTACTACCAAACCTGATGCAGAAGAAAAAATGTTCAAATAAGGTACGGTGCTCAGCCTTTCCTGGGGAGACAAGTCGGGGTTGGCGGGCCAAGCTGCAGCAAGCTTTAGTTACAGCAGGATGGTCAAGGTCAGGTGGGCTGTTAGCCTAGTAGCCAAGGTTTGTCTGCAGCAGATGGGCAGCCCCAGGAGCAGGGAGGTAGCAGATCCGTGTCCTTCACTTTTAATGCTGTTGAAGGCAGAAGCTGCTTCCACTCCCCTGTGCATGGGTATAACCTCCAAGGCAACCAGGTCTGCAGAGCTTTGGTCTCTGTGCTGTGTTCTCATGCTACTTCCAAACATGCTAGTCCGTGGTCCCTGGGGCTGCTGCCTGCCTCTCTAGCATCACCCTGTCCCCTGGCATCAGTTGCCTATGGATGGGACATTCCCGGGACAGGTCAGGATTGGATAAACACTGAGAAGAAGCTTGCAGGCTGGTGGATGCCAGCTGGGGAGCGAGGGCTTGTCTGTGGGACTGGAGCTGCCTTTGCGATGCCATGAGCCCCTACAGACAGATGGCCCCAACACCCGGCTTCTGCTGTGGTGCAGCAATGTCACTAAAGGCCACTGAAGTGAGAACTTGGTCACAGGAAGACACAGCCCCAACTCCTTCACGTATCGGTACAGAAGTGACCTGCTTTTGGCAGTGGTTGGAGAGAGGTTTGGCAGGACTGCAGATTACAAGAGCTGTACTGAGCCACCAGCTGTGGACAGGAGAATGATGTATGAATGAGACCCGTGCTGCTGACCCTCAGTCAGTGTTCCCTGCAGCCCAGGTAGCACACATAACACAGGACCTCGTTCTTCTCTCTCTGCAGGAACATGACATTGAGACAGCCTTCGGAGTGGTACATGTCACCATGCGGGGCATACCCAAGGGGAACAGACCTGTCATCCTCACATACCATGACATTGGCCTCAACCGTAAGCCCTCGCATTCCCAGGACCCTGAAAAAGTGGTCATTCATGGTATTTGCTTTTGTGTGGGAACCAGCGGGACTGACCTGGAGCCAAACTGGGACACGATTTTCTAGGGTAAAAGGATAAAGTTCTGCAGGAGAGAGGACATGTGACACCCACTTGTCCATTTCAACAGCCCTGGCAAGGGAGGGCAAACGTGGAAAGGTGGAAATAGGCCCACCCACCACACTATAATGACTTGTTGCATTGTCTGATAGGGCTACCACAAGGCATCCATTGGCATGTGTGGCATAGGCGAGCAGGTCCATTCTACAAGGCTGCAGAAGTAGTGTAATGTTTGCAGTCAGCTCCATTTCTCTTTCCACGACTTCCTCCCTGGCACTACTGTTGTGTTCAGTCCTCAGCATGTGCTGTGAGTACTCAAGTGCTGCAGGGCCCTGGCTCCTGGGCACACTTGCTGGGGTGATGTTTGCCTGCCCTGCCGTCGTAGCAGTGTCTTGGCACAGCAGGCAACGGGGCACAGCAGTGGGCATCACCCAGTACCCGCAGACTTCAGCAAGGTGGGAAGGCTTGTGAGCATTAGTGTCATGGTGATTTTGAAGGGAGGATCATAGTGTGACACTGCAGGAAATGTCTCATTTCTTTCTCTTGTTGTTGTAGACAAATCCTGTTTTAATGCGTTCTTTAACTTTGAAGACATGCAAGAGATCACTCAGCATTTTGCCGTGTGCCATGTGGATGCACCAGGCCAGCAGGAAGGAGCCCCCCCTTTCCCATCAGGGTAAGAGCTCTGTGGAGACCTTTGGTGTTCCAGGTGCAGGCTGGATTGCAGTCTTGACTGAGGTAGTGCCCAGTGTAAACCAGTTGGGCCTGCCATGCTGAGGGTAGTGGGAGGCTGCTTTCAGGAGCAGAGGAAATGGGAAGATGAGAAGTCTTCCCAAGGGGCATTCATGGAACTCCCTAACTACTGGGGCATGGCTGAAACCCTCACTGGTGATAAGTGCTGGTACCAGCTTTCTGACCTTAGGCCAAGACCAACATGCTGCAGTCTAGCTGGAGCTCCTTGATCCATCTGTCCATCCTCCCACAGGAGTCTGAGTGCCCAAAACACACAGCTCTGCGTTAGTCTTGCTCTGGGGGATGGGATCCATACAGTTGGCTGGAATATACAGTACTGTTGCAAAATAATCACCTAGAATCATAGAATCACGGAATCATAGACCAACCAGGTTGCAAGAGACCCACCGGATCATTGAGTTCAACCGTTCCTATCAAACACTAAACCATGCTCCTCAGCACCTTGTCCACCCATGCCTTAAACCCCTCCAGGGAAGGTGAATCAACCACCTTCCTGGGCAGCCTGTTCCAATGCCCAGTGACCCTTTCTGTGATTTTTTTTCCTAATGTCTAGCCTAAATCTCCCCTGGCAGAGCTTGAGGCTATTCCCTCTTGTCCTGTCCCCTGTCACTTGGGAGAAGAGGCCATTGCCCTCCTCTCTATAACCTCCTTTCAGGTAGTTATAGAGAGTACATATCCATCAGATATTCCTTGGGTAGAACTGGAAAGTAATCTCTGTTGAGCTGTATTTGGAGGTGCTTTGATTCCAGTCTTTCTTGGGTTTCAGGTACCAGTATCCCAGTATGGATGAACTGGCTGAAATGCTGCCTACTGTTCTGACACACCTAAAGTAAGTCTCTGAAAGGAAACGGAGTGAACCAGCTGGATACAGTCATTGCAGTCACTCTCTCTGTCTCTGCTGACAATATCTGCTGTTGCTCACTGAGTTGTTGCAAGAGGCCTGAGCATCTCCTAACCTGTGTAACCCTATCTGGTTCTTAAACAGAACTTTGTCTGCACATGAGACAATTTATGGCTGCTGCATCACTGATGGATTGGTTTGAAAACGAACCATAAGGGAACATCTGGATGCAGGGAGGGGAAAGACTTTCCTTTTAGGGATCCTTCGGCTGTGAGCTTGTTAGCCTTGCTGATTGTGAAATGCCTGTATTTCAGCTTGAAAAGCTTCATTGGGATTGGACTGGGAGCTGGTGCTTATGTCCTCAGCAGGTGTGCAGTAAGTATCTTTTCATTTCATTGTGACTTATACAAGCTGAAGTCTTCTGTGGCTCAAACTGACCATTTGTGGGGTACTGGCAAAAGAGCAGTAACTATAGTAGGCCTACGGGGAGACTTGCAAGAGCTACTTTGCATCCAGGTGGTTAAATTGGAACCAAGGCTACTCCGAAGCTATGACAGATATGGAGAGATTGTAACATCATCTTTGAGTCAGGATTGCCCATCCTGGCTGCTAGGAATATCCAGCCTCGTGTCTTCACAAAGACTGGCTGTGTTAGAGTGTGCTGTTTCAGTGTCTCACAGAATCGTTTAGGTTGGAAAAGATATTTAAGATCATCAAATCCAACCATTTGTGACACCAAACAATTGATTTGGTGATGTGCTGTTAGCCAGCACTGACGAGGAATGTGGTTTTTCACTGGAGGGAAGTAGATTTGGTGCTCCACTCTGGTGAGAGAGCACTGGCTTTACCAGTACTCACGTCTACATTTTAATCTGGCAGAATGTTGATAAGCATGTGAAAGAGTGGCGTAGTTTAGCAGCCTAGGAATTTGTCTGAATCTTTCAGAGACAGTGTTAAAAAAATACGGAATTCTGTCATTCTTGGTGAAGTTTGCTTCAGGTTGCTGGGTGCAGAGAGCTGCTGCTGGTTTAATGTCTATAAATTGATGAATGGATATAAACTGATGAATGGCTATAAATTGGAGAGGAGCAGATGTAGACTAGACATGAGGAGGAAATTCTTCACAATGAGGGTGGGGAGGCCCTGGCCCAGAGCAGTGGTGGCTGCCCCATCCGTGGAGGTGTTCCAGGCCAGGTTGGTTGGGGCCTTGAGCAACCAGATCCAGTGGGAATTGTCCCTGGCAGGAGAGTTTGAGCTGGATAGGCTTTGAGGTCCCTTCCAACTCAGACAATTCTAGGTTTCTGTGATTTAGACCAGTTATTATTTCATAAAGCCACTTCACCATGCAACTACCTCTTCCACAAAAAGTTCTCTGCTGTCTGTTTCTTCAGTCAGGGTTGAGCCTGGGGCAGTGTGAGGCACTAGTATTTGCTCTGTTCCTTGCTTTTGTATTTTGGATATTTTTCAGTCTTGCTAAAGAGAAGATCACATGAATGAGCCTTTGTCCTCAGCTCAGTGAAATACTAGAAAGACCTTGCCAAGCTACCTGGATTGTAGACAGTTTCCTGCTGAGGGTGTAGTTCATAGAACCATGGAATCGTTAAGGTTGGAAAAGACCTCTGAGACCATCCAGTCCAGCCATCAGCCCTTCCCCACCATGCCCACCATGCCTAGTTATTTCCTTCTGCTTAACCAGTGCCAATCTACACAGTGGAGTGGGATAGCTGCTGTAAAATTTCAACCTTGGAGTGAGCCTGAAGGTCACGGGTCATGTTAGGTTGCTGGGTTTGTTTTTGCAAGCACTTCTCGTAGCATTTTGTCCCCGTGCTCCCCACATGCCCCACAAGGTGAGTTGCAGGGTGCTGGGGCTGCCAGGCTGGAGCAGGGGAGCAGGTGTCAGCAGGCAGTAACAGCAGCACTGCCTGAGCTGAGCTAGGAACCCCTGCAGCTGCAGGTCCGCAGGGCTCCGCAGGCTGTGGGTGCTCTTGGGGTACTGGGTGCTCTACTGACTCCTGTGGCATTCACCAAGTTGTACCAGTTTGCCATATCACCACTGGGAGATTGCTTTTTCATTGAGGAGTGGAAGGAGGTACTTACCAGGCATTGGAGACAGTCCAGGTCCTTCCTGGAGGTGCCAGGTTGGAGCAGAGTGAGTTGCTGCTCACACCCCTGTAATACATTGGAGCCGGAGCAGGATATGTGTTGATACCATGGGTGACCGACAGACCCTGCTGGGGCCAGCTCAAGCCAAAGATGCTGTGTGAACAGTCAGTTCGTCAGAGCCAGCAACTGAATCAAGTGAGGTCTAGCTGGGAGCCAGCTCTGGGCCAGGCTCTGAAGAGGCCACTGCCTGCCTGGCACAGAATAACCTCCCCACGGACTCTTCCTTTTGCTAGGAGCTTTCCAGGTGCTGTGCCTGCTGTTGACCAATGTACAGGCTGAATCACCGTTCTAAGTGTGCCTCTGCTCTCTCACCACAGCTCAGCCATCCTGATATGGTGGAGGGACTCGTTCTTATTAATGTTGATCCATGTGCAAAGGGCTGGATTGACTGGGCAGCATCCAAGGTGAGATTCTCCTTCCCGTGTACGTCTCCTCTCCCCAGCACTTAATGAATAGTGTGTAGTGTAAGAAGACAAAGTACAGTCGTTTGTGGCAAAAACTGTTCCATCTTCTTTCTGTCCTGGCTGCCTTTTCAGGTTGGTCATATTACGACCTCCACCACAGGAGCAGGGCTGGGTGTGATCATGGGTGAATGAGAAATCCTGGCAAACTGTTTGGAGATGAGTGGCCATTGAGCCTTCAACTCTCCACTCTCCTCAGGCTTCACTGGGTTGAGGCTGAATGGATCTTTTAATTATTCTGTTACTCCGGCCATGTGCAGTTATTCAGGGTTCCAGGTTTCTGGAGAGCTGTGTTCTGTATGCACAGGATTCTTTGGAACCTTGCACACCTATCCCAGGCATCAGTCATTTGTTTCTTAAATTGCTTAGGTACTATCTTTAAGGTTTTTTTTTTCTGAGGAGCTGCTTTGAAATTTGTAATGAAATTGCATTTTCCAGTTAATCTTCCTCCTCCTCATTCATGGTCACTCTTCAGTTTTCAGGCTGGACAACCAACATAGTGGATATTGTCTTGGCACATCATTTTGGACATGTAAGTACCCAGCAGATGTTAACATTGCCTGTGCAACTGTATGTGGAGATATCACTTTTGTATGTTCTGCTCTGAAATAGCTCTGGTCCATCAAACAAGGATTGTCAGAGATAGTGCTGTCTTCTTTGTGTGGCAAGCTGGCATCAGAGCTTTGCACAATGCAGGGATCATCCTCTCAATTGCCCTGACTATCTCCAGACTCCAGATGTGTACCACAGAAGTAATGTTGTACACAGCAGCAGAACCCCCATCTCTGTGGTGCCCAGGCCTCTGTCTGTTGAAACAAGTGGCAGCTAGTTGTCTGCAGTCTTTGGGTTGTAGGTAGAGCACAGATCAACTGGGAGTTGACTGCAGGGCATTGTATGTGTTCAGATGTTAAACCACTGCATTCTTGTCTTCATCTTCCCCTTCAGTTTCAGCAGAGGCAAACCACTCCCTCCTGAAAACATCAGATATAGCAATGTCTTCTATTTGAGCGTTACTGGCTCCCAACCAACAGGCGTACTGGGCAACTCTAAGGGTCTGTGTGTTGTGCACTCTATATACAACACACAGGTCAGTCCTTCTGCAGCCACACACATCAGCACAGGAAGGAGTGGTGTAGCTTCCTCCTGCTCAGACCACATGGTATTCTTATACAATCACAGAATCACTAGGTTGAAAAAGACCTTTGAGATGATCAGGCCCATCCCACACTGCTTTCAAGCCCCTTCATTATATGCAGTGCTTCCTTTTCTCCTTGTCTCGCTTGAGCACTCACTGAAATGCAGTTTCTTTGTAGAACTGGGAGTTGGGATATTTTGCTTTGGTGCTAGTCCAGGAGCATACTTACAAAACTTTGCTTCTTTAACATTAAGGATAAGCTGAAGATGTTCCTAAACTAGTAATCTGTAGAAGGATCACCGAGGCAGGGGAGTTACCCTACCCCAATACCTTTGTACTCTACTGCAGCAGCACAAGCATTGCTATTTGTAAAATCATAGTGATCTTATTCAAGTATGGCACTTAACAGTTGTGTTACTTCATGTAGCCTGGGTACTAATGCAGAATGGAGCTGCTGCCCTCTGCATTATTGTTCATAGGGGAACGATGTGTGTGGAAGCAGTTTAATGCTTCAGTGTTTTTGTGAGTATCATTCCTTTATTTGGGGGAACGATGTTCCCTATCTTTCAGTTATTCTGCTTTTGTACAGGAGGAACTGCAGGCAAATCTGGATTTGATCCAAACGTACAGGCTTCATATTGCGCAGGACATCAACCAAGATAACCTTCAGCTGTTCCTCACCTCATACAACAGGTACAGGATACCTTTTTGCCTGCTAGACTGCTCCTTGAGCTTCAATGTTCAGTAGATTTGCTGCTGTATGTATTATTCTACTGGATATTACATGATATTATGTCATACGAATTGTTGTCCTAAGCCTGGTCTTCAGCCATTGTCCTGAGCCAAGCTCAGGCTCATGCCTGAGTGACCCTTTCCTACCTTAGCAGATTGTCTCTCTAGGCATGCGGCCAGCTTACTGTGAGAGCATGGAACTTGTCTTCTGGAAGCTACTGCTGGTGCTCCTGGTCATGGAGAGTGATAACCTGTTTCCTGGATGCTGGAGCCATCACACCTGTTTGGATTTTGTATGCTCCCATGATAAACAGTTTCCTCTCCTGGTTTGATGAAGAATTGTTCTGTTTTGTCTTCCAGCCGCAGAGACCTGGAAATTGAGAGGCCAGTTCTTGGCATCAATGAAAATACTGCAAAAACACTCAAGTAAGTCACTCTGAATTGGCCTGTGTCAGTCACTGTGCAGGCCCTGCAGCAGAAAAACTGTTGCTGCTTCTCAGCAAGAACCCCATCAGCCCAAGTGCTGAGCAGACCGTCCAGACTGTCCTGGGCTTTGGTACAGTGCTGTCAGCTGGAGCAAGGCAAAGAGGTGTCTGGAAGAACCTTCATGAAGAACTCACTGAGAGTCTCCAGATAGCTGAGGCAGAGGAGTTAGTACATCCACCCAGCAGGCACAGAACTTGCTGAGCTGTTTGTTTGAATTTTTGCATGGAAAATTAGGTAGGCAAGTTTTTGTTGGCTGACACTAACTGCCTTCCTCCACCTTGTTACCTGCACAGTCTCCCAGGGATGGCAGAGGGCTCTGAATGCAGAAGACGCAGGAGTGTTTCCCTACCTTGGCAGTGGCTTTGTTGTTTGGGAGAGGACACGCTATGTGGGATACAGCTGGGAAGGGACAGACACTGGAGAGCCAGTGATAAGCGGCACTGGGGAAGCATAAGTACATTTTCAGATTCTAAGACAGAAAACTAAAGGAACCCATTATCTCCAGTGTGTATTAGCACATGAAGGCTGTACATTGCAGTACTTGCTGTAGGCTGGGCCTTTGGGGTCTTCCCTTGCACTGTGCTGGGCTCTGCCCTGTGCTTCTTGGACAGTGTATGGACTTCTGCTTCTGCCAGTCCTAGGAATGGTTTAGGCATCCACAACCAAACCTTTTAGATCTCGCCTAAGGGGTGGATTTCCCTGCTTGGGCTCCAGGAAAAGCCAGTCATGCTGCTCTCTGTTGTGCATGCAGATGTAACTCACAGCCCTCTCTGTCCGTTCAGGGTACTCAGGGATCTGCAGACCCTTAAAACATTTCATGTGGCAGTGTGGATCTCTCTGTCAGACTTGCATATCAACCCTCTGTATCCTTGAGGTGGCACTCCATGGGCTCTGAAGGCTGTGGCTCAGAGCCTCTCGAGTCCGATTGTTGTCTAGTCAACACACAAATTGAGGTCTCTAGCCAGCCCATTCCTACCTACATCTGTAAATGAACAGTGTGAATTCACAACCACTTGGTCAGTGACCTTCTGTGTGCGTTACGCAATGATTTATAATTCTTCTAGAATGCACATAAAAATGGATCTGAAGGCACAGATTTGCCAACAAGGGCTTTGATACCCTGACATTTTTCAGTGTAGTCCATTCCCTAGTATCTTTTGTATTGCTGTCCAAAATCCAAACCAAGCTACAGTGCTGACCAGTAGCCAGCCTCAGAAGCATTAAACTTTGTTGGATGTGGTAATTTTTAAATTTCTAGCAGATGTTCATTTTGGAGAGCACACTCCCTTTTGCAGCCAGGGATGGTATTTCTCCCAGCCCTAGGCACATCTTTTAATGTGTGTGACAGTAGTGGTAGTTGGTGTGCATGGAGGGGACAGTGTGGGTGTGTGCACAAGCCCTGGAGGGTGTTTTAGTGCAACAAAATTCTGCGGCAGGTAGGGATTTTGCTGAGCACTGTTAACTTTTCATGAGGCTGTTGGTTCACAGAGCTCAACCTTGTCAGAAATCCCGTAGATGTGCTGTGAGTAACATCTCTCTGTCTGGGTTTTGATCAGGTGCCCTGCCCTGCTAGTGGTCGGTGACAGCTCACCTGCTGTGGAAGCGGTGGTACGTATATGGGAATGCTTTCTTCATGTCACATTACTCCACAAATCACTTTGCAAACCTGCCTCACTCCCCAGTGCTTTCAATTTGCCTAGGACAGTCACAGAAAACCTCTGTCCCAAGGTCTTTTCTAGTCCCCAGCTATTAAGATCTGTCATCCTGTGGTGGGAGAGATGGGGCTCAGGAGGCTCCATGGCCCTGCAGAGCAGCTCAAAGGTGAGGGGGCAGGATCTTGTGCAACAAGTGTTGCAGAGGACCCTGTGCAAGTGGAGTTCAGTTCCAGTCAGGAATTAATGTTGTCTTGCTGTTGTACTGACTCTGCCTGGTGTTTAAAAATAAGCAATGTGACTCCAGTTAGTGTGGAATGGAGTCACAAGAGCGCTGCAAAAGCTCTGTACCATAGGGAAGGCAACGCTTAGAGGCATCTCCTTCCTGTTTGTTTTCTGCAGGTGCCTATAACCCACTTCCCTGCCAGCACAGATGTAAATGGGGCTTGGCACAGTGCAGCATGCTTGTGTTGGATGTTGCTCCTCCCCTTCAGCAGATTGTGGGGAGGCCAGGGGTTTGTGAGCAACAGAAGTTGTCTTGAGAACCATGGGAGAGAGTAGGAGTCTCCTGAAGCAATAACTGGCACTTAGGAGCTGTGCATGGGGAACTGCTGCAGGGCTTCTTCTGGTCATGCCTTTCATCAGTCTGTTTGGTCTGGAAGTCTTGGAGACGTTCTCCAAGTTTTACTTGGCTAGGACAATATTCCTGAGTATTCTCATTGCTTCTAAGCCACAGCTGGGGAATTGCGATAGATTTTACTGGATCTTGGGTTGCTTGTCTGGTTGCTCAGGTTCTCAGCTCATAATAGTCTCCCCTGCTGCACTTGCTTTCCCTATAAGGCCTTGCCTATTCTGCCTTTGCAGGAGCTTATGGAGAAGAGGTGGCCATGGCCTCCTTGTCTGGCACTGGGGACTTGGTGATCTCCCTCTGTGCCACACTGCACGGAAGTCTTCTTCCTTGACATTCCTGTTGTCCAAGCCCAGGAGCTGCTCGAGGGTTTCATCTTGCATCCCCAAAACCAAGGGATGATTTTCCTTGAAGTCATGGCCTTATCTCTCAGAACAGTGACATTCTGTCATTGTGAGGTCTCCTTGGGTGGGAACACTTGCCTTTCCTCTCTGCACCTGTCATTCATTGTTCTCTTTTTATGTGCTCTCTGGTTTCTTTGTTGGCCCTAGAGAAGATCCCACTGCTGAAGGTAGCCACTGCCCTTGGTGAAGCTGCTCTGCATTTTACATCCAATTCTTCAAGTTTTCCATGTGACACTATCAGTATCTTTCCCTTGTTTCAGGTTGAATGCAATTCACGTCTTGACCCAACCAAAACAACCCTTCTGAAGGTGAGTGCCCCTCCAGAATTCATTCCAGCCTTCACAAAGACATCATTTTTGCTGAGACCAGCTCCTCTTAGGATTCTTTCTTCCATGCATTTAGCTTTGAGATGTTTGTGGACGGTCATTCAGGGCTGTGTTCCCTCTTGTGGGGAGCCATACTTGAGAGAGAAGAGTTTTTTAGGGGGTCCCTGAATCACTGCTTTATGGCTACTCCTCTGTTGTCTTCAGCCAGCAGGGAAAACCTGCTAGGAAGCAGTAAGTGTTGCCTTGCCTTCACCCTGCTCTCCACCCAGTAATAACATCACTTTTTCTGGCTTCATACCAGTCCTTCCTATCTTCACCCTGGGTCTGCAGCATGACAGACAGTTGCTGGTCAAGAGTCCAGCTTGGGAAGAGTGATGGGCGGAGCCAGGGTGGTGGAGGGTTACTGCTAAACATCTGGTCTGTGACCTCAGGTCGGGTAGTAATGCAGCTTCCAGGGTGCTGAGTTCCTTCAGGAGCAGGAGCAGACTCCCAGAAGTCATATCCCCAGGTCTGGCATTGGCTGCAGAGACATAGTGATAGAAATGTGCCTGCTGTGGCAGTGCAGCCAGGTGCTGTCAGCCCTGGTGGGGTGGGCAGTGCTGGCTCAGTTGGGGTTGACCTGGGGTGGAAGGATGGTTCACCCTCCCTTTTGCTTCCCATTGCAGATGGCCGACTGCGGGGGCCTACCCCAGGTGGTTCAGGTGAGAAACTCCTCTCGCTGTCCTGTGACACTGGAGTTGTCCGTGCACTGCTTGCACTAAAACCACTCTCTCTGTTCCCACAGCCTGGCAAGCTGACTGAAGCCTTCAAGTACTTTGTGCAGGGAATGGGCTACAGTAAGTGACAAACAAAACTTTCTGGTTTGGAGCGGGGTTGTTATGCAGGGAGCTCAGCCTTTCTGGTCCATCTGAGCCCATTGACATCTGTCCCCACCCATGAGTCAGTGTGGTTGCCAGGAGATCCATCCATGCTGGGAAATCAACTGGTGTGCTAAAAAGTCTCAGTAAACCCATGATGTTCCCTACCCTGCATTTAGTCTGCGCTGCAGCGCAAGTGCTGCCCCTTTCTTGTTTGGCTGATGTTGGTAAAACCTTTTCAGTCTTTGAGCCAGTCCAGCAAAGTGTGCTCCCAAGAAAGGTATATCTAAAACCTATACCTACCTTCTCTGACATGGAAGGAGTTGGCAATAGTCTCACGGTTGTGGTGAGTACAGGAGAGCTCTTTCCTTTCTCCTCAAACATCGCTGTTTCTTTCATACTCTTACCAGGTACCCCTGATAAGCAGTATCTCAGAGTGAAATCCTCTAATGGCAGAACAGAGAACTGTGTGACTCCCAAGACCCCCAGGGAGCCCAGAGGGAACTGTACATGCCCTATCCTAAGGCTTCCTCCTTGTGCTTGGAGGCAGTAGGCATTGTGTCTTGAGTGTGTCAGCCTGAGTGCTGTTCAGCTCCCCCACCCCCGATCCTGCAAAGGCTGGGGGTCTTCAGGACTTCTCAGTGTGTTAAAGCAACTCTGTCATCATTGCAGACACCTTAGCCCAGCTCTGCTTTGTCTGCCAGGGCCAGGGCTAAGAGTTCCCATCTGTGGATGATGAACCTTCAAAAACTGAAATTGTGGCTTGATTCCTGTGACTGGTTAACTGCCAACATAGCCACCATGGCAACTGTGACACTCCCAGTGGTCTCCACATGGCCTGAAGTTCTTTGCCAACTCAAGGGCACAAAGCCTTAGAAGAAGTTCCTTAGAGCTATGTGTAGTTGGCATGAACCTTGTAAGATGATTGTGTATTCAGAGGCTGATCAGAAAAGCCTGATCTTGCAGAGTAAGGTGACCGACAGCCTGAGAGCACTTCAATGGTCACATCTCATGTTCCTGGTGTTGCTTAGAGTCAGCAAGTGCCTTCATCAGAGCAAGGACTTCAGCAGTACACTGGGGTCAAATCTCTTGCAAACAGGATGTGCAGCTCTGGGGAAGGACAGAGGGTAATTTTTTACTTACAGAGTTTGTAACTAGTCGCAGAATGATTTTCCCAACTTGAGTGGGCAAGACCATGTTGGTACTGCCCAGCAAGGCCTCGTCTTTAGGGGAGAACAAGAGAGAAGCACATCAGCAGCTCACCATTTCTGAAATGCACAAGCCAGTTCCTCTGCAGCTATTCTTTTTCCTTCCACATACTGGCTGAAGCAGTGGCATCTGCCTGTGCTGGCACTGCAGATGGAAGGTAAAGCCTTGCAGGAGGCTTGCAGCAGAAATCTGATGCTGTTAACTCAAGGAAAGAAGTAAATTTATGTTCCATATCTGGAGTTACAGAGTATAGCTCAGTTTCTCCACTGTAGGAGAATGACATCTCTTTTGGGCAACTGTGTGTATAGTAAGGTCACCAGGTTCATTGCAGTTTTCAGCTAAAGGTATTGAAGAAATCTGACCCCAATGGATTTTTGAACCAGTTTGGCATCTCCCCAGGATGCTTATTAGCAGCTGGATTCACAAATATTGGGAGTTTTCAGTGCAGTATGTGAGCTGGGAGTGGAAGGCGAAGTACTAAAGCTGGGGATCCCAGGAGCAGTGTAGCTTACGACACATACGACAACTAATTGGCTCTTTCCTGTATTCATCCCTTTCCTTGTCTCATATTGTTTTCAGTCCCCTATGTGCAGCTCAGCCATCTAAGCACTGAGTCAGGTACCTTCAACTGTGCATCCGCCTCGACCCCAGTCTGTGTGCTGAGTTGATTGATTTTTTGGGTGCCTTGCTTCCTCAGCATGTCCTGCTGGCCTGTGAGCTGGGCTGATCTGTTGTACATGTATGCTGTTGTTTTTCACCTTCCATTTGTACCTTGTTGATTGTTGCATGACTTCAGCTCTGTGGTTTTCTAGAGTGACGAGACTGACTTTCAAAAGGTCATCGACACCACAGCTGCCGTGATCTGCACAGACTCTCACCATGACTGCACTTGCAAGTTACACTTCTGGCACTTGCTCACTTTGGACCTTTTGAAATTGGGCCTTACACATTTTGCTTTAGACATGCAAAGAGTTAATTTTGGCAGTGAAGAGTGAGTTTTCTTCCTGAGGGTATAGCTTGTTTTCTGCTTACCCAGTTATCTACCTGCCTGTGACACTTGTTCTCAAAACTTACCCCTCTGCTAAGCCCCATGCTTGTTCTCTCTTGCAGTGCCAGCAGCCAGTATGACCAGGCTGATGCGCTCCCGTACTCACTCATCCTCTAGTGTGGGCTCTGGGGAGAGCATCCGCAGCCGGTCCCACACCAGCAACTACGGTGAAGGAAGTGCTGGAACCCCAGAAGGAAGTGACCTCCAGGATGCACCTCAAACCATGGAAGTATCCTGTTAGGCAGAAGCCCCCTCTTCTGGATTCTGACAACTCCACTCGCCTCCACTGAACCCACCAAGAATCTAGCATTTCATCCAACATGGCATTAACTTGTTCTCTCTAACTTGTGCATGTCCATCTGAGCTGCCACCTCCTTGGTAGTCTGTACTTGCCATTACTTTGGTCCTTTCTGTATGCCCTTGGCATCAGAACCTCTTTAAAACTTGTTAACATTCTGCAATCTTAGTAAGTCCTGTTACTGTACATGCTGACCCCATCTCCTGTCTGTGCTGTATATCAATCCAGATGACAGCCGTTGTCTCCCCTGTTCATTTAAATATTATTTATGTGGCTTTGTGAGGTTTAGAATTGCTTTCTAGTTGTGCTTCTGCTAAAGGACTGTTGTGGTGAGTTGGTACGGCGTCTGCAAGCCATGGGAAGGCAGGACCGGGATGCTGGTGAGCCTCCAGGCGCTGGAGCAGGTGGCACACGTTGGCAGAACTGGGCCTGGAGTGCAGAACCCACCAGCAGGTCTGTGCATTCCCACAGCTCTCAGCATGCCAGGCAGCTGTGGGGAAAACAAATGGTCAGAAAAGCCATCTTGGTCTCATTGCTGCATGTGTGTTAAGAAGGATCAGAGTGATTTCTTACCTGAGCCTCCTGAAAGGACAAAGCAATTAACAAGTAAACTTTGCTGACCAAGGTGCACTGTTAACCAAGTGCAAGGGAGTACATGACAGTGGCCCTGGCCTCCGGACCGCCTCTGCTGACCCTCTGCCTCCACTGCTGAAGTGGTTAACAGAGAGGCATTCACTATTCCACGCTGGCATGGGTGTATC
Organism: Coccyzus lansbergi; assembly: GCA_033558105.1. Taxonomy (NCBI): domain Eukaryota; kingdom Metazoa; phylum Chordata; class Aves; order Cuculiformes; family Coccyzidae; genus Coccyzus; species Coccyzus lansbergi. Next base: position 315,657 of record JAUMJK010000171.1, read on the forward strand.
TCTAACATCAAGTCAGTTGTGAAATGGGCAGCAGTGCCTTTTGCCAGGTGGAGATCCTGAAAATCTCCTGCACTGCCAACTCAGCTTCCCACTGCTGCCAGCCCTGGGCAGGGTGTCTGCACAGGGTATGAACTGGGGCTCAGGAGACCCAGTGAATGTGAATGACTTCCAGCAGATACACAGTCCTGCGAGTTGGGTCGGAGCGTGAGCAGTGGACACCACCATGTGGGGACTGTCTTTGTGGATTTCACAGTTCTGCCACCTTTTGACATCTGGACAGGTCATGGAGGGCAGGAGGGAAATACCTGCTTTGTGCCAGGGTCTGGCTATTAATGGGAGAAAAGGGATGAGTGGTCAGGCTACTGCAGGTCTCGACAGATGAGCAAAACATCCTTTCGTAAATGTTGAACAGCCCTGATTCACTGGGAGCTGGCCCCTCTGAGGGTCATGCTCATCTTCTGCTCCATTTCAGGTAGGGAAAGGGACTGAGAGGCTCTGCCTGAGGGGAACTTTGTACCAATTATTAAATCAAACTATAACTGAGTTTCGTTGTTACTCTGCTTGCAGTGTTTCTGTTGGCACAACCCACAGTCCTTCCAGTTTTGATGTCTCCTGTCATGAGAGGCAAACTCCCCTGCAAGGGGAACCACTGGCTGCAGCTTGCAAGAGGTGTATAGTCACAGCTGGGCAGGAGCTGTGTGCCCCGGTGCCCCTTTGTCCTGCGTGAGAGCCTGCCCAAAGGTGCTGGAGAGTAGGCGTCTGCAGAAAGGCAAGAAGGAACTTCAGTCTTTGACAGGGGAGACCAAACTGATTGCTGTGAAACAGGCACACTGCCCAGGATTGCCTCCAACCAGGCGGATGCTCAGAGCCACTGCCCTGGGGGAACAGTTCTCTGCACCGGTGTGTTGAGTGGTTATAACTCAAAGTGAACCTGTGAACCCTGTGACAAGGCAGTTGTGGCCAGGAGAGGCGGAGGGTAGTTTGAGAGACAGCATGAGGACTGTTCGCAGGTCTGCCCACTGCTGTGGGCGGAGGAGCTCAGCAACCCATCACATAACACAACTGTTTGTCATTTTCTGCTTTTTGGACCCAGCTTCTGCTCTCGAGTTGCAGATGTTGGTCCTCTCTCACAGAAAGCTGGGAGTGAGGAGGAGTTAAACTGTAGGTTACACATTAGTCCCACCGCATGCCCACAGCTTGGACTCCTGTGCTTTGCAGAGGATCTGCACTGGAAAGGTCAGACCAGGAACTGAGAATGTGTTTTCATGAGTCACAAACAGAATGAAATGTAAGAAATAGGAAAACTTGGCCCATTGTATTAATGAGCGAGACTTGAAGAGACAAAGTGATTAAATGAACAAAAATCTGTTTGGGTCTATAGAAGACAGGAGGCTGTCAAAGAGACCAGGCTCACTACTGCTAAATGCTACATGCAAAGCAATGCATGCAAGAGAAGAACTGGTGCCCTCTGATTTATTGCCACTGATGACTGAGAAATTATCTTTCTTTGAGTTTCCCTATGAAAGTGCAGCACCAGCCCAGAAGCAGAGAAAACACTATGTTAAAGGGAGTTAGAGGCACTCGTAGTCCAACAGGCACTGGTGCAAGCTCACCAAGTGCTGTTGGTGTGGAGCAGAGTAGCTCAGAGTCCATGGACAGGGAGCCCAGGAGAGGGAATAGATGAGATTTTAGCAGTTTGGAAGTGGGATGATTAAGATAGTGTGGTGTTGTCATGCTGGTTCATAGGCATAGGCAAAGCAAGATTTGTAGTGAGGGCTGTCAGATATTTTATTACCCCAAAGATAACCAGAAGCAGTAAACTTGTTTTCACGTAAGCAAGTGCTTCTCATGGTAGAAATACAAAAATCAAAATTAAGTACGAGATAAGAAATGACTTTAATAAAGGACAAAATGTATTTTGGGTGGCAAGAGCAATTACAACCAAATCCCAGAGCAGAGCTTGGGCTGATGACAAGATTCCTTGGACTGGGATCCCAAACCACACCAGTGCTGGTCCCAATAGCTGCTGGGGTGTGAGCTGGACACCATGGCTGGCATTTCCACACTTTGAGGGCAGCACTGAGGTTGGAGTCAGTCCCTGTAAAACACCACAGTGTTTCCTAGACCTCATTCTTCTGGCTGAATTTGGGATGCCCAGGGAGTGCACCAGGTGCACAGCAGATGGAGCTGGTGCTTTCCAGCTCTCCCATGCCCTTAGAACTGAATTCCCAATTGCTCGGTACTTTGGGACAAGTTCACTCAACGGCGCTCCCAAGACTTTACTTTGGTCGAAGCATTCATCTTCAGCATCATAGGGTGAGTCCTGCTGAGCTCAGCTCTGCCAGAGGTGTCTGGAGTCACTTCTGTAAGAACTTGGCCACGGGCTGTTGGGGCTGCTGGGCGGCACTGCCTCGTGCTCAAAGCTGTTGTACGCTTCCTGGAAAACCACAATCCTTGTGAGATGGCAGCTTCGCTAAGCTGGTCCCATCTGGGACCACGGGCAGCCCCTGCTCAGGCTGGAGCACACTGTGTACTCACAACTGGACAGGCTCCTGGGAAAAAAAGTGATGTAGTCAAATTCTTCTTGGCTGAGCCTGGTGGTGATAGGGGGATTTTTCCTTGTTTTTAAATCAGGAGGTGGTACAGCTGTGGAATGAGAGATGGGTAGGGAGGTCCATCCTTGGAGCCGCAGCCAAGTTGGTGTAGCTAGTGTCAGTAACACACTGAGGGGGACTCGGGACTGGGGACCTCAGGGGCTCCTTCTTCCCAGAGCATCCATTGTTTCATCTTCACTCCTGAAACAGCCTGCAGGGGTGGTTGTTGTGGTTTACTTTGCTTGGAACCTTGTCCATCACCACTGGGTCTAACGTGCATAAGCTGGCATGTGGCACAGGGAGGCAGCTCCTGGATGCATTTTGTGGCCAGAGAAACTTGTGGTTGAGCTGTTGCCAGCCCTGTGTTCCCACCCAAGCTTTAAGACTGTCCAGGTTGGGGAGATGTTTTCCAAGGGACCCATCTTCTTCACCAGAACTAGCCCAAGGAGGTGCTGGTCTTGGGGAAGCTGAGATATATTTGGAGCAGATCATAGTACCCCACGTGGTCCCTCATCCCCAGAGACCTCAGCAAGGCTTCACCACCAATCCTGGAGAAAATGAATCTTCCAAGCACCCCTTTGCAAATCAGCAGTGGCCGAGCTCAGAGCAGGCTTGACAGCTGTGCTCACTCAAGCTCTTTTCTATTTATATTTCACACCATCATGGCAGTTGATTCTTGACCAGAAACTTTCAAGGGCACAGCATGAATAACAGCAGGATGTTCAGCCACAGCAGCGTGGCCACAGCCAGGCCGGGGGCACCACCCCAGCCCATCCAGGACAGCCAGATGCAGTGCAGGAGCTGCCAAGAGCAAATCCCAAGGACTTACCTCACGACAGGGAGGGAAGGGGCATCAGGAAGTCCCGATCTTGGTGTGGGGCTTGGGACAGCTGAGCCAGTGTTTGCTTTGAAAAATGAAATATTCACACACATTTCAGGAAATGGTCCCACGCTGGTGCAGGGGCTGCTGGCACTCGGCTGTGTGGTGCTGGTGCTGGCTGGGATGAGGAGAGGACGGAAATGAAGCTGGGTCTGAGGCTTCTCCCACACACAAAGCAGCCGGGTGCGGGCACAACTGGGCTTGGCCGTGCCTTGCACAAAGCAGTGATGTGACAGAAAAGCACTTGTGCACAGCTGCACGGCATCCCTGCCACTGTGCCACAGCCAGTGCCGCAACCACCCCAGGGGCAGCGGCAGCACCACTGGGCAGAGCAGCTGCTGCACTCTGGCACCCACCTCGGCTTGTGCTGGTCAGGGTGATGCCTTATCCTGGTAGCAATGACGCTTGTCCTGGCTGGAGTGACATCCTGGCTGGGGATGGTCCTTGTCCTAGTTTAGATGGTACTTGTCCCAGTAGGGGTGGCCCCCATCAGCTACGGCATCGTTATGTGCTGCCCATCCCCCTCTTACGCACCCCCAAAATCCTATGAGGTGACCATGGTGCCTTGGGTGTCCTCAGGGATTTTTCTCGGGCCATGTGCACAGTGCCAAGGGCCCCAGTTGAGCAACTTGTTGGCTGAGTGAAAAAGAGAAAACCTCACTCCTGTGTGCACACGTCACAGGAAAGAGCAGCAGCTGCAGCCCCAGCTCCAACACCTCCCAGCCCAGCTCAGCATCCAGAAGCACCCGGCAGTGGGCAGCAGGGCGGGCGAGGCCAGCCCTGCGCCAGAGGGCCCCACGTCCCGCCACATGGGCAGAACCCCCGGGGAGCCCCGGAATGCAACAGGCCCCAAGGCCCACGGCAGCGAGGAGCAGGTGAGTGGGGTTCATCCTGGCTGGTCTGGGTCACTTCTGCGTGGCTGAGGAAGGGAAACAGGCAACAGGATTGCCCTGAGCTCCCTGTGGGGACTGGACCTCGGGGCAGTGGGATGGGATGTGGGGGACACGGCCAGGGCCGCGGTCACTCTGTCCTGGGGAGCCCTGGCTACTCTGGGACAGCAGTTTCCTCAAAGAGCTCCTGAGGGAGCTGCCCTCCAGGCACAGCACCAGCCCCATGCCTTGTCCTAGCTCTGCCTTTCCTGGGAGTTGGTGCAGGTACCAGCCTGTGGCTTGCATGCTCGCAGCCCCTAAGCCCACAGCCCGACACGGCCACGCTGCAGGGCCCGTGATCCCCCTGCCCAGGATCTATGGTGACGCTAGCGCTGGCCTGAGCTTCTCCTTGCCTCCCAGCTGGCAGCAGCCGAAGCCAAAGCCCAGGGACGCGTGCTGAACCCGAGGGATGGGAAGCCTGCCCAGCCGTGAGAAGCCACCCAGCATCCCGCCAGTGGCTGCCCATGCTGTGGAGTCCCCATCACCCTTGCCAGCTGGTAAGCGCTGGGCAGCATCTGGCTTGGTCAGTAGCCCCGCTGGGGGCTGGGGTGGCACTAGGAAGCCCTGAGCCCCAAACCTTCCCCACAGAGCCCAGCAGCTTCTTGGCCCTCTGCGACTTCCCTGGTGGTGCGGGATCGGACACCGTCCTGAGGATGGGGGAGCAGCTCCACATCCTCTCCGAGTGAGTCCCCACACTGAGCAGGTGCTGCGATCACCTCAAGGGTGGCACCTGTCCCAGAGATGCCCTCCCTGTGCCTGGCAGCCTTGGCCCCTCAGGACAGCTCATCCCCCTCCCCTGCAGGGGTGGGGAGTGGTGGCTGGTGCATTCCCAGGTGTCTGGCAAGGAGTGCCAGGTCCCCAGCAGCTGCATGGCCAAGGTTAGGCACAGGTAAATGCTGGGAAGGATCCATCCCAGGGTGAGCCCCAGGGGCCACGGCTCTGCCACGGAGAGTGGGGCCAACCTCAAGACCAAACCCCGGCCACCGTGCTAGGACATCCTGCCCTGGTTCTCCCAGTGGGGCTGGGTCGCAGGGAGACCGAGTCAGGGCAGGATAGGTCCTGGGCCACTGGATGCCCTGCTCAGCCAGGAGAGGCTGTGCCAGCGCCACTGCCCACACAGGTGGCTGTACGAGGGCATCAGCCGGCAGAAGGCGGAGGAGCTGCTGCTCAGGCCAGGCAACCACAGTGGGTCCTTCTTGATCCGAGAGAGCCAGACCAGGCAAGGTGAGAGCCCCAGCTCCGGTGCTCCCCACTGGGCTTCAAGAGCTGAGCCCCCATTGCTCACCCCAGCAGCAGCTGCCTGCCCCCCACTTTATGCTGAGCCACTGTCTCTGCCACGGAGCCCCAAAAGGAACCCCCCGCAGCTTCCTGCAACCTTCGTGTAGCAGGGGAGTGAAAAAGTCTCAACCACTGACATCAAACAGGGCTCCAAGCACGACCAGGTGCCAAGGGGACCTGGTGAGAGGATCCCGCCGGGTGTCCCGCAGTGTGGCAGATGCGCTGGCATGGCCCAGGTTGCCTGGACATGGACAGGGCCACGAGGCTGGCCCAGCCCTGCACAGCACCCAAAATTGGAGACACAGGCACAGAGCACCAGCACACGATGCTGTAGGTGCCGAGGTCACAGCAGGCGGCTACCCCAGCTCATCCCACATCACCTGGGCTGGAGGTGTTCACGGCATGGAGATGGTACAGGGATGCTCACAGCCACACTGCCCTGTGGGGAGAAGGGTGCCACTGGCCACCCACTTCTGGTGATGACCCCACTGTGTGGGAGAGCAGAGCAGTGCTGAGCAGGGTGTGTGCCTGCAGCCCGGCCACGCGTCCTTCACCCTGTGCCCCGTAGACTGCTTCTCGCTGTCGGTGCGGCACAACCTGGGATTCGGTGACGCATTATCGCATCCACCGCCTGGAGAACGGCTGGCTCTACATCTCGCCCCAGCTCACCTTCTCCAGTTTGTAAGACCTGGTGGAGCACTACTCTGGTAACGTCGTCAGCCTCCATACCCCCAGTCTGTGTGTGTGGGTGCTCTGTGCCCTGCAGGGAGTGGGAGGGAAGGGAGTGGCTGGTCCCCTTGCCCTGGTGTCCCCGAGTTGGGGTGCATGGGGGACCCTGCTGACTCTGCCTGCTGCCCGCCCAGAGGTGGGAGAGGGGCTGTGCTGCACGCTCAAGGAGCCCTGCTCCATTGAAGGGCCAAGGGTGGCCACAACCCCTAACTTGCCCACTGTGGTGAAGAAGCCATCGCTCAACTGGGACAAGATTGACAGGTACGGACTCTGGGGAGGGGGCTGGGGCTCTCCTCGCTGCCCCAGCTGTCTGCTGACCCCTGTCCACTCCTGTGCAGCTCCCTGCTCTTCTCAGAGGCCGCATCCCTGCCGGAGGAGGACTCTCCCATCAGCCTGGGCCTGCGTGAAGCCATCAGCTCCTACCTCCTCCTAATCGATTCTCCTGAGCAAAGCCCTGCAGGGAAGGGGGCAAAGAGCAGCTGAGGGCAGGGCCACGCTTGGCCACGGCACTACAGTGGATGCCGGCCCTCAGCACAGCCTTTGCCTGGTTCCAGTCACCATCGCCCTTTGACGCTGTGGGAGCTGAGTGCCCAGAGGCACCAGCAGGCTTTGGTGCTGAGAGTCCATCCACTCCCAGGCTGGGTGCTTTTGGCTGTGTCTGAGCACCCTGAGCATCACCTGGTGCCCATGGTGGAGGCTGAACCTCAGAGGAGCCCTGCCTGCCCCACATGCTCCCACCCCAGCAGCAGGAAAATGGGATGCAAATGCCCAGCAAGCCAAAGGCCAGGGTAGGGGAACAGCCTAACCCCGACAGATCCTCAAATTCACACACAAACTTCTTTGGGGTTGGTGTCTGTGCGGGACAGGGTGTGTGGGCAGCAGCTGCAGCCTGTCCTGCTCTCACCCTGGCTTACTGGGAGGAACCCAGGCTCTTACTGCAGTCGAAGTAGCTGATTTTCATGCCTTTTAACACATGGATTGCACTGGGTTTAAGGTCTATAACATCAATCCCATTGGACATGCAGCAATAACCTTAATTAAAGGGCACCTTGTTCAGTATTTGTGACTGAATTGTGAACTGGCAGCTGCAGCCGCGGGGCTGGCTTCCACCCACTGCAGCTGGTGGGGATTGCCTCTGCCATGGCCGCTGCCCTCAGCCCTGCCCCCAGTCCCCCCAAGGTGGGGCGAGCCAAGGGCTGTGGGACAGCTCTGCTCCTCAGCTGGCTTGCTTAGGGCAAAGGAATGTGCCCCAGAGATTGAAAAGTGTTTAACATCACAAGTGCTGTTCTGGGAGCAATGGGGGAAGCAAGAAGTGCACATCAGGACTATGTGATCTCAAAGGGAAGAATGCAAATACTCCTGTCTAAACTCATTTGACCTACACCTCTGGGCTAGGGGTGGCCTTAAGAGCAGCAGAAATGCCTCGGAGCAGCAACACGCCCCAATCTCCACTTTCAACAGTCCCTTATCAACAAAGCATGCCTAGGGCAAGTGCCCAGAGCTTCCTCTACGGTGAGAACCAGTGCAGAAGCAATTCTGCTGCTTAGTGACATCCCTCCCTTTCCGCTCTACCCAGAGGATGGTGTGACAGGACATGCCCCCCCACCCCCTCGCCCTTATCTGCAGGTTTCTTACCTCTGACATGCTCGAATCTCCTCCTCATTTTCATGTCTGAAAATTGCTTTCTCATTTCCTTTCACACCACAGGCTCGAGTTTTATGCAACTGCTCAGCTGTTGGCCTCAAGTCCAGGTGTCTCTTCAGTACAGGATAGAGATTGGGGTTAATCCCTCAGCCCTGCCCCTGACTCACAGGCACTTAACTCCACTGCTCTCACTCCTGGGCCCCAAGGCAGCTCAGAGGGCTTTGTTTTCTTTAGTTTTGCCATTAGAATCACCGAATTAGTATCACATGTCCCTGCCATAGGCAGGGTCACCTCACACTGGATCCAATTGCTCCAAGACCCATCCAGCCTGGCCCGGAACCCCTCCAGGGATGGGGCAGCCACCACTGCTCTGGGCAACCAGGGCCAGGGCCTCCCCCCACTCACAGCAAAAGGTTTCGTCCTGAGATTTCATCTCAATCTCCCCTCTTGCAGCTCAAAACAGTTCCCCCTCGTCCTGTCCCTGCACTCCCTGATCCAGGGCCCCACGCCAGCAGTCCTGGAGCCCCTTTCAGCACTGGAAGCTGCTCTAAGGTCTCCCAGCAGCCTTCCCTTCTCCAGGTTGAACAACCCCAACTCTCTCAGCCTCTCCTCATACAGGAGGTGTTCCAGACCTCTGATCGCCTCCGTGGCCTCCTCTAGACTCCTTCCAACAGCTCCATGTCCTTCCTGTGACCAAGACTCCAGAACTGGACGTAGGGTTCCAGGTGAGGTCTCACAAGAGCAGAGGGGCAGAATCTCCTCCCTGGCCCTGCTGGTCCCACTGCTTTGGATGCAGCCCAGGACATGGTTGGTTTCTGGACTGTGAGCATATGCTGCCAGCTTGCATGGAGCTTCTCAACCCCCAGCCCTTCTCCTCAGAGCAACTCCCACTCCATTCTCCGCCCGGGCTGGGTTTGTGCTGGGATTGCCCTGACCCAAGAGTGGGACCTTGCCCTTGGCCTTGTTGAAGCCCATGAGGTTCACACAGCCCCACCTCTCCAGCCTGCCCAGGACCCTCTGGATCCATCCTTTCCTTCTGGTGTGTTGAATGCACCACACGTTTTGGTGTTATTGGCAAACTTGCTGAGGATGCCCTGTCCCACTGCCCATGTCTGTGACAAAGATGTTAAATAACACTTGTCCCAGTATCAATCCCTGTGGAATAGCACTTGTCACTGGTCTGCCCTTGGACATCAAGCTGTTGACCACAACTCTGAGTGCAACCATCCAGTCAATTCCTTATCCACAGAGGAGTCCATCTGTTACATCCATCTCTCTCCAATGCAGAGACCGGAATACATGCAGGTCAATGCCAAATGCTTTGCACAAATCCAGGTAGATGATGTCGGTTCCTCTTCCCTTATCCATCCATGCTGTAGCCCCATCACAGGCCACCAAATTGCTCAAGCCCTGTGAAGACCCGCTCGCTGTCTCCCATCAACTCCTTATTTTCCCATGTGCAGTTTTTCCAGGAGGTTCTGCTCCATGATCTTGCCAGGCACAGACATGGGACTGACAGGCCTGGAGCTCCCCAGCAACCCCTGTGATCCTTTCTTAAATACAGGGGTTACATATCCCCTTTTCCTGTCTCTGGGAACTTCACTAGACCACCATGACGTCTTAAATATGATGAATATCAGCTTAGCATCTTCATCCACCAATTCTCTTGGGACCTGCAGATGCAGTTCATCAGGTCCTATGGACTTGTGCACCTTCATATTCCTTATATGGTCCTGATCTTCTCCCACTCCTCTCAATAGTTGCCATAGCCTGGGGTGTCAACTACACCCCAGGAAGGCCACCCCAAGTGCCAGCTCAACGCTCCTGTGATCTCATTGCACTGCCTGTGTCAATTCTCTAGCATTACAATGAGCACGACAAAGAGCAGGTGATGTAGTGAAAGGAGATAATACTTGGGTCAAGTAACAGTGAGAATATTATGAGAGCTGTGTCAGATTTCTTAGGCTGAGGAACATCACAGTGAACCTCCCCAGCTGCCAGAAGACTTGACTGCTTTGTGAGTCTGCCCATGAGAGCATCTGAACATCACATGTGGATGATGATCAGAGGGCACTTTCAGAATTGTGGCACAGCACATATTGCAATGAGTTATTTCTAATTCAGATCCTGACCTGATCAGACTTACATAATTTGATTGAATCATGAAACACGAATGCCTGCTTCTGCCATCAGCAGTAGCACCTTCTCCAGGATTCACGAGTCGGGCTCTAGCAGGGATGCACCCTCTGGCCTTAAAACCCAGGAGTTTGAGAGGAATCTTGGTTTGAGAACAAAACTAGGAAGGCCAGTTTGTTAGGACAAGGGAATAAATTTTTCTTCCTACCAGGGAAACTGAGACAGGAAAAGATGGGCCCAGAAACACACCTGAAGGCACATGCATGCATGCCCCGTCTTCAGGCCCCTCTGTGCCAGGAACACTTCCCTCTCCCCATGTCCAAGCTCATTCCCTCCCTCTGCCCCTGCATTTGCTCTGCATGGGTCATTCAAACACAGCAAAAGCTCCTTCCCTTGCACTAATACCAACACAACACTCACTCACACATGGATCACCCAGCTTCTACACCAAGTCTGCTGCTGCCTGGAGTATGACAGCAGCTTTCAGAACCTCACAGGCACAGCACTGAAAGGTTGCTTCTATCTACCCCAACCCTCCCAAACCCATCCACACCTTAGCTGCCAACCTGTTGCCACCTGGGAACTGCAAAGAAATTGTTTTTCCCATGCAGTCTGCCTGGCGCAGGCCACAGCTCTGGCACAGTTCACTCCATCTCAGGACTGTCCAGGGCAGTAATGCCATCAGGTCTCCGTGCTCCTGAACAAGCAACCTGGCTGCACACACGCCTCGCCCCAGGGAGCTCTCACACACTTCAGACGCTGCGTGCTGTGCTGCTCTGGTGAGAGTGGCTTCGTACCCAAGAGCCAAACTTTCTGTGAACCTATTGGAGCCAGCAGCCCCTCTCATCCATGCTGCCATGCACAGCACCCTGGGATGCTGCCCCTTCAAACAGGGACAAGAATGAGGGTCAGACTACAGGTCTTAAGGTTTTACATGTGTTAGGATTTGGGGATAAGGTGTACGAGCAACTTGCTAAAATAATATCCAACATAAACCAATACCCTGCAGTTTACCCACTGAGAATATTTATGAGATCTGGAACACAACCTTGAGGACCAGGTAAGATCCATGTTCCTGTCAAACCATAGTGCCTGCACTTTAATGCCGTGGGAAGAAAAAAGAGTCTAGAATTATTCTATTGAATAATCATTAATTGAAACACAGACTTTACTATGATATAACCAACAAAACCCTATTTCTTTATTTATTTATTCCGAACACCAAGACACAGAAGTTTTCAAGTTTTGCAGATATTGCTCCAAAGCAGAACTCTATATACAGCGCTCTCGGTTCGATAGTGCATAAACAGAGACAAATACACGCAGGTACCCACAGTGCAATGTTTGCTCATTCTGTCAGGGCTCCACATCACGTTACCTCACCAGTGAGTAAAAGAAACTAAAGAAGTGCCCAGCCAAACCAAACAGTTGGCCCACAGTAAGGAACAACTATGTGGAAACCTGCAAAAATAGGGACAAAACTGAACCCATACAGAGCACAAAAATCTTTCCTGAAGAGAAGAAACACTGGTCTATTTAAAATAAACAGTCTCTCACACTCTGCAAGGGCTTCCCAGCTCTATGGAAGGAAAGGGACCCCAGGATTCCCCATTCCACTCACCCACCAGACCTGCCTTTTTTCCCACATCTGCAGTGCTGCCCTGGCTAGGCAAAGCAAAGCAAAGCGCATGCGAGCACACCCAGAGCAAGCGCCTGGGAAGGAGAAGCTCCACATTGAGTGCAAAGCCTGCTCAGGAGTTTCCTTGCACTTGGTCCTCCAGGGGTAAGTGCTGCTGACAGTCTCACAGCAGCTCTGCTCTTCCCAAGGTTCCTGGCCAGAGCGCCTACCCTACAGATTCCAACCAGGGAACACCTCTCTGCTCTGTCTCATCTGGAAAACCCTAACCCCTCACAGCTGCCCAGGTACCCTTGACGTTGTCTCATGTGTCTGGTTCCCTCCACCTGCTCCGGAGTCACAGTATCCAAGAATCTGGGTATTGTTAACAGGAAGGAGATAAGGTGTAAGCATTGCTCTCGGTGCCAGAGAGAGAAGTGATGCTTAAATACAGGTAAGCTTTATTCCAATTGTGTTACAGAAAAATAAGTTCATTTTTCTGCTGTACATGTATTCACTATGTCCCAACCAGTACTACAGAACTGAGAGACAAATGATTCCCTGAAGTGAGTTTGGGCACAAAAATCTCCACCACTGCCTAGAGTAGCCTCATTATTTTGTTTTTTTTGAAGGAAATAAAATGTTCACTGTGTAGATACTGTTAACTGCTACAACAATATTGGATATTTCAAGTTTACATCATTACAAACATTACAGATTCATATCCCAAATTAATAATTTATACAGTTTGGGGCCTTCTGATTAGAGCTGTGCTCAGCTTTTACCCTTTGGTGGTATCATCACACACAATAAAATCAAGGACAGAATTTCAGCTCCTTAAGTACACCCTCTCCCTGCACAAACAGCTTCCACTTCCCACAGCAGACTCAGCGATGTCTGGGAAGCAAAACTCAAGTCACAGCCACTATTTACAGAGCTATGATCTGCAGCTGAAAGACTTTCAACATCTTGAATACTTACAATACACCCACATTTCAAAACGGACTGTGTAATGGCACTCAAACATCAGCAGCATCTCACCCAGCTCTCACAAAGTAACACAAACCAAACTGAAGGTATAAAAAGGGACTTTGTGAACATAACCAACTTGCTGCCTGCGAGGACAGCACCTCATGCATAGATTTTGAGGCTTTATTTACACAAATATAAAATAAACTGATCCCCCCAACCAAACATTCATAGATTAAGTCTTTACAACAAACACATTCAGAGTACTGTAAAGAGTCTAAATATAAACAGAATGGCAATTACTAACAGGTGGGTAGAAAACTACAGTGCATCCATTACAGACCCTGCTGAAGTCAGGAACTCTGAGCACATTCCAGTCTTTCCCCAGCTGAATTCCACGCTGCCGCAATGAGGGTATCCTCTGGCACCACCTTGGGAGGCCTATGACAGCTGGATTCAAGAGCTCAAGGATGCACGATGAACGTGGGTTTCCCTAGTACCAAGCCGTGTGATGGTGACGGGACAAATATGGAAAAAAATCACTGATTCGGAACATACGTGCAACACCACCATGACCTTCTGCTACATCACTGAACACAACACGAGTCGGGCTCAGGCCACCTCCACGGAACAGTTCATGGTTAAGAGCTGGACATTCATACTGACTACGTCTGAAAACTGTTATAACATCACCTAATGATTAAATACTGTGTGTTATTATGCATAAACCAGAAGGAATAAACCATGACACAAGTCACTTAAACTATGCAAAGTTATTTACAACATCTGTCAACTGAACATTTTTGGCTCTTAGAACTCTGTTCTTCAGTGGCACAATTTGTCGTTAATTATGCGAAGTTACTGTTTTAATGAGCAATGGGGAAGGAGTGAAAATTTAAGTATAACTGATCAACCAACACACGGCCTCTGAAGACAACAGTGTGACCTCTTCAACATTGTTATAATTGCCTAATAACTCCAAAAATTATGATGAGATAAAATAACCTTTTTGCTGTTCTTTAAACAGCATTTCTTCACGAGTCCCTGAAGTCCACCTGCCTCCCATGCAACCAGCATGCTAATCTCATTTAAATACTTCGCACTCAGCAACAGTCTCCAACATTTACTAGTCTCACGTTGAGCAACAGAGAGCAATCTGCTGCACTTTGCCCAGGTCCATTATGAGCTGCTTTATACAATGTTTGAGCTGTGGAAGGCGGGCTAGTGGTTCTGGTGGTTCCAGCTCTCCCGTGTAATCCAGCCAACTCTCCAAAACTGCAAAGACAAACAAAACTGTCACTCCCCCAGTTCCCAGCAAACAAGGCACCTCAAGCCACAAAAGAGGAATTCCTTAAACCTTTTGTGAATCTTCAGTGCCGGCAGTGGGCAATATTTCTAACATGTGGTATTCGAAAAATCAGAAAGACAGGCTCCATGGACCCATCTTTGCAGAAAAAAAGGACATGTTCCTATGAGAAACTGATCTTCATTACCCAAAATATTCCTTTTTGGTGCATTGCTGAGCTACCAAAGGAGGACTCTTCCTTTGGCCAAGGTGACAGTCCCTTGCAGTAAAAGCTGTGGCTGTAACCACTTAAAGATGTAAAGAAAAAGAACTATCCTGGACTGTTTAATGTTACACAGAGAATTTAGAAGTTTTCCATTACCAGGAAAACAAATTTCAAGCGACATTTAAATAAAGAAATTGGTGCACAAGGTTCCTATCTTTTCCTGTCTCTTTCAAAGAGGCAACCTAGAATAGGCTGAAACAGCCAGTGCCCTAAATAACAGGGAAGCTCAGGCACAGAAAAGCACCATGGGAAGTGACAAAAACCTGAAAGCAGAAAGACATGGAAGGTATCCTACTACATCTGATACAAGTATGTGGAGGTACAGTTCTGCTCAGTTTTAGTTTGATCTTTGTTTCAAAAGTTGTGCTCCCAGAAGCACATGTCTTCTATCAGTGAATGCAGTAAATCTGACAAAGCAATGCTCATCTCTTTGTAGGCCTGCAGCAGTAAAGTTCAAGTTACCATGTTTTGAAGAAATAGTTTAGTTAAATATGGTTCGCTTTTTCAATAGAAGGTTACCTACCATCTAGCTCCTTCTCGATGAAATCCATTCTGTGCATGACTTCATCTTGCAGGGACTCCACATGAGCTAGGAGATTCAGCTGCCACTGCAGCTGCGAGTTCACAACTTCTTTGTCTTTTTCCAGCAGTTTAATTTCAAAGGTGTCCTCCGTAGAGGCTTTCTTAGGGACAGGCTCTCTTACCTAGCAGAAATACACACACTGATGTTTATTACAGTGGAAAAAACGGTGAGCCAGATGTGCTGAGTCCGTACTGCTACCCAAGGCAACTGCTCAGCTCAGGCCAGCGTAGAAGAGAGACTCCCTGAGAGGAGATCACATTGAGGTAGTCTGGCCAAGAGGATCTATGTCTTAACACAGATGTTTTCATTGATATTTTGCTAAGACCTGTTCTTTGCACTTTACAAGCACCTGCTTTTCATAAGGTAACACAGTCATCACTCCCTGCCAACTCCTATCTGGAAGGCACTGCACTGAATTCACCACATGAATTCACCGCACTAGGGAACAGCAAAGCCATCTGTGACATGATGGTAATATAAACTGAAGAGTAGAGGATTTTGCAGTGAGAAGGGACTTTTCCTGAAGGAGACTTATCTCAGTCCTACTAAAACTTTCATGGAATCATCTAGAAAAACACACTACCACCATTGTCACAGCCTGCTACACTGCAGGTAGCCTGGATTCTCCTTTCATCATTCTGCTGAAACATGACAGGATTTACACAAATCCTCCTGAGGGACTGCAGAACTGAAACATGCCTTTCTGGGTAATACAAAGCCATCTCAATTGATTTGACAGAGAAGTTAAAAAGAACGTAAACTGCTGCACACATATGCATGAAACAAAAGCTAAACCATTTTTAATTAAAAACAAAAAAAAAGTGTGGTCAGAGGCTCGCATATTTCTCAGGTCATAGTTCATACAATTTGGTTCTAACTAATCAAAGCAAGTTGTTCGCATCTGGGTGTAGGAAGGTAGGTCTTGGATAAAGCAGAGAGAGATGAAATGGAGAACCAGGAGGTAAGGAGACAAAACTAGCGTGCTCCAGCCTGAAGAAGACACAGGACTATTCAATGGTGATCATTCTTAAAATCAGTTCAGGCTGGGTTTTTTTTCCTCCAGGAAATGGTGCCTGGAGATTCACAGAGTAATAGCATCACAGAATGGTTTGTATCAGAAGGGATCTTAATGATTATCCAGTTCCACCCCCATGTCGTGGACAGGGATACCTCCCACTGGATCCGATTACTCCAAACCCCACCCAGCCTGGCCTGGAACACCTCCAGGGATGGGGCAGCCACAACTTCCCTGGGCAACCTGGGCGAGGGCCTCTCCATTTTCATCATGAAGATTTTCTTCCTAAAGTCTAATCTATATCTTCCCCCTTGCAGTTCAAAGCCATTCCCCCTCAACCTATTGCTCCATGGTTTTGGAAAAAGCTACTCCCCAGCTTTACTGTAGCCCTTTTTAGTCCTGGAAACTGCTCTAAGGTCTCCCTGGAGCCTCACCAGGGATTCCCACTGACTACCATGGCTTTTCAAATGTCATTCAGAGTGGTTGGGCAATCACATCACGTCTACTACTTCAATTCGTATTGGCAGCCTGAATTTAACCACATAGGAAAAATCTAAACACAAGTAGACAAACAAAACACTCTTAAAGAGGGCCAAATTCTGTACTTTGCCAGCAAAAACATCATTTGTGCAGAGAGGGTTATTTTAATACAAATACCTTAGAGTAACTGTGTTTGGATTCATTTTCCATCTTGCAAATTTCTCGGTCCAGATTCCAGCCAAATCTCTCTGACAGGGTATCATCCCCGTTCTCCCTTATTCTATTTACTCCATCATCCATGGCTGAGCCTCTTGTCTCCACAACCAGTCTCTGCTCTACCGCAGGGTAGTATGCCCGAGGCTTCTGGTAGCAGTGCTCACTTGTGATGTAAGACTCCTCGACAGAAGGCACGGGTGAGGGTTTCTCAGCCGTCCCATTCCAAGTTCTGTAACTCGCCATCTCGTCCCTGCAGCAGCTTTCCTCAATGTGAATGATGTGTTTCGTGTGGAGTTTTTCATCCACTGTGATGTGCTTCCATGGATGGCACCAAAGCTTCAGGTCAGGATGTTCTTTGTTTCTGTTCAAACAAAGAAAGTAAAACACTCAACAAATTTAAACTTCAAAGTGACTGAGCAAACTATCCTGTTATGTAAAGGAATTAATAATGAACTACCACGTGCTTTAATGACCATAATCAGTAAAAAATATCTAAGCGACCTAATAAAATATCTAAGCGACCTAAAAAAATATCTAAGCGACCTATCTAATACCGACCCCAACTGTGTATCCCCCTACAATCTTGTTAGGTTTGCTACTTCCATTTCTATAGCACAGCTGGCATGGGCTTGCTCAGACCACTCTGATGAGTGACTCTCTCTCCCAGGACTGCTGACTGCCACTCCCTCAGGGAACAGTCCTGCAGACATGCTGAGAAAAGTGACAGCTAAGCATCCAGTTACCAAAGCCTTCTGTCCCAGCTCTACTAATATTCTGCACCTTAAGGTACTGTTTTGCTCAGCGAAGAGCAAAGGATGACTTGACAGGGGACAGAAAGTTGACAGATGAGCACCAGCTACATAAAGATAACAATCCAAGTACTTCACTCTTTGGCAGTCCTGTAACAATTGTCTTCTGAAGGCTGGTGTTCCCTCTCACTGCACCAAAGCTGTCACTATTACCTCTGGTTCTCTGCCATCTCCTTGAAATATCGAGCAACACCCTCCTAATAAATTCAGGCAGCTGAAAGCCTCTCCTCTCCCCTAGATGGTGGATCTAGAGCAATACAATCATCCTTCTAACACAGCATTTTCAAAAATCCTTCCTGTTTTATGTAATGCTAAAGCAAATCGGGGCCATGGCTTTGAACAGGACAGTCCTAAAGGGACCACACCTCTTCTTTAATTAATCCAGGTCATCACACCAAACTCAGGATGGGAGAGAAAAGGATCAAAGTCTGCGACAAGCAACTCATTCCCCCCTGGTGTTCCCTACCTCAGTGCTCTGCCAGTCTCTGTTTACCCTACAACTGGAAAGTCACAACCTACAGTCTTGCTATTCCAGAAAAGGTCTGAGGAGTGATCTGACAATATTCATGTTCCATTCTCTCCAAATAGGAAATGGTTTACATATAGATCTGGCTAAAGGAAAAGCAACTTTTTCACACTGAAAAAGCAAAACCTGCTGTTAAATTACTATTCTCTTGCCATTAGCATTACTGCATTGTTAAAGCATTGTTGGTGCCGCCAGTGCCCCATTGCAGCCCCATCAATTAAACTGAAGGAAAAACCTCACAAGTACTGTTAACACTAAAAGCTTTGCTTTCCCAATAGCTGCTGCTGTGCTATCAACTAAATAAATATGCAATTCAATCAATTTAAAACTGCTGGTTTTGAGTTAGAAAACGATTTATTCAGTCATTGGAATTCAAGGATTTCTTTAAACAGGAAAGGATGCAGAAAACTCAGTTTCTATAATGACTACAGAGTATGTTATTTTTTTCATGCAGATCTGTAAAAATCTTTGTGCAGAAATGAATTTCTGTGGGTTGCTGGAGGTGCAGCTGCTCTCCCATACATCGCAGCAACTCATTATGCTGAACAAAGATGTGACTTCTGCTGAAAAAGCTAATTTAGAATTAGTGGAATGAAAAAGGTAAGTGGTGTAAGATGCTGCCACAGGCTATTTGCTTAATCCTCTTCCTGCTGCTTGCACTCCGTCAGGTGCTTCAGGAGAAGCTGTTATTAGTTTTCTCCCCCTTTCCTTCACTTTCTCAACTCCTCTATAAACACGGTCATTTTACACTCCTCAACACACCACTATTTTTTAAATAGCCAAGTTATTTTCCAACGTCTCTTTAGCAACTCAAACTATGCTGTCAAATACCCAAAGCAGCACAAAGATAAGCCTGAATTTCTGATTATTTTTCTATTTGAACTCTGATTCACAGTGAGAACATGCCAACTGACAGTTAAGTACTGCTTACTGTAGTATGCTCATCTTCAGCTGCAGTCCATGCAGTACTTCTATCACTCTCTGCACATCACCAAGAAGCTGGTGCGTTGCTACAATCTTCTTGGCATTCTGGTGGGAATAATTTTCTTCCAAAAAGGCTAAGCCATGCATGTGACCATTGCTTAACCACTCCTTCTCATACCAGTACTTTAAGCTGGATCTCTGACCTAATGCAACAGTAATGAGCATGTTAAAACAAGGCATTAACTATAGCAAGTTAACATTACTACTAGTAATTCAAAGTCTTGCAAGAGCTTCTTTTTCTTACCAACAGTACCAATATAGATTCAGTAACAGCAAATAAAACCATGAAGACACAAAGAACTTGGGAAGCTGGAAGTGAGACAACAACAGCCAAACCCCTCCATGCATCTGTAAAAGCATTCTGATCCCAAATTCTGTCAGAACACAGCCACACTAGATAATTGCAGCTGATGCACTGAGGAAAGGGTATTTTTCAGCAGGGTATTGCGCTGCCTAGTAACCAGGGTTATAACTGAAGCTCCAGTCAGAATACAGCTCTCTGCAGACAACAAATGCAGCACAGTGAACTCCCCCTCTCCAGTGGTCTTGCTTTTAACCATCACGCACGCATTAGTACAGCCATCTGAAGGTGAATTTTAAAGGAATTAATGATGAGCTTCTGATAGAGAATTTGCCTAGGTCAGGCTACTAATAACAAATTCTATCTTAAAAGGTAGTAATAAGCTGCTGAAATGAAATCATGTTACATGTGACAAATGCATCAGCCTAAGTAACTTAAGCAGCCAAGCAAAATGGTATGAGCAGGACAGAGGAGAACTGGAGGTGCTTGCTGAATTGCAACAACACAGAATAATCCAAGTCAAATGCCCAACAAAAGCACTGTTACATCCTGTAAATGTACTGTACAACAGATTCTCTCAGAGTACAGCTCAGTACCCTCAGAAACCCATCATTCCCTGGCCTACATACAGCCAGTGAGCCTACAAAAGCAGAGGGAGCACTGGAAAACAGGCTCAGTGACAGGCAGAGGGGATTTGCACAATATGCACATTCAGTGACATCACTGCCCATGCTGTTAACCTGGGCACTGTGAAGCAGAACAACTCTTTGGAAGCTGCATGGTGATGAGAGCAGAACTTGGTCACAGGGTTCATGGGATTTCAGATGGCAGTTACAGCATGGCAGTGCAGTGGTTACTGTGTCAGACCCTTCCAAACTGAAATTCAACACTAACTCCTAGTCTCAGTAAAAGAGCAAAGGCAAACAAGTGTGTTGGAAGCACAGTTGGCCACTGAGCTGCACAGGACAATGCTCCAGTGTTCAAGGCAAGCCTTTCACAAACTCTCCAAGACAAGTCAACACAGGGAAGAATGAATTTTCAAGACCACAACAGCTCAACTGTTCATGCTGATATACTGCGTGAAGCAAGAGATCTTCCAGGAATGGCCAGAACCTCAGGAGATGTTTCTGACACACCTGCATTAACCCTTATGTGTTTCCTGTTGCTAGAGAAGCTGTCATTCGTGACTGAAACCAAAGGTCAGTCCTCAATAATGAAATCATAAATTTTAGAACTCAGTGGTCATCTCAACACCACTGCAACTACACAGCTAAGCTCATCCACAGCACTGTTTAATTAGTAGCCTACTCACAGATAAAAAAAGTGCTCATTATTGGACAAGATATGTCCAACAATGTATGCTTCCTATGGCTGAAGTGAACCTGTCACAGCATAAACATCTTGTGAATGTTTAACAAAGATAAGGGTTAACAAATCCCCTAAAAATCCCACTTGACTCATACCCACTGCCTAAAACAACAGTCAGTACAGTTTTTTACTAAACTTGCTTTTACTTCCAATGATAACGATGGTGCTGGTACAAGTCCCAGCAGGAAACTTGGAAAAGTTCCTAATTAAGAGTTTGTTGAATGGTCACACCAGTTTGAAAAGCACTTTCTCTGCTGATTCATGATGCCTCTTCAGCTCATTGTTAAGCCAACACCAGATCCACTGAAACTGAGAAGCTACTTCTGCAGTCAAAAAGTTGGAGATGTTTTCCTTTTCCAAGGCAGAGGTAAAAATTAACCCCAAATTAAAAAAAAAAAAAAAATTGGTTTTGAGACCTCAAAAGCAATAGTTAATAAAAGAAAGCAATTTGACTAATGAAACAAAGTGTTAGTTGTAATCAGCTTTTACCAAAAAGCATTCTGGTAACATTTCTTACTAAACAAACAGTTCAAAATAGGATGTATGACTCCAGTTTGCACTTGTGCTTTAGTTCAGTTTAAAATTAACTCCAATTGACACAAATCAAAGGAAAACATCCTGAAAATAGAGGGTTAAAATCCTGGATGCAAGATACTCTAAACCCACAAATAAATGTTAGCCTATCTTGGTACTTCGAAGGCCTGGTAGTTTTAAAATCCCCAAAACCCCAGAGATCTCAACTGAAATGTGTATACAAACCCAAAAGGCCTTGTGGTTGGGTAGAGATCCCATCTTCTCAGAACTTATGGCCATGGACCTAAGCCCCAACCACATCCATTCCCACATATAGCCAGGCTTTGTAACTCTTAAGAGTAGGAAGTTGGAAAAGATCCATGTGATTAAGTCTGATTTTACTGACTGCATAAGACAAATCAAGACATTTTAAAATATAGTAAGGAGTAGGGGAGCATATTGCTCTAACAACTCTGATTGCACCACAAAAGAGAACTTATATTTGTATTCATCTACATGGATTGCAGGCATCTTTCTAAAACAAGCCGGACCACATCACCACTGCTGCGAGGCAGCAAGCCCCTTGCTGAGTATTTAACAGACTGCACGAGCCTGGTCTCGTCAGGGGAAAGTTGCACCCCCATCCCGAAGATGGGCTGAGGGAAGGCTTTGTTTAAGTTTCCCAAGTGCTTCCACATTAGTTTTCCACAGTGAGACAGTATTCTTATTCCTTATTGCCTTATTCCTGGCAAACAGGAGATAGACAGTCACCACAGTTAAAACATTCATTTCCCTTCCTTTCCAGGTGCAATTCCACAGTATCAACTCATTTACATTCACATATATTAAACTTTCTGTATCTTTAACTGAACTCAGTTATCTGTAACGACAGACACAGCTGAGGGAGGAAAGAAGGTAGTTTAATCTTTGCAATAAAGATACATATAAAAACTAGTAAAGTTACTACATATATAATAAGGCTCTGTAACCTTAAATTTCTGTACCTGGAGGATCTTGGCAAATATAGCAGGAATATTTCTCAGGTACATTATCTTCCAGTAAACCCATACAGACTCCATGCTGCCAGCACAGACACTCTTCACACTGTTCAAAGTCAAGAAGTGTACATCAACAGAGATTAAGCCTGCAGGAGGTTATTAAGATTACCTCAAAATGACACATCATCTACATATTTTAAGACAAAAAGGTGTATTAATACCCACCCCACTCTTCCAGCTACAAGAAAAGACATTAATGAATCAGACTACAATAATATCTGAACCCCTCCCACAC
Source organism: Coccyzus lansbergi (assembly GCA_033558105.1). NCBI lineage: Eukaryota > Metazoa > Chordata > Aves > Cuculiformes > Coccyzidae > Coccyzus > Coccyzus lansbergi. Next base: position 338,090 of record JAUMJK010000171.1, read on the forward strand.
ATTTTTCACATGGATTCCTGGAGAAATTACCAAGTGTAAGCAGAGATCCTAAAAGGTGCAGAAACGTTGGCTTTGTAGATGAAAATCTTTCACAAGTTGCATGTACTCACATGACCAGGGCAGAAAACAACATGTAATCAAGCTTTCTTTAGCAAAATACATCGAGTTTTTGGAATTAAAAGGTTTCCCCTTCTAACAGTAAATCACATTCAACTATAAATTCCAAGGGATGTTTATGTCACAGAGGATGAGCCAAGACTATGCTTTACTGACACCGGTACCTCCAACATTTCTCTGTTTCAAAGGCAGCTCTACTAATACAAAACTGAAGTGCAGATGCAGTTGCACTAGCCTGAAAAACTCCTGACATCCTTGCAAGTAGGAGCAATCATGAACAAAGACAGAAGACAATTTAGTCCTACGTTTTTACCGCAGTTGCGCTATTTATAATGCAGTCACTCTACTTAAAGCCATACAGCTTTAAAGCAAGAAAAAGCTATAACCAATGTTCTCTTTCAGTCACTCCTCTCCCTGTAACAAGCAAACAAAACAAGAGCTGTAGCCCTAAGCCTCCTGAACCAGGAGACCAAACTCCACTGAGAACATTAAGTCGATTCTTATTTAAAACTGTGGTGTGAACTCAGAATTGCTGTTTTCACAAGCAGACAGCCAGATCATAACCTTTATTTCTCAGAGCACAAGCCCATCGCTTCACGCAGAGATCTCATCAATACTGGCGGTTTTTAAAATGAGCTAAACCAAGCTGCAACTGCAAGCAACCTTAGATGCTGCTCTTCACTGACCTACAAACATGACAGCTTCATGAACACCTCATCTCTGTTGAACACCACCTTCGTCACTTTTACTAATGTTGTTCTTATCTGCTCCTCTCCTCAAGCTGGGAGAGGTAAAGGGACTACCAGTGTTTCAATATGTCATGGTACTGAATTAGCAGTCTGGGTGTGGAGGGGAGTATAGGAATGGAGAATGTAAAAGGTTGGAGAGAAAGAGTTTTCTGAAAGATAGGACTAGCAATACCTTGCCTCACAAAATGGGTTAGCTGTGGTAAAGTACTAAAGAGAGATTTTCAGAGAAGGTTGAGACCATCCTCCTCTCACAAAGATGATCAGTAGGAGCCAGAGGAAACTGTCCTAAAAGGAAGAAAACAAATGAAGAAACCTAGACTGCATACTAAAACCAAGACTGCAGATCCTGGAACTGGCTATACTTGTACCCTGTAAATCGTGCAACGTGGCACAGAACTGCATCCAGTGACCTCTCCAGGCAAATTTCCCCAGAACTCTAATGAAGCACCCCGACATTTTTTATTTTACTCAACTGATATTTAAATACCCAGCCCGTCAAGACACAGGTCCTCCCTTTTGTCTTCACAGCTTGCCTGGTTTGGCTGCAGGCTCTGGACCCCCACAGCACAGAAGCAACCCTGTCCAGGCAGCAGCAGGGCTGCCAGAGACACCCATAGAAGAGACTGTGAGGAGGAAAACCACATACAGCTGTGCAATAATGCTTAAATCAAACTCCACTTGCAGAAGAGATAACCAAACCCAGTGGACAAGGATTTAAAGCTGCTTTTCATCTGCCAGAACAAAAATCCTAAATCTGTTCACATATATCGCTTCCAAGGCCACCAAATCCAGCCCCGGAATTATTCACATCACACACAAAATCACGAGTGGTTTGGTTTAAACACCAAAAAGAAGAGTCAATGACCTTTAGTCTGGACTTTTCTGGGCCCAAGCCTTGTCCTATAACAGATATCCTGTGCCTTCCAAAGGGACACAAGGCAATGCTAAGGCACTACTTTTTACAGGTGCCATAAATGAGCTCTTTTACCCTCCTTGCAAAGTCAGACACTGGAACACAACAGCACTCACCAAGGATATGCTAATTTTCATACTTTTTTCCAGTTTTAATGCCTACTAACCAAGGCAGATACCTTAAATGCAAACCCGTATTTCTGCATCCCAGTGCAACGAACTGTGTTCTTGACACACTAACTGCTTAAGACAATTTAAGTCAAGTTCAATATAAAGGAAGAGTTTTTTGCAAAAGCCTTCTGCTGAATTTCTTTTTGCTTTATTATAAGACCTGAACAGAACAAGCTGTTTAACTGTGTAAAAGTTTTGTTAAGCCACAACTGTCCCCCATCTTTCAGGAAAAAATAGCGGTGAGCTTGGTTTTACGATTAACATTTTGGCCACTTGTCTAGGTACATTCATGGAAATGATTGCAGTTCAAAGAGAAAATGACTTAAAAATTCTACCTCTTTTAAGAGGGCACTACAGGTGTCCTGGGAGCAATGAACCTCCAGTCACATGCATGGAGAACCTGCTCTGGCTCCGTGTCAGGACCGATGAGCACACGGGCACACACTCAGGAATAGACCTCACACATCAGCCTATTTCAGTCCAATCTTGGAGCAAGAATCAAAGGCAGAATAAACACCCCCAATGGAGCCAAGTGGAAAGAATGTCAGCATTCTTCTAAAAACTCATACACTGAGCAAAGTTACATAGCTTCAGGAAGAGAGGGTAAACCCAAGTGCAGGTTTTCTAGAGCAGACACTTCCAAATTCAAGTTTCCAAGCTTCAAATTGAATTTTTAGTCTAGGGAAGAATGCTTTCCTCCATAAGAAGTTATGACTACACAGGATTCTCACTCTATAAAATAAAAAGGAGGTGTCTGTCTCAGCCCTACACCACCTAAAAGCTGAAAATAGGTTCTCCTTCTCACAATCCCACAGCTGAGTAACACAGTAACTTTGCTTTGCATCACTGCTCTGTACTGAGTTCACTCAGGAATTTCTACACCAGAGACCACATGGTTCAGAACATTTTCCCCAAAGACAATGATTGGCAAGCATGGGGAGCATAGCATTTGGTACCTTAAGCAAATCAGCTGCCTAACCTACTCACCCTCAAAATCTTGCTCGCAGCTCCTCAACACGTATCACTTCAACCCCTAAAAAGGATGCAGGCACTCCCCACACTTCTGATCTGCAACTCTATTCCAGAGAGAGTAACCTGCTCTCCTAGACAACTCCTAGAACACAGCAGAAGGGCTTTAAACTCTGCAGAACCCTCAAGAAGACTCCAAACTAGTTCAACCTAGATAACCCATCTCAAAAGCAGCACAGGAAACCATACACAAAAACTGTGCACAGGCTCTGTCCTGAGCTGACTGGTCTCTGCATCCTCAGCAGACCAGTACTGAGCCTGCATTTGCTAGACAGCTGTACTCCAGACTACATCTGTATGTTTTCCATCGAGCCATCTCCTTAGACGGCAGCCAGCCTTCTTTATTCCCATCAGACACCTTTTCCTATACACTGGCACATGACAAATTTGTCTAATTCTGACTGCTTTACCCTTTGCTACTAACGCACAAGGTATCTTTTGCCCTGTGCCCCAACACTGACACAGAGGTGTCCATCAATGGAACTGAACACTAACCGTGTCATACCTTATGGAGCAAAGCTCCATGAAACAGTGCATAAGGCCAAAGTAAACTGTCCAGTGAGGTTAGAGGTTAAACTAGATTGCTGAGGACAAAAATCACTTAGCTGTGTTAGCTCACCCTATTAAACATCTTTAAATTCAGGTTGTTGATGTCCAGAGCAGAAGATGTTTCACCTGTCCTGCTGCAGTAGCCAAGAATCCTTCACACTACAACAGAAACCGTGCAATCCCTCTTCCCCTGAAGAGATTTCTGCCTCTACTTGAGCAATGAAGTCTACAAAAAAACCAGCATCAGCTGTGAGGTATGTACAGATCAGCTTCCACCATCCCTCACAGTTAGCTCACAGCAAAAAAGAAATGCAGCTCACAGTATTGTGCCAGCATCTGTCCTGGTAAGGCTGCCCAGAAAGAGGGATTCAGCCCTCACAAGGGAATGTCTGGGAAAGTGAACGCAAAAGATGCAGTTGGGGGTGACCTTCCTGTGGCAAGAGAATATTTCTGAAGACAGTGTCAGGCCAGACCATTTCACAAGTAAGACAACCTCCTCAAAAGAATCCAATAAAGACCTTAAAAATTGCGATACGCACAGCTGCCAAGCTACACTACTGCTGCTTTGAACTGAGGTCCCAAACTAAGCAAAAAAAGTGTCTTAGATAGGAGGGGTGGAAGCCTCTCAGGGAAAAAAAAAACACAAGAAAAAAATTTAAAAAAGCCTAATTTCTTCAGAAAAGCAACTATGAAATGCTCACTATCTCGGTTCAGCAGCATCATACACTTCAGCACTGCACATACTGCTCCTAGGACTGCAGGGACATTACCAAAGGGGATCATGCAGCTCATGTAAGAGCCAGCAGCAAAACAAACTGGAGCAAAAAAATGCTGGAAAAGCTTTTTATTTGCTGTTTGACTTCACTATTTGCAAAGAACAGGAATTGGGTGGAACAGCTCAGAGCACTTGTGTGGGGAACCATTTTCTGATCGTTTACAAATGTCTCAACAAGTAAAACTGAAGAGCCAGAGCAGCTCCAAAGAGGCTTCATCAGCAGTTTTAAGCAGGAGAGAAAAGAGATGCTGCTCTGGCTGGAAGTAGCTTTCCATGATGGTGTTGGTTTAAGAAGAGAACACACACAGAGAACAGGCAGACAGACTTATGCTGATAAGGAACTCTGAATTTACAAGCTACAGAAGAAGCTGCAGACTCGATGAATCAGCTCTGCTCAAAACAAGCGATTCAAGTCAATGGCTCTGTTCATCCTGTCTAGAGGGTTGTATGTTTAAGTCCAGCTGCTGCCAGGACATAGCAATGGAAGGGTAACACCCTCTCATGACAATGTTCTGAACACGAGCAGAATTAGGGGAAAGCAAAAAAGCCAGGTAAAGAGCCACTGATTTTAAATATATGTTCTCTAAATGTAGGAAGTGCTCTATATGCAAATCATCAAGTGACAAGCAAACCGCTAATGGCTTGTACAGAACCATCCTTCCTCGCACTTTAGCTTGATTTAAAAAACCAAAACTGAGTACATTTCACAAACTGTATGAAAGAACAAAGTTCTCCACATATCACAGCAGCTGCTCACCCTGACAGGTTACCTGTATGATTTCAGAGGACAACAACAGTTTACTTCCTGTAAAGAACGTACCTGTGCATATTTCTACAACTGCTTTCCCACCTCCCGCTGCACTCACTGAAATGCACACCTACCCTCCCCTTCATACCTGAATCATGAAGTCATTTTCTTCTTTCACTTCACAAATACACCGAACAATCTCAGAATCGCTTTCTTCTGCTTCTTCGTCAGGGTTTGTGGTCACATCAACATCCTGACTGCAGTCATCATCACTCCACAGCAGGCTGTCTATAGACGACTCACTCAGGGTGTCATCCTCTATACAAAAGCAGTTTGATAAAATCCCAGGTCCATTACGGAAAGGTCAAACTCCTCAAGATTTCATCCCGAGAACACAGGTATATGTATCTAATAGCACGAGTTCACCATGCCATTTAAGGAACATCACTATGTTACTGATCACACAGCATCTTCAAAAAGGAGTGAGTTTACTGAAGGTGACCATATAACACAGTTTCATATTCTCATTAAGGGCTCCTTCTAAACATTCCAACTTAACAGCTTCTGTCCTTAAAACTCTCCTCTCAACATACAGTGCCTTGGGCCAAGGCACAAAGTATCTTTAGACAAATTAGTATACTAAGCAGCACTATATTTATCAATTCAAATAGAATTCACACCAGTTTCTGTAGAGCCGTGCCCTGGAACTCCAAGTGCAGGGCTCCCACAGAGACTACACACCTCTGCCTCACAACCAGTCACTACACAAAGTGACACCTCCAGTACAGAAACGTTCAGAGCCCAATGTGGAATTTAATCCTGCTTCAGAAACTACTGCTTGCACACAGACTCCAGCTGAGGACACATTTATCAAACTGGGGGTGCCACAACACCCAGAGTGTTGTCTAGGAATGCTCCCACATCCCTTACAGCATTACTGCATCCCTGTGGATTAAACAGAACTGCCAAGAACATCTTTATTGAGCAACATGCTAAACCGAGATCCTTTCCTCAATAACACTAATGTAATGCCTACACCTTCCCTGAAGACAGAGTGGGAGGGTCAGAGAGAGAAATTAGGGATTTTAATTATTTGGGAAGTAATCTAAAAAGCTGGAGGAGAGTGGAAGGTATAAATTTGAGTCACTCTTCACTAGAATGTTGTCTCTCCTACACTGGATAGAACTGTTTTGATCACTTGGCACCTAAAGCAAGACTGCAAAACAGAAGAACCAGTCTGCAGTATAAACCAGATCTTTTGGAGAGACAGCTCAGATTTCAGGAGCCAAGAAACCAATGCATTAGTTAGTGTTCATGCTTAGAAGTTTTATTCCACCTCTCAGATACGTCATGCTTCCCTGAAGCACTCGGGAAGCAACCGGTGAAGCGTGCTGCATTTCCACTCTGCACACAGGTTCTACTGTTACCCACAACAGATAGACACTGCTTTTACAGTTGCCATCAGTTCCACAGATACAAAACTCAGCAAAGCACTGCGAAAAGGATGAAATAAAGTCCCTCTGAATACTTTTCACCTCCATCAATGTCTGTGAACCGATAGAATCAAAAACCGTCTGAGCAACTGATGGCCAAGTTACTGAACTATAAACACCATTTACACAAAAAAGCAGCTAGAGAAGATTTGTAGAACACATTAGAAGGCTTTAGAACACATTTTAAAGCATTATGGCCATCAGGTGCTTCAGTAGTTTTCAGTGTTTCCTCTTTTAACCTCAATTAATTCCATTCTATAAATTTTACATTTTGACTAAAACTAAAAAGTTGTGTCAAAAAAAAAAAAAAGTTGTGTCAAAAAAAAGCCATCTCTACAGTAAGGAGTTCACAGTTCTTGTACAGAATCAAGCTGTCATACATTTCCCATTTCTTATAAATCTGTGAGCTTTAAGAACAACAAGGAACAAATGTTTACCTTCTTTTTTATTTTACCAGCTTGGGATGTTAAATAGAAACATGGACCAACATATTAAAAATTCTTAAAGCTGGAATACAGCAGTCACATTTTCACAAACTCTTTATGAACTACGCCAGACATTCTCGTCAGTATGAAGCTCAGGAAGTCACTGTAACCACATATCATATCACATCTATACACACACAACTACATCCAGTGCCTCTCAAACACAGCATGCACGCTGTAAAATTGCACAGTTTCTACTTGTAACTCTGAGTGAATCATAGAATCACCAGGTTGCAAAAGACCCACCGGATCATTGAGTCCAACCACTCCTATCAAACACTAAACCATGCGCCTCAGCACCTCACCCACCCATCCCTTAAACACCTCCAGGCAAGGATTCAACCACCTCCCTGGGCAGACCGTTCCATTCCCTAATGACTCTTTTGGTGAAGAATTTTTTCCTTATGTCGAGCCTGAACCTCCCCTGGCAGAGCTTGAGGCCATTCCCTCTTGTCCTGTCCCCTGTCACTTGGGAGAAAGAGCCCAGCTCCGTCCTCTCCACAACCTCCTTTTAGGTAGTTGTAGAGAGCAATGAGGTCTCCCCTAAGACTTGTTACTTTGGAGAAACCTTAGGGAATATGAAAATGTATATTACTCAAGCCCCAACACTGTTGTTATAGAGTCTATAAGGTACTGTAACAAGGTGTAAAATGAGTTTGAGCTCTCAAATATGTGCAACAGTTTTAAAGCTTCAGTGAAGGTAAAGTCAAAGCAAAAAGCAGCAACATCCAAGCTCTGGCAAATAAACTGAGATGCACTGGGCAGGGAAAGGACATCCTCAGCCATGTGTAAGAACAGTCAAAGTTACATTATGGGTACAAGCTTTCATGTGCATTATTGCACTTGACATACATACTGGTAGAGACAGAACCAGCAAACCATGGAGGAGTATCACTTACCATTGGGTTTTGGTTTTCCTCTGCGCTGCCCAGAGTCAGAGCAGTGCAGCAGTGTGCCTGTGTGCTCAGATGATTTATGTGAAGAAACACATTTAGTGACAATTGATTTTTCAGGGGAAAGTTCTAGTGAAATATCTGTGTTCTCTTCACTGCCAGAGTGTTCTGTAAAATTGTAAACAGCGTTGTTATTAGAAATCTATCATCAGGAGAAGGTGACAGAATTAAAAACAGTGCAATGACTGCACACAGCAGGCACGTATGATTCACTGGAACTATTTCCATGTCAAAATACCAGACTATTAAGACTACACTATGCTGCTGAAAGGTCAACAAGCCTTCTAGAGGCACAAAAATTATTGTCTGAACCAGAAAAACATCAGGCAGCTCAGCCATCCTCCACTGCTGATGTAAGTGAGAAAGGCCAAAGAAACTGGTTACTGAAAACCAACCGTTCCTCAGGGTGAATAGGTCTACAAATCCTTTTGCACTACAGGTACTTCTACACAAGCACCATTCAAGAATCACAGAAACACAGTATGGTTTGGGTTGGAAGGGGTCTTAAAGCTCATTCAGTTCTAACCCCCTGTCATGGGCAGGGACACCTCTCACTGGATCTGAATGCCTCAAGCCCCATCCAGCCTGGCTTGGAACTTGCCTCCACGGCTGGGGCAGACACATCTGCTCTGGGCCAGGGCATCCCCACCCTCAGCATGAAGTATTTCTTCCAAATGCCTAAATCTTTCCCCTTCCCATTCAAAGCCATTCACTCTGGTGCTGTCGCTATCTGCCCCAGTAAAAAGTCCCTCCCAGCTTTACATAGGTCCGGCTTCACCATTAGCTGGACACCTCTCCCTCACACTCCACTATTATTCATGTGGGCCACACACATTCCCTGATCACACAAAGTGGACAGAGAACACCTCTTTTTCCTAGTGTATGTACAGAACAACATACATGGGAAGAAAAGAAGAGTCTGTGTCTCAGATTGCACATAAACAGAGGCTGCTTGCAGTTACAAGCAGCATCCCCCAACCTGGAAAAATCCTCCAACATTACTGGACTGGAGATCCCATGCAGGGCAACATCAAAAAAAGGGAATCACAGAATCACAGAACAACCAGGTTGGAAGGGACCCATCGGATCTTCTAGTCCAACCATTCCTATCCAACACTAAACCAAGTCCCTCAATACCTCATCCACACGTGCCTTAAACACCTCCACGGAAGGTGAATCAACCACCTCCCTGGGCAGCCTCTGCCAATGCCCAATAACCCTCTGCGTGAAAAACTTCCTCCTAATCCCCAGCCTAAATCTACCCTGGCGGAGCTTGAGGCCATTCCCTCTCGTCCTGTCCCCTGTCACTTGGGAGAAGAGCCCAGCTCCCTCCTCTCTAGAACCTCCTTTCAGATAGTTGTAGAGAGTAATGAGGTCTACTCTCAGCCTCCTCTTCTCCAGGCTAAACAACCCCAGCTCTCTCAGCCGCTCCTCATAGGGTCTGTTCTCCAGCCCCTTCACCAGCCTCGTTGCTCTTCTCTGGACTTGCTCCAGAGCCTCAACATCCTTCTTGTGGTGAGGGGCCCAGAACTGGACACAATATTCAAGGAGCGGCCTCATCAGTGCTGAATACAGAGGGAGAATCACCCCCCTGGACCTGCTGGTCACACCGTTTCTGATACAAGCCAGGATGCCATTGGCTTTCTTGGCCACCTGGACACACTGTTGGCTCATGTTCAGTCGGCTGTCCACCAACACCCCCAGGTCCCTCTCCTCCTGGCAGTTTTCCAGCCAGGCTTCTCCCAGTCTGTAGCTCTGCATAGGGTTGTTGTGCCCCAAGTGCAGGACCTGGCATTTGGCCGTGTTAAACCTCATGCCGTTGGACACTGTCCAGCGGTCCAGCCTGTTTAGGTCCCTTTGCAGAGCCTCCCTGCCCTCCAGCAGATCGACACTTGCACTCAGCTTTGTGTCATCTGCAAACTTGCTAAGGGTACCCTCAATGCCTTCATCCAGGTCATTGATGAAGACATTGAACAGGACTGGACCTAGCACTGAGCCCTGGGGAACACCACTTGTCACTGGCCTCCAGCTGGATTTAACACCATTTACCACCATTCTCTGGGCCCGGCCATCCAGCCAGTTTTCTACCCAGGAGAGTGTGCGTCTGTCCAGGCCAGAGGCTGACAGTTTCCGTAGCAGAATGCTGTGAGAAACTGTGTCAAAGGCTTTACTGAAGTTCAGAAAGACCACATCCACAGCCTTTCCCTCATCCAGCAGCCGAGTGACTTTGTCACAGAAGGCGATCAGGTTGGTTTGGCAGGACCTGCCTTTGGTAAACCCATGTTGACTGGGCCTGATCACCCGGTTCTCTTGTAAGTGCTTCATGATAGCACTCAAGATCACCTGTTCCATGACTTTCCCTGGCACTGAGGTCAGACTGACTGGCCTGTAGTTCCCCGGATCCTCCCTGCTACCCTTCTTGTAAATGGGAACTACTCGCTCCAACAACTCCATGTCTTTCCTCTGCTCAAGACTCCAGAACTAAATGCAGAGCTCCAGGTGAGGTCTCACCAAAGCAGAGCAGAGGGGCAGAATCCCCTCGACCTCCTTCAAAGACTTGGGTAGAGGAGACAGAGGAGATGTGTGAGGCTGTGTTGGGATCACCAGGTAAGTGACAGAGTTGTTAACAGCTGATCCAAACAGGAATCCCAACTAAACTCAAAGAGCAAACCTCAGCAATCAGACTGTCAACACTCGGCAATTGCACAGCCAAATAGATGGAGTGATTTCTGACTTGTGACACTTGTGCTTGGCAGACTATGTCCTCATGGACATCTCCAGCTGATGAATGAGGTCTTAATCTCCCTGGGACGACACTGCATAAACACCCTCAGCTCCCCACATCACTCTCCTTAGAAGATGCAACTTCTACCAGCAGTGTTGTTGTTTCAGGTTTTTCACTTTCCCTTGATTGTTTTGCAGAGCCTGCCTCAGCGAGCCCTCCATAGGCAAAAACCCAAAGGCAGGCGGACAAACAGCTTGTGGATACTCCTACTTGTCCAGTAGTGCCACATCCCATGGCAGGGAACTGGATGGTTTTTAAGGTTCCTTTCAATCCAAAACCATTCTGTGATTCTATGATTTGTGCACCTACTGCGTAAGTTCACACATTACACTTCGTGTATTACCATTATATTTGAGGGCACCATATAACCCAAAACTCACTAAAATTATTTCTTTCCGTACAACTCCAAGATAGTCTGCCTGTGGCTCCTTCTCCCCCTCTACTCTCTCATCACAGCTTGCCCCATTTCTTCATGTCAGCAAACACAAAGACAAGGCATTTCCTTTCCAATGGCAGAAACTCCTTCATAAGGAGCTCTAGTTTAACAAATCTATGATTCTATGAAATCATGTATGGCAGACTGATATGTGCTGCTAATGATCTCAAACATCCATCAATGGGAGAGAAAGCTGCCATGCTTGATCTGCAAACACTTCCCTAGAGAAATCTTTCAGAAGAGAGGAATCCAATCACCAACAGCACCTGGGCCTACAGAGGAAATGCAAAGTGCGAAGTGCCCCATGGAATGCATTCCCAGCCTCTGAATCAGAGGTGACACTTTCCTCCTACAACCCTACTGATGCGAGTGGAACAGCATGTTCTGAGACTCAATGGAGGGACACAGCACGAGTACAGACTTTAAATCAGGTTCTTACTTCATCTCTCCAGGAGAAGAGGGATTTATTGTTTAAGAAAAAAACTCAGGATGCAACGGGATGTCACAGCATCAGAAATCCCACATTTTAGATGTAAGAACAAGGTTAATGCACAAAGACGAGCCATCAACATTTCCAAACGTCATCACTTATCCAGGAGCCCAAAAAGTTAACTCATAACTGAGATCTGGCACATGGGTACCTGGTAACAAACCAAGGTGAACTACACTGCTTCAACTGGGTAAAATCTGCATAAAAGTCCACTTGCTAATTAAAGACTTATAAGACTGACACAGGCATTTTGGAGTTAAGTTTATTCTGAGCTGTTACAAAAACCAGTATAAGCCATCATCCAGCGTTACTGATGCACTCCAACCAGGCAACCAACTCTCTCACCAATCACAGTTTCATATTCATAGAATGGTCTGGGTTGGAAGGGACCTTAGAGCCCATCCAGTTTCCACCCCCTTATTAAAATCAGATCTAACAGGTTAATGAAGAACTCAGTCTTAACTGCAGTGCCCTCTCTTAAGAGAACTGGGTGCCTCAACAAAACAAAGCAACAAAGATGTGTTCTACAAAAGGAAAAAGATATTTACCAGGTTTAGTCCTCCTTTTCTTTTTTTTCTTTTTCTTTGATTTGGGCCTTCCATAGTCTCCGGATTTTTTTTCTTTGTTCTTCTCACGTTCTTTAACACCTGAAATTAGACAACATTCCAATTTAAGATATATACACAACCACTCTGCTCATCCATTTTTAAGGTTTCTTTGCACCATCAGCATCAGTTCACTGCAAAAAAAAAAAGAAAAAAACCAAACCAAAAAACAACAGGAAAACTTATTTGTAAGAATTCCCAGATTTCATAACTGGAATGGTCTGCAGTAAGTTCTGATTTGATTGTTCTACAACAAAACTACAATAGCATGTGGGAGAAGTCAACTGTAAACCAGTGCCCACTTACTACTCACACGCTTCTGAGATTAATAAAAATGAAAATACTAGGGGATTAATTATCTCTATTTTCTAAACTACTGTGGCTGAACATTTCAGTAGCACTGTGACTGCAGTGACAGGAATGAAACCGCAGTCTCCCAAAGCTCTAGTACAGTTCCTCAGTCAATTACTGCATTTTCACTGAAAATGAAGTAATGACTGGTTCTGTTGGCTTTAAGTGCTACTCTCACCACCTGCTCTCCACCTTATTTTTATGGGAATAATTAAAAAAAAAACCACATCACTTTTGAAATGATCGGATGATATCTTTCAATCAAGTCCACCCTCAAAGCATGCTTCCATTTGCCATAAACTGTAACCACGGTACAAGGTCATGTGTACAAACCATTGCATTCTATTTCCTAGTGTTTGTTTGTAGCTCCTGTCCTTCAGATTTAGGTCCCTGAAACAGAATTCATAGATACTTATGCAGTTCCTTAAGTAAACCATCCTGACTCAGTCAAGACTACAGATGCAACCATGAAGTCTATCATGGAACTATGCCTTGCACCTCAAAAGGACTCTGCTTGTTGAGCCCTTGGCTGACAAAACCACTCTAATTAGAAATTTGTTAAAATTTCTGATTATCACTGGTAGATTAAGCACCTCAAGACACCCTGTCCACTAAGCAATCTTCTCTGAGACAGGACACTTAAGAACCCCAGCTGGCTTCCACGAAGCAAACCAGCAATACCAGCGTATTACGTTAACCTCTTGCCTGCATAATAATAGTGAACTCTCCAGTTACCGTTCCACGGCTTTGTATTTGTGGTACAAACAGCTTACCCAGAGACCAGAATTCTCAGTCACATTCACCACTGGCTCATTAGCTCCTCCTTATGAGGGCCTTCAGCTCTAGATCTCCTCATCCCTCTAGTACTCAGCAACTACAGCCACTTAGGTTCCTCTATTGACACTTAGTAACAGCTGCTAAGGTTGCATCACTGCAGTCACCTCAAACTGTGGCACCAGTGACAGCCAGCTACCCCAGTTACCCATCCTTCAAGTGCCAGCACCCACAGCACAACAGAAACTTCATCACCTCTCCATTACCATTTGTGAAGGGGTGAAAAGAGGTTTATATTTAAGCCTCAGCAAAGTGCTTCTGACTTCCTGCTTTCTCTCCATTGCTCCCATCTCAGTCCTCCACGGTCGGGATCCTTCAGGTATCATTTCCCTCTCACTGCTCACATACAGGGATGAAAGTAAGTTCTATCAGTTCATTCTTCTTCCAGAAAGGCAAAGAGAATCACTGAGGCCAACACTGGTAGGTAAATTTTGCATCTTTTCACTTAGGAATTTTCATGGTCTGATCATCAGATTACTTTTATGATAGCTGAGTGCAGAGTATGCTACTTTAGTCAACACATCCATGATAAATACAACAAAAGAATTGTCACTTTGTCCCACACTTTCTCCCTTTGAGCCTGCCAGCATGTCTTTCAAACACCTCAAAGTCCCAATTTTTTGCAGATTTCTTCTGAACCGCACACCACAGTTAAGGCATGGTGGGGTTTTTTTTCCCTAATAAAGATCTGCAAATAATGAGTATTGCAAAAGGGACCTTCCAAAAACCCTGTCCCAAATTATCTTTTTGCCTCCAGTTATCCCTAAGCACTCAGAAACCTAAGGAATTACCAGGTCAGCCAAGCATCCAGGTGAGGAGCACCCTCACAGGTCCACGTGAGCAAAGAGAAGGGCAAACTGCCTTATAAAACGCTCATCACTGACCAACACATTTTTAAATAGGATTTCTGGGCAAAAACATTAAAAGAACTAAGCCTTCCCTATTTCCTTGAACAGCAGAGACTGACCAGGATCAGGATGAGCACTTGGTCTCACGCTGACCCACAACTGCGAGCACTCACCCTACTCCCTGTGAGCCACACTCCCAGGTGAGAGCTGCCCCACAGAGTCTGCCAGGAGACACAGATTGGCCTCAGCCAGACCTACCAACAGAGAAAGGCAGCAAAGGGCACCCAGGAACAAACACAGATGGTAGGTACCAACTGACCATGAGGACCAAGACCACCACAGTGTTTTCTTCATCACTGTGACTCACACTCTCCTTCTTGCTGAAGGGAAGCAGTGATGCAGAAAATCTGCAAGTATGTTGGAAATTATTTATATATTATTCATGTAGATACAAAATTATTTAAATATATGTTACTTGTGTGTTTGTGTACACACACCCTGTATGGTTGTTACCTTCTATATTACAGTGGGCTCCAGAACAAACAGGGGTTGCACTCTACCACTGAATAAAGTCGTGAAGTAAAGTTGTTCAGAGATGTTTACTAGCAAGGAAAGCTGATCGTCAGAGCAGTTAAATGCTATTAAAAACACTGTAAAAGAACAAGCCAGGTAACCAGGTGGCCTTGCAACACCCACCCCCCACCTCCCTCTTTTTTTTTAACCTGAATTAGGTTTAGGTATCTCAGTAAGTTCAGGATTGCTTAAAAATATGTAACGCAACCAAGAGTTGAACAGAGTTAAGACACGCATATTAAATAAGCAAACAGTAAGCAAGATTGTTTTCATGCCCTTCAATAGTTTTGCACATTTTACATCTTAAAAATACTACACACTGCCTGAGGAGATCAAATCTTCATATGTATAAAAGAAAATTTCTGACTCTTCATTCGACACAACTGCAAAGAATAGTGAGAAACCACCACTCACACTGTGCACTGCTCAGTCATCACAAACCAGACTCTCTAAGAACAAACACTAGATGCACGTTGTCAATACCACTGGGTCCTTACAATGCTTCAAACTTTTCCACGGTTTTTCCCGTGTAATGGTTTCCCATTAAATGAAAATGCATACCATTTTCAATCCTTTCCTTTTCTGGAGGGTTCCGCAGTGCTCTTGCTATGTGGTTCCTGGTTTGCTCTCTAACCGAGCGTCGGTGGCTACTTAATGCACTTACAGGAGTTGAAGTCCTTGTCTTTCCTATTTTTCCACCTCTAGATGGGGTACTCCTTAGGGCTATGTGGAAAGGAGCATCTACAAAGAGAACAGAGAGGAAGCCCAAGCTTTAAATACTTTCAAACTGTCAATTTCTTGCAGCAGCAGCTCTGGTTGCTTGTGGGGCATTTCCTGACACTCTGGTCACCTTACAACCCTCACAATACAACCATGGAAAAGCTTTTAAAGGGAAGCTGATTTAAGCACTAAAACCTGTAATGCTTTTGTGGTTTGGTTTTGTTGTGGTTTTGGGTTTTTTTTCCCCCCAGAAAAGAAACGCTGGATGCAAATCCATCCCTAGAAATCCGTCCTCCCAGAAACAGTCCAACTTTGGAGAGAGATGGAATAAACAGTGCAGTTTGGCAGAGATGGATGAGGTAATTTTTACTATTAGTAACAGTAAATAGTAATAGCAATTTTTACTATCAGTTTCTTCAAGTGAACAAAAATAAATATTTTTTAAAAAGTGAGGGGCGCTGCTGATTTGGGTCAGAGGAACCAGGCTGTTCTCAGGGTATGTTTTGTAAGGAGGCACAGAGAAGCAGCATGGAGAGGCTCTGCTCAACTAAGGAAGGGCAGTTTTTCATAAGTACCACTGAAATGGTGTTTCAGCTGTGAGTGAGATTCAAGAATTCAGGATTGCTACCTAAAATTCACAAAAATCATGAGGTACAGAAACAGCTTCACCTAAGATTTAATTTACAATTTAAGTCAAGTCAAAGAGTTCTCACTTTCATCACTACAGCACACAACTGCTGCAAGACTCCTCGACATGGAAAAAAAGATATGAAGTGGGTAACAGCTAAGGATGCCCAGCAGACAGGACAGTCAAGCTGCACGAGCACAGCACACTGCTGTTCTGGAGTACAGCATCAAGGACATTGGTCAGGAAGACTCAGTGGCCAAGGCGACCACTTGCTAACTTCCATCAGGAACATCCAACTCTATCGTCATAAGCATCTCAGAAGTTTAGTGGATATGAAAGGCAAATTCCTTCTTGTTTGAAGACTTATATGCCAGATGGATTTTCACTTGGAGACCAATAAATAAATGTGAGCAGTACCTGCAAATGACTGAGAACAGCAGTCCAAAAGAGCTCACTGGGTGAAGATACGGGATCAAGTACTCTACCCTGACCAACATTTCAATCTGAAGCCATAACAAGGCACATGAAGACATGTCATTATGGAGCTTTAAGAATCAAGTAGATCTCTTCAGGCAAAAGGAACTCAAAGATCCAGGAATGTAATGGTCATCAGGTGACTTTTTCTCTGGTCTCTTGCTCTGAAGATGCATTAGAACTTGGGGAGACCAGGACGTGAGAAAAAAAAAAAGAAGCTGTTTATGACTATTTCTGTAACCATGTGGTAACCTTCCACTCACCTGCCCCAGGGCTTTAGAACAGAGGCAACAGGAAACAGAAATTAGACCAAACCTCAGCTCACCACACCAGACTGCCTCATAAAGGTACTTTTTGTCCAGCCTGGCAACTCACTTTCCCCTGGTCCTCATCTACCTAAGGAGCCGCAAGATGGTAGAAAATACCACATTTTGTCCATGAAGAACTATCAAAATCAGAAGGAACTCCTTCATAAGACACTGCAGTATGTGTATGACCTTCCATCCTCCATTCCTCCTCCTCTTGCAGGAATAAGCATAAGGAGGGGATTTTTGTTGATTTTTTTTGTTGCCATTGTTCTTTTTTTTTCCTACTGATTTTTTAATTGCAGGTGTATTTTTGTAGGTCTTTTTGTTAACACAATTTGCTCATTTCAGGAAATCCATTATTAGTGGGTTGAATCAGACATTATCTGTTCACGTAAAGCTTTTTTCCATGGTACACAGTAGGTTAAAAACATGATTAATGTACTTCCTATTTGAGAACATTAGCCTCCTAAAAAAATTTCTGACATGCAAACTGTTCATAGCAGCACAGGATGAGAACTCACATAGTCTTTCGTGAGCTTTCCTGACTCCCCATCTTTCTGCATGAAGTTCGAAAAACGCATACAGAAAGCATCTCAGGGAACCCTCAAACTACAACAGAACAAGCTGTACAAACCAGACAGTCTTCATGTAGGCGCCTATTTTTCTGCTCTCCCAACAGCACAAAACCATGAATTAACATCTTAAGAACACCATGGCCACCTTGATCCCACCAGTCTTTCAAAGAGCACAAGGCATTTGGGCTTCCTGCAGGCTGAGATCTGCGTGCACACTCTTGGTGGAATAAAACTGTATTTTGCATCCATTAGGTTTTTTAGCTTTGTAAGACTGAAGTTTAAGGGGGTTTTGCGACGAATGTTGTACCTTTTATGGCACAGAATGGTTAACATTCCTGCAAGACTTCCCAGCCACCTGTAACACTGCCCTGCATACATAGGGTCTAAGTTTCTGCAGTAACTGATTAAAAAAAAAAAGTGATGTTTTGAAACCCCTTTTGTTCCATTGAAAGAAAAGTTTAGAGGGTCTATGAAAGCCTTGAGCACTCTGACAAGTATTTTATGAGTGGAGACTAAATTTGAGAAGATGAGATTAAAAAACTGGAAAGTCAGCACTAAAGCTTGTGCCATGAAGAATGACACTTGTATGCCTTCCATATCTAGTGTCCCGTTTCCTCTCAAAACAACATTTCCCAATGTAATTAGGACAAGCCAATTTATAAAACTACCCAAAAAAGAAGCAAGATCAATTTCTTACCTTAACAACCACAACCAAGGACTTGTTTTTAAGCGCACATCTTCAAAAATGTGCGCATTCCCAAAGCTCATACTTTCTGCACAAGTACCACATGCAGAGTCTGTCGTGTGCTTCCACCCTCCTGACTCCCCAACCTAAACTTTGCTCTTCAGCCTCTTCAGACTTTCTGCTCCTTTACCTCTTGCCCATCACACAAATTCCTGATTTGCAGTTTCACGAAAGGCCATCACAGAGTTCACAGTCACCATATTTACGTGGACACCACCTTCAAGTTTGTTAGTGCTCTAAGACACTTCTATTCCAAGTCCTCATTCCTGTAAGCTCTCTAACGAGCCTACCAGGCAACAAGATGACTGGCCTGTGAGTGTGTAAGAACAGCAGGACTATGCTCATGGCAACTCCTGTTGGGAAGGGGACAGGAGACTCCTACGCAGTGCTGAAAGCCGTCTATGCAGGTTCCCTAAAGACCTGCACTTGTCTCAAAAGATAGCCTGAGATGGGACAGAGGTGGCACATAATCTGCGACTTCCACACATTCCTGGTGATGCCCAACTCAAAAAACAGAATAGATATTAGCATCATTTAATACCTCCATCATCCAGAATATCATTAATCATGATTACAATTGCACAGCTCTCTACAAACAGACCACAAAAGCCCTCCTGACATCCAGGGCAGGTAATAGCAAAACTGTTCTTGAACGGCGATGTTAGAATTAAATACCAGTAGTTTTATTTCTAGCTCAGATGACACTAAATACCACTAACAGGAGAGATGTTCATACAAAACTGGGGATGAAGAGACTTGCTGATCAAGTGTGCCCACGGCCTTGATCAGGTGGGGAAATCGACCTTCTCTAAGCCTGGCAGAAGTATCCTCTTCCATAAGAAAAGCTGATCCAGCAGCAGAGGAGGATTTTAGAAACTAATAAATATCGAGATATGAAACAACCTCAACCATGCAGAAACCACAGGACAGAGCCTTAACAGAACTTCTACCTAAAGCACATCCAGGCTCTGACAGACAAGACAACAGACTTCTGTCCTATGGAATACAAAAGGTGTCAGATCTCTGTTAAGAAGGTAAATCAGCCTTTCCAGGAGGAAAGAGACTGAGTTCCAAAGTGGTACAGCTTGGACAATATTCTCCATTGGCAGCTCTGAGACCACTTGCAGAATATACCCGCAATTATTTTCAAGAACTGCAAGACCACAGATCATCCTAGCTTATCACTGAAGTGTTTCACACAGCCTCTCCCCACAAACTAAATGCAGCATCTTAACATAAGCCACTAAGCCCATCAGTAGATCTGCAGAACACAGAGGGTGTTAATGCAGATCTTCACCTGCTCCAGAAACTCTGCATTTGCAGGTCACCCATACACATTCCACCACTAGTGAAGGGGCACCCGTCAGCCAGTATGCAAAGGGAACAGGAAACCCCTCAGAGAGGCATTCCAGAGTCCCCTAAGCTCATACGAGAGGTTCACCAGTTAACAGCCACTAGTTGGCAGCCAGATCAGAGTCATGGAATGGTTTGGGTTGGGAGGGACCTTAAAACCCATCCAGTTCCAACCTTCAGCTATAGGCAGGGACACCTCCCACCAGATCTGGTGTCTCCAATCCCCATCCATCCTGGTCTTAAATATCTCCAGGGATAGGGCAGCCACAACTGCTCTGGGGAACCTGGACCAGGGCCTCCCCACCCTCATCATGAAGAATTTATTCCTAATGTCTAGTCTAACTCTTCTCTCTTCCAATTTAGAGCTGTTCCCCCTCATCCTACTACTCCATTCCCCTGTAAAAAGTCCCACCCCAGATTTCCTAGAGACCCTTCCAGGAATGCTCCAGGAACAGCCTGTGCATGCCTGATCTGGACCTCGCCAGTTAACAGGAGCAAAGACAAGACATTTTTTTTCTTTAAGCATATTCCTGGCCTTGAGACATCTGTGCATGAACAGGACATCAAATCCAACTTCCAGTACCTAGCATTTTCTAACAATGAGGTTCACACACACAAATTTAAGCTTCCAGACAAAATGGATGTTTTTTCTTCAAGTACCATTATGGACTCCTCTGCAGGGACAGATTTTCTACAGACCTGAACTACAAACCGTAGGTACATTGCTTTTTCTTCCACGTGGTAAGAACAGCAGAGCCAAGACCAGTAGCACCTTGCCAGACTCAGGCTGCCATGATTCGCACCTCCTGTGTTCCAGGGAAACAACATCAACTTCCCCGTTCTCTGTACGGACAATTCTGTCAGTAAAGACCAAACAGCAGCAATACTCATGAAGGTCAGTGTTATAACTTCCCCTGAAGGTTATTTTATATTCCCCTGAAAGCTGCTTTATAACCACTTTTTAACGTTGATTTTGAAACATCCCCAGATAAAAAGAGAAGAGCTATTGTCTGAATGCATCCCACAGCCATTTCAGTCTGTACCTTTCTGTTCACAGTAGGTCTATCTAGAACACAAGCTGGGCAGCAGTAGCTCCTTCCCCTCTGGTTAGTCAAGAGCCACTATAAAATTCCAAGCCATCTATCACACTGGCCCCTGAAAAGGTAAGAACCTTCTCAGGGACAAGGTAGAGACAGGACAGATAAGTTTCACATTAACCTCCAGCTCACTCAAGTTCTGAAGCCAATGCCAAGTGGCATGACTTACATTTCAGATGTTGAAATTTCTAAGTCTCTAATTTAGCGCAATGCAATTACATTTAAATTGTTCCTTCCTGCATCACACAACACAGTCATGTTCTTTTCCATGGATCAGAATTCTACATTTGAAGGGCTACAGGGAAAAGCTTTTCCTACTGTTCTGAGTATTGCGTAATTTCCTAGAACTTGTGGAACAGTAAGTATTTTTACTTCAAATCTAGTCAGCAGTCCACTCTATCTTTCATTTACTTATAACTTAATGTATAGCAGGAGCAGTAAGGGTTCCAAGAACTCCAATAAAGCTTGAGATAAGGACTCAAAGTGTGATATAGCTTCTAAAGCAAGAGTAGCTCCAAGCTTACAGAACAAGTCTCATGATTTCTAAAGTCTCACCTGTTAGAAACTGCCTCCTTAACCACTAAATCCTACCTAATACAGTGAAGAATAAGAAAAAGACAGGAAATGTGTATCATAACGAAAATTATTTAAATATATTCACTTTGAACAGGAGAATTTATGCTCACAAAAGGACTGTAGAGATGAAAAGTAAACCCACCATATACCATACGTAATTATGTATTCCAAAGTTTTTACTCTCACTAAGTAGTACTGAAAAGCCTTTTAAAGTGAGTGTTCAGCAGGCATGGAGAGCCTTGCTTAGCAGGCTGTATTCCTACACGTACCATTAAAAGAAGAGATGCTTGCAAAAGGGCAGGAGAACAGAACCAACAGTGAAAACCTGTGTGAAAGGATAAGTGAAAGGGCCAAGATCAAGTCACTCAAGAATGTCAGCTCAAGATGATCAAAGGAAAATGACTCCTCAAACCAAAATAATTACACAATTATAGAAGGCAAAATAGGAGCGTGCTGCTGTCAAAGCACACAGCGTGCATGCAGCCGATTCCTGATTGATGCACAGTTGTCAGCTATTCTTTACAGCACGCTCCTGTCAGCTGTGTTCCTCAAGGAAGTTCTTTGGTTTCATTTAAGCTTCATGCAAAGCATAACACAAGCAAGCTGACACATCCTAATGCATTTAAAGAACAATCAACCTCTATTTAACTACACCTCATACCTTTGCGTTATTTGAAGCGACAGAAGTATTTGAGGCACAGAAGTTCCTAAGTCCACTAGGTTGCATTTATTTGGCTAGGAAAAGGCAGTAGCACCTCACATGAAAAGGTGTTTGCTAGACAAAAGGAAAAGCAGACATGGAACAAAGGAAAACACCAGAGACCTCAAAGAGAAAGCTGGGGCTTCTAAACCAGAAGACAGAGAGATGATGATTGTTACGAACAAGGCACAAAGAGCAGTCAGTCCACAAGAATAGAGTTTATCCAGGTTTACAACACTGCTTAAGTTCACATTCAGACTGGGACCCATCACCCCAATGCTATGTCAGACACCAGGAAGAAAGTGCTTCAGAGGCTGAGATGGTAAAGCAAAAGTTAATGCAATTCTCAAGATGACAAAGTCGTTATAACTTAAGAATTGATTCTTCCCTATCAATTAGATTTTAATTCCTTTACACTACCCATTGGTTGTATGAGGATCTTCAAGTACAGCTGCAGCAAGTGCATTTGTTAAATCCGAGGACTTTTCCCACAAGCCCAGTGATGAGAACCTTGCTAGAGGTCCTGGCTCAGTCAGACCATGAAACATGAAGGTCAAGTAAGAAACGGGAGAGAACTGCAGTTACCTGTGCCATTTCCTTAATACAGAATGAACAAATGTCTCTGAACAATGCTGTTTCAGTATTTGTCAGCCTGGAGGAGGGGAGGATCAGGGAATTGTAGTTTGAAAAAACAGAGGTTTAACACTCACTTGAGTTGATACAGTGCAATAAGAGAAGCTAGACAATCAGTTCATTACAGAACATGATCCAAATTTCTAGATGAGGAAATTTCTCCAGTTTTATCTTCTCTGAAACATTGTTTCTACATATTATGCTCCTCCACAAAGGAAGAAGTATATGTTCAGGGATATGGTTTAGTAGTGGACATGTACAGTGGACTAGATCTCAAAGGTCTTTTCCAACCAAGCGATACGATGATTCTATGAATATGCTAAGATGGAGCCCTAAAGAGACTCCTATGGCCCAAAACAAAAATCAATTCCTGCACTTTCCTGCTTGCTGCTGCTAAAATAAAGGAAGAGATCAGCACCATACTTACACAGTGAACCTGCTGCGCTCCGTCCTCTTTTGGACCGTTCTTGATTAGCTTTTTCAGAAGCCAAAGAAGCTCTGGTTTGAATATTTCTTTTTACAGGGATCTGTTGGGATTCTGCAGCCTTCTCCACTCCATGAAAGTATTTCATGTGATAGTGCAATAACTTGGCTTTGCGGAAGGATTTGGAGCAGTCCAAGAACTTGCATCTAAACTTGTGATCTTGATCAACAGTTGCAGCTTTTTTGGATGCAAGAAAGTCTGCTCTCCTACAAGGTTTTGTTACTGTAAGAACAAAACAGATAAATTCCCCCATGCATTTGCTATAATTATCAAGTGGCTTCCTAAGCTCAAAAACCCCACAAACGTTAAGAAATGGACACACATTCAAACACGTTAGCAATGAAATGCTAAAAATGAAATGTTAATGCTTTCAGACCAATAGCTTTTAAGGGAATCTCTGCCCAACCATGCTCTTACAAATCAGTTGTCACAAGGCCAGTGTTGTTATGAATGAGCTACTGCCACAAAAAGACATTTGCTTCCGTGACTTCCCTGCCGAACAGCTGATATCGCTGTATACAGTGTGACTATCGATATAAGACTGGATTACACAGAGACCAAGTATTTTAGTAAGAACACTGAAGTTCTATCAAGTATTTATTTCATTGGCTAAAACTGTTCACAGTTGACTGTTATTTCATCTTTGGTGAAAGCTCACTCTGAGAAAAACAGTTCTGCTTCTTCACTTGTAGCTATTTTGCCATCAGCTCTCTGGATGCCTTGTCCTACCAAAGCCTGGCCACTTCCGAGCACAATGGAAGCAGTTTGTCAGAACTGTATTTTCCAAGTAAAATTGGGATTTATTTAAATTTTCATGCAGCAATGAAAGAACAAAACAAAGCAAGAGGAAAACTGCTTGCATCTGCTATAAAATACTCCTATGAGCTATAGTTAGGGAGTTCCTCAAAAAAAAGCTCAGAAAGTCTTCAGACATTCTAAGACATCCATTTTGCAATGCACTGCTGTGCAACTCACGGCTGCACCTAAACCTGGTCCTGGTAAATCCCTAGTTGTTATTTCAGCATTTCAGAAACTTTTAATTCATGTTTTGGCTAATAAATACATAAGAGAAACGCTCTGAACTAAGAGTAAATCAGAGTGCTGCTACAGCATCTGTACCCAAAACAACAGAGGAGGCAGGAACTAGAAACACACTGAGGTATCCAGGCAGTTACCCACCACTAACATATACATAGCATCCAACAATGGGGAGGAGGTGCCCTTTTAACAAAACAGCAGCCACATCTAATTTTTCCATTTGTTTTGCCAATATTAAAACATAATTTTGATATTTACAAGTATTTTCAAATGATGGATTAAGAAAGAGGCAGTGGTTAAAGCCAAGACCCAGACCCAGCAACACTGGTGCAAAATTGAGGGTGTGAAACACAGGACTGAAACATTATATTAGGAGTAGCTAAAAATAAGGAGCACAAAAGTACCCAGAAATGTTACAGACAAGTATAAATGCAGAAAGAATAAGACTTTCCCCAAGCACATACATGCAGGAACACACAGACCAGAGGCATGAAAGGTGGTGTGAACACAAGAATGCCTGATAGCTCAATCAGGAGTTTTTAGTACATGAACATTTCTGAGCTGCCTGCTTAAAGGTTCTGTCATAGTGAGGAAAAGTATCCTAGATAGATGTGTCTGAAGCACACTGTCTGCAAGTGGTGTTTTATGACAAAGAAATAAAGTTTGAAGTTATTCCCAGAGAAGAAAGAAGTAACTATTCTACAAAGTCCAAGGAAGCATTAGGAAGTCACTTGCACAACAGCCTAGTTAAAAGTAAGGATAGTCCATTAATTCTGAGAGGAAAATAGTGAACCGAAGGCATTGCTTTTGGGTGTCTCAATGACACAAAGAGACAGGAAAAGAAGTTACAGAACAGTCATATCAAGAACATCCCAACAGGGATGCTGCTTCAAGTAATTACGGCCATGAGATTGCACTAAAGCCAGACTACTGGATACCATACACCATCAAAAACTGCATTCATAAAGAACAAAAACTATTACATGTAAGTCAGTTAAATATCCTGTGTGTTTCAGGCAAACAAGCCCAGAAAAACTTCTCTTGGCCACAAAGCTAAAAACCAGTACTCAGGACAATGAGAGCAAGCTTGCTTCTGTCAAATAACTAATGAGAAGATGAGGAAGCTCGACTGCAGCAGAAAGGGGTAATGGAGCCCAAAGATTTAAGCCAAAAAACAGTACAAAAATGTCAAAGGAAACTACTATACCACAACACAACTGTCAAAATGAAGCCCTGTATCCAATCTCAGAGTACTTCCCCTCCACTGAGATGCACAAATCTCTGAGAAGATACAGAGAATGATTTCCACCTGAGCAGCTACAAGTTAGGGGAGTTTCAAAACTGAAGTTTCAAAACAGAGGTAACGGATATAGGGTAAGGGAAAGGAAATAAGACAAAAACTTACTGCAACATGCAAAAGGAAAAGATTCAGAGTAGTAGAGCCCCGGACAATCCCACACAGCCTGAAACTAAGCTTAAATTATTTCCATCAGGACTGCATTCGAGGTGTTTCACTTCTTTACAAGTCACATAGTAGAGCTGGTGGTGCCAGGGCACAGCGAGACGCTGGTGCTCAGCCCCACCACACAGCAGAGCCCCCAAGGAGCCAGCACTCCCAGCCAGTGCTCCAAGAGCCAACTCCTTACACAGTTCCCATGGGGTAAACTGCCATCCTTATACACAGATACAGTTTGTGCTCACAATACTTGGTACTAAACTGGTTTCTACAGAGATGTTTTGCTGTATTAGCTTCATAGTATGGTGCTTCAGAACATAGTTGCTTCTCTCCAAGAAGGGAGGGAAGTTAATGACAGAGCTTTCATCTGCCATTTCTTCACTGTTTATAGCCACAATTAACTCTCCTAACCTGGCATTCTGTTAGCCATTACAAAATAAAGCACAGACTCAGGCTCAAAGCACAGCATCTCCTTTAACTCTCATTATACAGAACCCCACCAATTCAGCATTTCAGTCAGCAACTCTGACGCTGCTCACTGTGCTGCATGATCCAAGGTTCAAGCTAAGACTATATTTAGCAGTAAGCTCACTGTCAAGTGTCATCACATGAAGTTTCTGAGTCCACAAGAGATTTTTTTTCTCCATCAATTCTGTTTGAATTGGCTCCTGCTGGGACAGGAATATATGGCAGCGGCACAGCATCCAGGTTGAAGGCCTGTCATCCTGAGGCATCTTCTGCACCACAGTAGGAAGCTGCCCCAGAAAGCCAACAGCACACATAGCTCTGAGCATTTACCCGTCAAAAAAGCTGGCTGTGCTACTGTCTCTAGCCTTTAGATCTGTCTGTTAAACTGGTGAGACTCCAGCCTCTGCTTCCTGGTCTCCACAGAAATACTAAGCAAAGATCAAATTACTTCTTCACCAGCTGTGACATTGAACACATGGGGTCTCTCCAGAACAAGAGTCTTCCGGTGCTTCCACTTGTGTTATTATCATGATTATTTTGTTTGTTACCATTACGTTTCTTGAATCACAGACCTCAGTTTTATACATGCCAGGGTAACTACACAGGTGATTCTGGACAGCAAAGACAAAACCTCATCTCTCATGTTTTCATCTATTCACACAGATGTGAAGTTGACCCACAAGGTCGAACATTTCCAGTCCAGCACAGTCAACCTCGAAATTCTACAAGCTATTTTCAAGTCAGTGCTTGCTAGGAACACATCTGTTCTAACAGCTCCCATGTTAAACACAACCTCTACTTAGCCCAGCTGACATTTGGTACATTTTGCTTTGGATTGCTTCACACCACTCATTAATTGCCTACTGATTTGGTCTAAGTCCTTCTGAAATCTTTGTTGTTGCTTGTTGTGTTGTTTTTAAGCACATAAAAAGCTTCCTGCTCATTTCAGCACCCAAACTATGTTTCTTCGTTTATTTCCAAAACCTTTTGCCTTACAAGATCTCAGCTGTGAAACAAAGTCCATCTTGCCTAATAGCTCTCTCAAACCTCTGCAAGAAGGACAGCATCCAGGCATTTCCAAGTGTGTCCAGAATCCACCTACCTACATAAAGCAGACGCTTGGTGTGATAGATACAGCATCAATAACCACAGATCATTACTTGATCACAAAGTTGTGATTTTTCAGTCTGACCATTATTTTGACAACGTAAGACTGCTCAGTGTCTTATCCAACCCTCCACTCACCATTTTCCCTGTGCTGGCACTAAATGTGTAACAATAAAAACACGGCAGTCTGTACCAAACAAAGTGCTTGTACACATGCTGTACATCAACCTTGAGGTACCTTCTAGAGATGTAAAGGCTTCACCTATACTTTGAGGTATGGCTGATATGCACTGCCTGGATCATGGCATCCAGCTCTAAGAAACTAAGCAGGCAAGGCAACGGACTTCTTTATGTGCTATATTGTTAGGCTTAAAACAACAACTGTTACACTACCTTGAAGGAATCCAAGCCTAGCTAGGTAAACCACAGGATCCACACCTGTGCTCTAAAACTGGATGCAAAGATATTATGCTTCTCCTTGACTGAAACTCAAAACAAAATTAGAAAACATGGTTAAGCACTGTATTGCCCTTTCAGAACACAGCAGACACCTACATTTCAAAACATAACAATCACATAAACACTCCAAATTGTTATTTGCTGTAACAAATGTCTGCAACTACCACAAATCTGAATTATCTCCCATCAAGCAATTGCAAAAACACTCTCTGAAAAGAACCTTTATCCATAATAATTCCTAATATTCAAATGCTGTAAAAATTATGTTCTTCCTACCCATCACTCATCTGTGCTTAAACAATACTAACACAACACAGTTAAGAAAATGAAGGTTGTTATTATTTGGCAGTGTTCCAGGCCAAATTGGGTGGGGTTTGCAGCAACTGGATCCAGTGGGAGGTGTCCCTGCCCATGGCAAGGGGACAGAACTGGATAGGCTTTAAGGTCCCTTCCAACCCAAACAATTCTATGAGTCTATTAATTTTATTATGGTTTGTAGTATTTCTGCCTACAGGAGGAGAATGAATTCCAACCAAGCAACTAGAATTAAATCCTACAAAGAAAAATATTACTACTGGGTCACAACACTGTACACATTCTAAGTATGAGATGTTATCACTGACCTTAACTTCCATGCTTATATTTGTGGGAATCTTGTATGGCACAATTAACTCTTTGTTCCACCTGCCCCATTTCATCTGACACTATATCCCAACCTCCCCTCCCAAACCCAACATCTCTAACACACATGGCAGCCCCAGAACTTCACTGCCTGACACCACAGTCAGTATCTGCAGAGATATCTCTGTTCTCTTGGCAATGATCCCCAAAGTGAATTAACTCGGCCTGAAGCTTCCAACACTCGTTACTTCCAGGACAGCAAGCTCAAACTCTTTCACCAGCACCTCAGAAGCAGGAAGTCACTGATGATTTTGAGTTGTTTATAGATTCCACGCCAAGGGGCCTCTGTCGAACAGACATGCTGCAACCAGGCAAGAGCCTGGGTGTTGCTGCTCCCATCAGGCTCGATCGGCACCAGAGTGCACAGACCTGATGCCACAGGAAAGACAGAAGCATGTACAGGAAAAGACAAAATCACTTCTAACTACAGAATATTTATCCATGATGGGATCTACATATTTTAGAAGTCTTGTATGAACAAACCACTCTTTAAGAATAGTTTAAATGTTGATTAAGTATGGAAACGTAGATTTTTGTATTTCAGGTGACAGTATTTACTCAAAATTCACCCTGTAAAGTTTGTATTTCCCGTCCTTAAGAACTCTG
The DNA here is from genome assembly GCA_033558105.1 of Coccyzus lansbergi. Classification (NCBI taxonomy): domain Eukaryota; kingdom Metazoa; phylum Chordata; class Aves; order Cuculiformes; family Coccyzidae; genus Coccyzus; species Coccyzus lansbergi. The sequence goes on from JAUMJK010000171.1 coordinate 367,101, forward strand.
TCCAACAAAAGCACCTGCTTGCCACATCTGGATACCCAGTGCTTATCTGGCATTTCTAACATTAGATGAGATGCATTTAGTTAAATGAAACAAAAACCACAGTCAGGAGTGTGGATTTTCAGATCCGCTACAGTGCTAAACTTTGGGTAAGAATTCAATGTGAGCTCATAATCCTGAATGAACTTCAGTCTTGCTCACTCGAGTAGTGACAGAAGCTTGAGGAGCACAGGAGCTTCACCAGAGGCTTTGGGCAGGTATGCACACCACACAGCATTTCTACAGCCTTATGGCCTGTGCCCAATTAAGCAAGCTCAGGAGAAGCCCACACCACACACATCACTGCAGTGGGATTGACCCACACACACTGGTGTCACACAAGCAGCTGGACTTCTCCCCAATTTAAGTTAAAATTACAGATGCTGAGCCACACACTAGGAAGCCAGAGGGAAGTGGCAATAATGGCAAAAGCTATCCAAAGGGATCACAGTCTTTTGAACTCCCACTGGTTCCAGTTACACACCAGCATTATAATGGTGTTCTGCCCTGTCTACTTGCTGCCAAAATAACATTCGAGAACTACTGCACCTCAGCCCAGCCTGTATGGTACCAGTTCAAGGGATAAACCAAGCAACTGCAGGCTTACCTGTAATCTCATTAGAATGTAAAGAGCCAGGTGGAAAAAAAAATGCTGCTGGTATTTTAACTGTTGAACTTAAATGCATGCTTTCACAGAAGGAGATTCCCCATCAGCAAATACAGAGCAGTAGCACTGTCACACACCCAAGCCTGCTTGCCTGTGTGTTTTTTACAGTCAGAGTGGTTTATTCGCTGTAACTGCCAACACCAAGAACGTATTGATCTCATTGCATTACAGCCCTTGACTCAGGTTCCAAAACTGCAATCTTCTCTGAAGATATCACACAGCTATCACAGCACTCAGGTTCATGCGCACCACTATCAATGTTTTAACACATCTTTGATTTCATGCTTACTTGAAACTAAGGGATTAGGAAACACCCCGAACAGCTCCAAGTCCTAAATGAGCCCTGAAGTGAGAAAAGAGATGCCACTGCAGGAGGTTTTTTGAGCAATAGTACTTGACTGCTACCCCTAAAGTGTTGTGATTATGTTACGGGACTAAGTATGACTGAGAATGCTCAGTGATTACTTCTGGATTCCTTTACAAAATGCAACGGCAGTGGATGCTTTAACACTGGATTAACTGTTTGGAAGAACATCTGTAATCGTTAACACAGCCTTCCCACACTGTTACTTTCAAAAGCCAAGGTTTAATATTCTTCAGATTCTCAGATCTTATCCAAGTGTGGATACCAATCCATAATGCAAGGAATCCCTCCAGAAAATTACAGAAAAGTGCAGTGGCACCTTGAAAATGCTGCACTTCAAACTGAAAATTTGCAGGATTTGACAAAATAAAAGCCTAATCAGTTATCCACTAAAAAAAGCATTACGTAACGCAATGAGTTTGTCACGCAAGATCACTGCAGATAAAAAGTATTTTATTTTATTGCTTCCCTACATCAATCATGTCCAAAAGGTGACTGTAGTAGAAAGCTTTGCCACGCTGCCTCAGCAGTTTGTCAGAGGCTGGAAAGTGACTATTTTCAGACATACTAAAAATCCTTCTCGCTTTCAGAGCTGCTGTACCTCCCAGAAGAGGCCTCCACAGAGCAAGTCCTGAACCCTTCACCTCAGAGCGATTCTGTTCACTGCACCCGTGCGGAGCCCTGCCTGTACCTCAGCATATTCTCACACACCTAGACTGGAGCCACCACTTTTACCTTACTGTCTGAAGCACAAGATTCCAACAGAAGCAAGAAGTGGGTGAAAGGAGACACTTGCAAGTAGGAGGTAAATCTGGAATAATCAAACAGGAGGGAAACTAGTAGACTACTCCAGCAATGCTGTGCAACTGCAAATCCCTTTAAATGCCACGTTCCACTTAAAATTAAGCTTCTTAGAGCAGAAATAGGGGATTTGTAGTTCAGGTTTCCCCAGTTCACTGCAGATCCGACTAATAAGAAGCAGTAATGGGACAGCACTATGTCACACAGTCTGCTGCCTGCACAGGAAACTTGCATTTGAAAAAGCAAGGCAAGTTCACTTAACAGTTCAGAGAAAGCAAAAAATGTGTTATAGACAGACACTGAGATGTTTGAACTTTTTCAAAAATTTGCACCACAACCTTAAAAAAGCCCAGAGCTTCAGCATACCAGAATCAAACCATAAGGACACAGAAACGCACAAGCAGGATTCCCAGACACGACTAACTAACCTGATCTTTTAAGATATTAGTCCAACTTAATTCAGAATTATAAACAGTAAATGACACACCCAAAACAAACATATGTTAAATTGCACCATTCAAATGCTAAAAATACTATACTCAGTCATTTACAAGTCAGGATTTTCACTTTTTGGAAGTAAACTCCAAAGCATAAGATCAAAACTGAGTCTGTAAGGAGTAACACTGTGCAGTCTGCCCCCCAAGGTTAACATTGCAAGAAAGCAGTTTTCTGTTAGTGATGCTTCTGCAAGCATGAAATCACAGCATCAAGTGTTTTAACAAATGCATCAATAACACATATGAAATTAGAGTTTGAACCTGTAGCAGCAGAAGGTTCTTGAGTTCCAACAGCAGCAGAAGACTCAGTGTCTCCAATTTTTTCTTCCTGTAAACTGGCGTCTGTACTGAGTGCTGTGCTACAGGATGTGTTTCCAGTAGCTCCTTCTTCGCTGAAACTTTGGTCACATTCAGCAGGAATTTCTAACTGGACTAGAATGGAGGAAAAAATTGTCACTGAGTAAAATGCACCGTTGAGTAAAAAAGCACATTCCAGAACAGTGCTGTGTGTTCATTACATCTCAGTGGAGACAAACATCCATCCACCACGCTCACACAACTTGCCATTTTATTAACACAAAACTCAACTTGTGGGACAGCTACTTGCAGCACACCTCTAAGTTTAAAGCTGCCTAGAAACACACAGGCTGCTAATGCTTTATAGCCTGAAATAGCACAGGCCTCCTCAAACCAGTACTGCAGCTCCCCTTGAAAGGGAAAGGCAGTGAAGCACAGTGTAGGGCAAGGGAGAATCATCTTTGCCAAATCTAAGGATCCAAGCACCCATTTAGTGTTCTTAGTTTTCAACAAGAGGATTAACTGTATGTTTATATATAGTATGCAGGGTATTTCTTAAATCTAAAAATGTTAAGACTTTGCAGTAGCCCATTTTCACAAGCATAACCTATATCTCTTGAAAAAAGAACATAAAAAATAACCACCACAATATTTCCTTTAAGTTGTCTTACAACCTATGGAGCTCTCCCTTTGGCAAGGCCTGCTCTCGCAGCCAGTCACCCCTCTACTGGAAAAGCTCCCACCACAGAAGAGAAATGCTAGGGTTGTGATGGATAGGGACTCAACAGCAAAAGGCAATTGGGACAGCAGAAAGAGATATAAACTTTCCTTGAGTCTTCTCTGCACTGTGACGCAATTAGGTTTTAATTGCAAATATAGAGCCTGCAGGATGTGCGAGTCAGAATCCAGTGCTTGCAACAATGGGACAGATGACTGTTGCCCTACAACAAGCCCAGAGTCCACCAGGAAGCTGCTTACCTTTCTCTGAATCCTTTTGGTTAGATACTGCATCTTTCAAAGGCTGAATTTCAGCTGAAGCTGTGACATGATCTGTGTTTAAAATTTCATGGCTAACACTAGATGAGAGTCTTGAAGATCGTCTCCTGTTCCCGTCTCTTTCAGAGTTACCTGAAGAGTTCTTCACTTTTTCCTGAGCTGGAACAGACAAACTCAATGAAACCACGTATTTACGAGATTACTAAATAGCTCATGAGCACAGTTAAAGACCTCCTCTCTCAGTGACAGCATCAAAATCTGTTTTGTAAGGTTAAGAGCAGAAGGTAAACAGCCATGACAATCAGAGCTGTCTCTTAAGGCTACAGTTATATTAAGTTACAAATAAGCACCAAAAAAAGTGCAAAAGCCCCCCCTGTAGAAGTCTGAGCTTTTTCTTTTACTAACAAACATGAAATAAGAGCACACGTCAACACCCTACTGGTAAAACACTGCTTTCAACAGCAACTGTCCCTCAGGAATAAGGAATACAAGAAGTCAGAAGAGACATTTCAGACACACAAAAAACTCTGACCCTAAGCTGGGCAACATCCACATATTGAAGTTCTAAGACTGTAGTCTTAATGAAGGGAAAGACAGAGACAGCCATCTTCAGACCTTCATCTCCTCATTCACGATACTGCTAGAGACTGTCAGCACCCTCACTGACACAGTAGAGTACACCAAGATACAGTAGATGCTAGTAGACTGCAGCAATATTAATTTTAATCTAGTATTAAAGTTTCTTAGTTAAGCAATGTGGCAGATATTGCATGTCATAACTGAAGAGCTTCTACAATTAAAAAAAGGCTTTCAACCTTCCACGTACTGGGGGTATCACTACCTCCTCTTATGTCTGTGAATTTCGTGACTTGCAGCTTGTGATTTCTTTACCCACATCCCGCTTCCACTTAGGAAGGACTTGCAGCAGGATTACGATACATATGAGTGTCCAGTGTAAGAAAAACAGGTGCTGCATTTCAACCATTTCATGTCTCTCAGCTTAATGTTAACACTACAGAGTTGTTTCTCACCTTCCACTTAAGCTTTGAGAATCTATATGTACAAATACCACAAGATCTGAATATGAAACAAGTACTCACACAAGTTTTTTTCAATCCTGGGACGCTTTGATGGAACTTCACCTCCTTTAGGTATTTTCCGATGCCTTAACTCCAAAGTTATGGGCTGCAGTGTCTGAGAACTTGGCTCTACATATTTAGATGAGAAGATGAAAATTGACTGGATATGAAGCTGCAAGCGCTTTAAAACATAAATTCCCAAACACCACAACTTAAAATAAACAGGTTCACCTCGCTTTCCAACCATACTAGGATTTCATTTCACTGCAGACATGTTCTATAACATATCAAGATTATTTGCCTAACTCTGACCAAACCCCTGTAGATCCAAACCTGTTTAACAAGTGTGCTCTCGACACAGCTTCTAGAGGCTGTGAAAGAGCAAGATACTTTCCACACATTTCGGTAAGTCCTGAAGGGTTCCAATACATGCCCTAAAGTGTAAATTTAGCTACATACCTGTTGGAGGTGATATTGGTGGTCTTCCACGTTTCCGTTTAGTGTCTTTTGTGTTCTCCTGTGGACTCTTTACATTGTCATTCTCAGGCTTCTTCTCAATTTGTGTATCTATTGAATATTCCATATCATTCTCTGATATATTCTCTTTATCCTCTTTTCCATTCTTAGATATGTTCTTTTCCGAGGCCTTGCCTTTTTCTGAGATCGCTATCACTTTTCCTTCTTTATCAGGTTGCTTAACTCTCTTCTCAGTCTTTAATGTCTTTTCATCCTTGTCTTTCTTTGAATTACCTGTTGCTTTCCTCTGTTCTTTAAACTTCTCCCGTTTTTCAGGAGAAGATGGACTTTCATTACCTCTTTCCTTAGGCTTAGCATTCCCCACAATATTCTAGAATAAAAGGAATGGCACATGAAAATTAACTTCTTACAATCTAAAAGTCCTCCTCCACCTTTGTACATAACAGACTTGCAATCCTGTCCAGTGTTTCAAAGGATACAAGCATACATTCTTATTAAAACCCGCCGATTAAAACTTGGAGGCACTCAAGCTGTTCAAGGTCCCAGGCAGCTTCAACAGGACAGTGCAAGAGATGCACTCAGTTGTGTAAGAGATTTGCTGCTTATTTCCTCCCATGCTGTTGTAGTTTGAGGTAAATTAGTCAGTTTTATTACTAACTCACTTGCTGCAAGTAACTTCATTTTCTGAAAACAAATGGTAAGTTTTTTGAGACAGTGTTCTTCCCTAAAGCGTTAACACAGGGCACTGGTATACAAAAAGGCCAATGTTTATGCTTAACCAATGCCATCCTCAACCTGGCAGAAATGAATGCACACCTGTGAGGAGGGGCAAATAGGGCAGGTAACCCTAAATGGACCAACAGAAGATTCCAACCCGTATACAACATACTCTGTATAAATTTGAGAGATCAAGAGTCTTGTTCTCTTCTGCAATGGCTGACATCCATCTGTTGCTCCTGATCCTGAATCAGTGTGTTTCCGAATCCAGTTCCTGATTCAGTTTCTCCCATACAGTTGTGGACCCATCTCCTCCAGTCTGCTCTGCAGCATTTGTGGTGACAGTCATGAAAGGGTGGGGGCCATGATCTCATTTATTTGTTCATATTTTATTACTTTCTAATTATTTCCATTGTAATCATTATCATTTCATTAAAGCTTTAGTTCTAGTTTCCAGTCCCTAAGTCTTTTTCCTTTCATTTCCCTCTCCCCTTTCCCTGAGGGTTGGGAGGGCAGGGGGGAAGAGATTTTGGAGGTGCAGCTGCTCATATTTAGCTGAGTGGAGTTAAACCACAACACATGCATTGGTGAGGCCCACACCAGCTCGTGCAGCACCGCTTCAGCCTACTGGGACGCTGCAGAATGAGTGGGAGTCAAGACCACAGAAAACGACAAACAGTTCAGCAGCACTGAGATGCAAAAACCCCACTTCCTTTCTCAGGAACATTTAATTTGAAACGGACTGATGTTTAGTTTGTAGCTGTCACTGCTACCAAGGTGTGCTAAATAAAGACTCAGGCAAAGCAACTGCAATCACCAATTTCATCAGCAACCACAGGATGTTAAAATTTACACATAAAAGTTCAAAACCAGAATTTTCAGTTTTGTCTTGCAATCTGTGTTTGGTGTGAGAACACGTGAAAATCTCCAGCAGTCCCTGGCCAGAAAGTTGCTGACACACCACATGGCTGCCACCTCATTTCCCTACAGTTCCCGTATGACACCACCAAACCAGGAAGAAAACCCCTGTTCCAAGGGGTCACTGCCTCTCCCTGTCCTTTCTCTTCCAGGATCAGGTTTCAAGTTAGCACCACCTCAGGGCAGACAAATGCTGATTTTGTCTGTGTCCCCTCCCAATGACCCTGCTCCAGGCTGTCCCAGAACTTCTCTGTTCTAATGAACAGCAACCTTCTGACTTTGCGCCTGGATTAATAATTTATGTTTGAGGATATATCAACACTGCCTTCCACTGAACTAACTCCCCTCTTCCTCTTGCCTAACAACTTGAAGCATTAATGAGCAATCACCCTCCTTTCCCGTCACAATTCTGCAAGGCACAACAAGCTTCAACTCTGCTCAAGGGAAAGGCTGACCTCTAGATTCATCTTTGGGGAAGGAAGTGGAACAGCCGACTTGTTCTACAAGATCCTGAGAACAGACTGACGACTTGCTGTCTCTCCTCTTCCCATCCACACATGGGGTACATGGCCTGACACCTTTTCAGATTGCCATTTTCAGACCACAGTCCTAAGAAATAACCTTGACGGAATCAAACAGAGAATGTACAATCTGATCCTTGTTCTGTATAATTTCAACCACACTTGGCACAGAGAGGAATGAAAAAAAACAATTTTTAAAAACATGAGATCAAATCAATGTGTATTTCACAAAAACAATTACACAAAGGAGAAGAAAGCATTTCACCTTCATAGGTGTCTGAGTACCACTTTTACCACACTCCATGAAAATGTGCCTTCTGTAAATTCCTTAAACACTACAACTTCAGCTGGAACTCATACATAAGCAAAAAAACCTCAAACCTAACCCTCACACAGGAGGTTTCATCAGCTGAACCACCTGATGTCAATCAAGTAGCAGGTACTGGAACACGCATGAACCACCTTCATCAAAATATTCCCAAGAAACTGAACCATACATGCTGTGTGTCTGTATCTCAGCATGTCCTGAACTCTTACAGCTGTGTATTCATGCAGTATATGTGATCAGCATTTACAACGTGTTAGACGCATAGAGACAGAGTAACACTGCCATCAAAGAAAAGACAACCAGTTTGCACTGCTCCCTTCAGGAACTGGAGGGGTCGAGCTGTTCTTTTTCATTCTTAACAACAGCTAAGATAGCAGCCCTGTGTCCTTCATGGCTACAGGCCTTCCTACCAATGAACAGGAATAAGATGCTGTCCTCCCACTGCCAGCATGCCGCTCCATCAGTGCTGTGCCCCAGTCCACACCCTGAAAAACTTCCAGTCACAATCGAATCTTGAGCTCTCCAGTGTGGAGACTTTCAACTGTGTGAAGAGAGCTAACTAGGAAATTCTCCCTTTATGCTTTTCTATGCTATAGGACAAAAAAACCCCTAAACTCCTTTCTAAACTCACCCAAAGCTATGCAGAAACATGAAACTCCCTGAAGAAAAGACAAAGTATTTTGCCTCTCTTATGCAGAATAGTTCAGAAGATGGTTCAGCATCAAGTATTTAAGGTTAAATATGTTAGATTCCTCATGGCAATTAAAACTCTACTAATAGAGTCCCTAGTGACCATCAGTCAACTCTCAAACAGTCAACCCTCAAACAGGCAGTTATTGCCACTGGAAAGCAATTAAGAGCACTTTGCAGAAAATCTGACTTCGTTTTCCCTCCAAGCCTGGCAGATACACAGATTTGGAGACCTCCAAGTAACAGTTTGCCTCTTCACAACTGTTTAATTAACGAAATCTCTATTTAATACTTGTGTTGCAGGAAAAGGATTAAATTCCTTGATTCAAATTTGAAGTTCCAAAAACTAAATTCAGAAGGAATGACTAAAAGCACAGGCTACAGCTACCACAAAGGAACGCACACCAAGATCTCAAGATGGTTTAGAAACTGTTTTATTTATATGCCTATGACTTCTTTTGGTTAAAGAGGAGCAGTCATGAGAACATGAACCCAAGAGATTAACAAACCATCCCATGAAGATCTGTCCAACCTTTTCACTTTAATAGTTTTATTTCATATCTATTGCAAGCAAGCAATACAGGGGTTTCATTCATTTCATATTTTATTTTATAATTCATCAAATCCAGTCATTGGAACTGTTAATTCTAGAATACACTAGCAGCATAAATGCAACACTTACCTGATCTCTGGAAGAAGCTTTGACATGAATGTTTTTAACAGTCTGAACTACACCATCATAAAACTTCACAGTGTATGTACCTACAATATGAAAACAAAACATAGGCATTAAAGACCATAGAATCATAGAATCACCAGGTTGGAAGAGACCCACCGGATCATCAAGTCCAACCATTCCTACCAATCTCTAAACATGCCCCTCAGTACCTCATCCACCCGCACCTTAAACACCTCCAGGGAAGATGACTCAACCCCCTCCCTTGGCAGCCTCTGCCAATGCCCAATGACCCTTTCTGTGAAGAATTTTCTCCTTATATCCAACCTGAACCACCCCTGGCAGAGCTTGAGTCCATTCCCTCTTGTCCTGTACCCTGTCACTTGGGAGAAGAGGCCAGCTCCCTCCTCTCCACAACCTCCCCTCAGGTAGTTATAGAGAGCAATGAGGTCTCCCCTCAGCCTCCTCTTCTCCAGGCTAAACAACCCCAGCTCTCTCAGCCATTCCTCATAAGGCCTGTTCTCCAGACCCTTCATCAGCTTCACTGCTCTTCTCTGGACTCACTCCAGAACCTCAACACCCTTCTCTGGTGAGGGGCCCAGAAATGAACACAGGATTTGAGGTGCAGTCTCACCAGTGCTGAGTACAGAGGGAGAAGAACCTCCCTGAACCTGTTGGTCACGCCATTTCTGATACAAGCCAGGATGCTATTGGCCTTCTTGGTCACCTGGGCTACTGCTGGCTCATATTCAGTTGCTGTCAACAAGCATCCTCAGTTCCTTCTCCTCCAGGCAGCTTTCCAGACAGACTTCTCCTGGTCTGTAGCTGCACAGAGTTGTTGTGCCCCAAGTGCAGGACCCGGCATTCGGCCGTGTTAAACCTCCTGCCATTGGTCTCAGCCCAGTGGTCCATCCTGTTCAGGTCCCTTTGGAGCCTCCCAACCCTCCAGCAGATCGACACTTCCACACAGCTTAGTGTCATCTGCAAACTTGCTAAGGGAGCACTTGATGCCTTCATCCAGGTCACTAATAAACAGCCCTGGAGACACCACTTGTCACTGGCCTCCAGCTAGAGTTAACTCCATTTCCCACCACTCTCTGGGACCGGCCATCCAACCAGTTTTCCGCCCAGGAGAGTGTGTGCCCATCCAGGCCAGAGGCTGACAGTTTCCAAAGCAGAATGCTATGAGAAACTGTATCAAAGGCTTTACTAAAGTTCAAAAAGACTGCATCCACAGCCTTTCCCTCATCCAGCAGCCGAGTCACTTTGTCATAGAAGGCGATCAGGTTAGTTTGGCAAGACCTGCCTCTCATGAACCCATGCTGACTGGGCTTGATCACACGGTTCTCTTGTAAGTGCTTCGTGATAGCACTCAAGATCACCTGTTCCATGACTTTCCCTGGTACCGAGGTCAGACTGACAGGCCTGTAGTTCCCTGAATCCGCCATGTGCCCCTTCTTACGGATGGGCACGACATGAGCCTCCAGTCCAGTGGAACCTCCCCAGTCTTCCAGGACTGGAAGATGATGGAAAGGGGTTTGGCCAGCACATCCGCCAGCTCACTCAAAACTCTTGAGTGGACTCCATCCAGCCCCATACGTGGACGTCTAGTCGGGCAAGCAAGTCTCTATGAATCTCCTCTTGGATCGTGGGAACCTTGTTCTGCCCCTCCAACCCCTGGGGGTGTGCGCAAAGGGAACAACTTTCTTTAATAGTAAAGACTGAAGCAAAGTAGGTATTGATTACTTCATCCTTGTCTTCATCCTCTGTTACTGTTGTTCTCTCTGCATCTAGTAGGGACTGGAGATTCTCTCTAGTCCTCCTTTTACTGTTGATATATTTTAAAAAGATTTTTTATTGCCTTTCACAGACTTGGCCAATCTGATTTCTAGTTGGGCCATAGCCCTCCTGATATTTTCCCTGCACGTTCTCGCTTCCTCCCTATAGTCCACCCAGGATGCCTGCCCCTTCCTCCAAAGCTCATAGACCTTCCTCTTCTTATTGATGTCTCTCAGGACCTCCCTACTCAACCATGCCAGTTTCTTACCCCTCCGGCTACTTTTCCAGAATATGGGGATGGCTTTCTCCTGGGCTGCTAGGAGTTCCTTTTTGAAGAGTGTCCAGTCCTTGTGGGCTCCCTTGCCCTTAAGGAGTGCCTCCCATGGGACTTTTCTGACCAGCCTTCTGAACAGTCCAAAGTCTGCTCTCTGAAAGTTGAGCGCAACTGTTTTGCTGACCTCCTTCTTCATCTCCCCCTGCACTGAGAACTCTATCATCTCATGATCGTTTTGCCCCAGGTGTCCTCCAACCCTCACATCCCCCACAAAGCCTTCTCTGTTCACGAACAGTACATCCAGGAGGGCACCGTCCCTTGTTGGTTCACTCACCAGCTGTGTGAGGAAGTTGTCTTCCACGCACTCCAGGAACCTCCGGGACTGCCTCATTTCTGCTATGTTATACTCCCAGCCGATATCTGGGAAGCTGAAATCTCCCATGAGGACTAGGGATAGTGATCTTGAGACTACTTTCAGTTCACAGAATCACAGAATCATAGACCAACCAGGTTGGAAGAGAACCATCGGATCATCGAGTCCAACCATTCCTATCAAACACTAAACCAAGTCCCTCAGCACCTCGTCTACCCATGCCTTAAACACCTCCAGGGAAGGGGAATCAACCACCTCCCTGGGCAGCCTGTTCCAATGCCCAATGACCCTTTCTGTGAAAAACTTCCTCCTAACGTCTAGCCTAAATCTCCCCTGGCAGAGCTTGAGTCCATTCCCTCTTGTCCTGTCCCCTGCCACTTGGGAGAAGAGGCCAGCTCCCTCCTCTCTACAGGTTAGCTCTTCTGTAAACAATGCAATACGAGGAAAGGTTAGAATGCAGTTAGAAGTGTATCACTAATGAGCATGACCAAACCCAAAGAGACTCCTTACCATCTTTGTTCACAGAAGTAACTTTGGCTGGATAGAAGCGGCAGTCAGACCAGCATGCCAATACTTGATCATTTACATGAAATCCCTAAAAGACAGTATTGAAAGGTGTTTTCATCTGAGAATGCCTGAAACATACAACTTCACTGAAATATCAAAATTATTAGCTTACCAATATTTAAAATAAATTATAAAGCTTACACAGCAGGGGTTGCAGCATCACATAAGCAACTTAACTGTTTTCTACTTACTGCACAACTTTCCTCCTCATGTAATCCTTCCTTTCTTAACTGTATCTTCTCTAAAGGACGCAAATAAGGACTGTCCCAACAAAACCATTCATCGTATCTATGGTTCCAGCGTTTGAAATGGATAAGGACTTTTCCTTCTTCATAATCAATTTCTTCGATGAGAGCAGGATACCTGGTCAAAAGGCAGATTAAAATATTTCAGTGAGGAATAAGGTTTCCTGCCTCGGACACTTAATCGCAGTACAAAACACTACACAAAAAGGGCCTTCTGCACCATCAAAAGCAAAATATCTGAACATCTGCTTTATCAGGCGTGATAAGGGAGCTGTTATAAAACCTAAGAACCTTTTGTTTCTACAATCCCAGTGTTATTTGATGTATTTCTTGTATAAGTAATAAAGATGTTACAAAAAGACTAGGAGCTCAGCACAGGATGAATCCCAAAACTGAACAGCAAAGGCAGGTGTTGGCTGCAGGAAGAGGAGGCAACTAAGGAGTTCTTACCCCAGGGTGCGGAAAAAAGGTAACTGGAGATTAGCAGTCAAAAACCCCTTCCCTACACCTAGAAATCTGACATTCACACGAAAATGACAACTTCAGCTCCTTCTTATCAAGAGTAACACCTGGAGGTCAATACACCCACTTCTCTCATAGATAGCCATCAACAGGGATCATGAACCATCCTCCCGCACAGCAGCAGAAGCCTAGCAGGTGCACTAAACATAATTCATATTTTAGAGTCTCAAGGTTACGTTTTATCTGCAAAGTCCTGAAACTTCTTAAATAACAATCTCTTGAGACATTGCAAGCAGAGGAGTCTCAGAAGAGCCAAATCCAGTTGTTTCTAGTCAAGCAGACCTTATAAACTATGCATTTCTTTAATTGCATTGGTAATTTGTAACTGTAGTATTTCAGAACCATAGCACGTTTCCCTACGGAAGGCAACATCCCACATACTGATGTTCCCCCTCCACAAAAACAGTGCAAGGAGGAAATCTTCCCTTGTCATTGTTTTCAGTTATTTGTGGAAGAAAGGCAAGGCCCCACCAAATTTCTGAACAAAGGGCTGAAGAGAAAACCCAAACAAATCCATAAGTATTCTTTACCTGATAAATCACACTTAAAAAGTTGGAACAAGGAGCCGAAAGAAAAGGCATCTCAAAAGGATCAAACCTGATGCTGACAGTAGCATCTAGACCTGTCCAAATTAAGACTTCAGTGCACCACAGAGCATCACTGTACAGTCCTACACATCTGAAAAGCAAACCTACCTATGACAGAAATCCTTCAGCAGATTTCAGGCACATCCAGTCATGGTGTGTTCAAACAGCCCTGCTGGATACTGATACTAGACAGGGATCGAGGCCCTGCCTAAGGCTGGATGCCCTGTGCCTCAAGCCATGCCATCAGTTCATCCCAATATATTATCAACACACACACAGAGCAACAGCTGCAGGGGAGAGGAAGACAAACATGAGATACCTAGTGCCTGGGTTACCAGGCTACCAGCTTCCTAGGAAGGAAGGAACCTCCTTCATGTGACAATCAATGTATTTTGTGTTGAGGTAGCCCTGCACTCTGCCTGCATAAGTTCATAGAGGGAGGGAATGTTCAGAGGCTTTCCACAGACAACAGCACAGCGCTATTAAACACAGCTTATTCTGAGATATCTCAGCAATTGTTTATCACTAAGCACAGGGAATGACAAAAATCAGCATTCCATTCCTGCACAGCACAGTTGGGGTTAGAATTCCCAGGTCCTCTTAACAAAAGACAAAAACCCAAACCCCCCAGCTTGTACAGATTTGAAATATTTATCTATCACACTGCAAAAAACCAAGCTAAAATCAGACAACTTTTTTTTGCACTGTACTGGGAGGCCGCAACAAGTCATTTTCCAGCTCAATTCAAAAGGATTGATGAGCCTGGAACTTTCGATGCCCTGTGCAATGGTAAAACAGTAAGAGAAAAAAATCAAAGATGCCCAAACTGCTGGCACTGTTCTTATCTCTCAGTCCCGGACCAGTCTTCTCCCTTCAGCTTTCCTATGCACTCCCAACTACAAAAGGACAAGCTTGCTGCAGTCAAAGCAACACTGAGAGAACAGGAAGCAGCTGAGAGAGCCAGCACTACGAAGGACAAAAGCTACAGGGTTTGAGTTCTTCAGTATGGAGATAGTCCTGACAGAATGAGCAGTTAACTTCACAGGACTGAATCTCTTCCTTAACAGGGCAGTACAGCACTCTAAGAATACTGGTCTTCACAAAACTCAAGAGCCTCAACCAGAATCATAAGTCTCTTCATATCCATTTTACTTGCACAACAGACAGAATTTGAAATAGGTGTCAGTACAAGCAGATAACACAAGAGGTGCCACCACTTACCAACTGCAGATACTCAGTCCAGAGCTCTCCTCTTTTTAGTACAAGGATGTCAGCAGTCAGGCAGCACCAGTAGTTTAAACGATCCTATGCAATGTGCAGCAAGGACTCACTTCATCCAGGACAGTGCTTGTGTGTACATTGTTACAGCCAGAGCCCTAGGATCCCTCCAGTTAGGACTGCATGCACTGCTGGAGCAGTCCCACTGTTTCACCCTCCGAACTCCAGCACTGTGCACCAAGAGACTTCTTGGCAAGCACACAGGCACTGCCTGACAGCCAGTGCCTGACGCACTGCCCCTTCAATGTCCTCAAGTCAGATACCGTAATAAGCCTTTCATGACAGCTTTGATGCATCAAACAATCCCTGAGAATTCAGCTAAGTACCAGAAGTACCCATTGCACTCCCTGGAGTTTGAGTCTAGGAGTGGCAGACAGTCATCAGGAACTGAAGTGCGCTTTCACTACATTACGATTCCAGACCTGGAGCCTTGGCTAAGAGCTCTAAACATGCAAAAGTCACTTTGCACTTTGGCAAAGAGTAGGCTTTGCACTGCCTGCTCTGCTGGCATACGCACATTTTTTATTTTGGCAGGGTTGGCATGACATGCAAAACACCATGGGAGTCCCAAAGCAGTATTTCAGGGCACAAGTGTCTGCCATGAAAGGCAGGGAAATGGGGCGCCAGGTGTAACACTTCCCAAAGCACCGCTGCTGATGCTGACCCATGAGCTGACCGCAGAGAGCAGAGCAAGCCCTCCGCTCAAACAAGAGGCTGCTGCTGAGGCTGAAGTGCCCAGGAGAAAAGCTTGGATAGTTGAAGGGCCAGTAGCAGAAAAAGCAAGCATTGGCAGAGGGAAAATCATGCACCCACATTAAAGGGGTGCATTGTAGCCACACCATGGAGCAGTCCTGTTCTCACAGCAGCTGGCAAATGCAGAAGGGGAGGAGAGCAGTCCCCTGTCCTCTACAAACCCAGCCTGCCATCACTGACACTGCCAAGGAAAATTCAGATCCCAGCTCTTAGCAATTTTGGTTCATAAACCCCAAAACCAGAAATACATGCAGGGTATCAGCCAAGGAAACAGACTTTCTGACCCAGATTTCAAAGGCTTAGTAGCAAAAGAAAACTTTTAGAACTGGAGAGTTAATAATAAAGTCCTGAGGTCAAACAGTTGAAAAGTACTGGGCACCAGACAGGTCATTAAAGATCAAGGGTTTTTGAAATGCACGTCAAAACTCAAGTTTAAGCCAAGGCATATGTGGAAAGTACAGCAGATGCTGGATTTCTCCACCAAAGTTTTCCCACACAAGAGGTGTGCACTCCCATACTTTGGGACGCTGCTGCTGTCCAAACCTGCCAGGAGGGTAACAGTCGTGGACACAGGCAATTAGCCTTGTGCAAATACACCCTATGCTAAACTGCACCTTCAATGAGCTTCCCCCACAGACAGGTTAGGAAATCTCATTTCTGTAGGTGTGACTACTGCCTTGCTGCACACACAGAGCTCAAGAATACAAGAGATGTGTGCAGATTCAGATCAGTGTAACATGCAACTATGATTTAATGTTCATACTTCATAAAGAGCTATGTTTACTCATTTTCACAATTCCAATCCCCTCGTGCCTGGAAAGCAGAGAAATAGTCTGCATGCAAACACAAGTGCTCCGTGCCTAAGGCAGTGCTCCATCCTTCTGGTACGTCCACGTGGTTTTCAACACTGACTTGTGCACTTTTAGCCTGCAGGTAGGCTGCAAAGCCTCACGTACCATCATGTCTGACCCACACATGCTCTTAAATACAAGTCAGCCATAGCTAGCTTCAGGAGAGAGAAGGGGTCTTAAAGAACTCACAAAACCCAACTAAAAGTCTTCGCAATTGTCATTGTCATTCACTAAGCAGTATGAAATGCCAGCTTTTGAGTTGATTTCCTAAATCAGTTACAAGGCTCAAAGTTAGCCCAATTAACTTGTCGGTCTTTTTTCTTCTTTTTCCTGCTGCAGTGGTTCATCAAGAAAATCATTCTTCCTCACAAATGAGGTCTGCAAGACAGGCTCCAGAGCAGGCTCAGTGTGGAACGCCATCTAGTACTTCAATTCTAAAGCCAAATGCCCTCAGATAAGCATAGGCCAAAACAATTTCAAAGCCTTTAAAGCCTTATGGAAGTACACAGCAGTGGGAAAGGAAACAGTGAGGACCAACCTTAGGTATCCCATACTGTGAAGGATTTCTTTCTTCACAGTAACAGCTCTGCAGCCTGAATCACAGCACAGAACTTATAGTGTGAATTCAGGCACACCTCAATCTGCAGCCCAACTAGCTTCACACACATGCTGCTCCCCAGACAGACAGACAGACAGCACCAGCCCACTTCTGTTCACGGTCAGCACAACACAGCAGTATCTAATGCCCATTTCAACCACTGGTATACAAACTTTCATTCTTTAACTACTTTCCTATAAACCAATGACTAGGACTCTAAATATTGTACCAAAACAAAACGTTTACGATATTAAAGATTTAAGAGTTAATATAATATGAATGGTTTTAGACAAATACCAGTTTTTTAATCTGTCACGGGCTTCCAACTGGGCTCCCACCTCAAAGTTGATCCCTCTTCTATTCGGAGGATGTTTTGTCATTTTGTAATATCAACACTGCTGATTTTATTCCCCTGAAAAATGCAATTAAATATCAATCACTAATCAAGACATACACAACATAAGCTTATGTCCCATAATCCCCCAAAGCTAGATGTTAAGCGACCTCCATGATTTTGGTTTGCAGAAAGTAACGAGGGCAAATATCTCTCCGACAAGGGTCCTCAGGTGTCAGCAAGCAGAACAGTTTCCAAAATGTAGTCCAAACAGTAGTGACTGGGCCATGAAAGATTGACACTCAACCTCTGTCCATCACTCCAAGTTCCAAGTCAGTTAAGAACTCTGCATCCAGTCTTTATTCACGACTGAGACAGAAGGTTCAGGATTTCTCTCCCCGCTCTTGGTTTTGATGAAAACAAGGAATCCAACAGACAGGAAGCGAGCAAACCCAAATGCAGTAACAGTCTTTCAACAGCTACTATGTTAGTGAAACACTCCAAAACACACTGCCACCTCACCACTACAAATGCAGTAGAGTCCAAAGACATCAGAGAGTTTCTTTTACCAGTTTTTGCAGGCTACCTATCCTGTTTGCAAATTGGCATTGCCTTCTTCCCACTCGACCACAATTTAAGCCAGAAAATAGTCTTTATTAAGAATCTTCCAACAGATAATATAAAGGCTTAAGAAATACCACCCAAGTAGTTTCTCTCAAGAAACATTTAGTTGAAAGCCTGATAACTTTTCCCAAATTTCTGTCAGTCATTTCCCATAATTACAAGATTAAAATTATGATCCGTTCTGGTAATCTTCAACTTCACACGATCAAAAAAACATGAGTTAGGTTTTATTAAGTATTGTCACCCTTACAGTAAACTCTACCTTGAACATTCAATTAAAGACATATAAAATGGACATAAATTAGAAATCCTTCTCATGTCTTAGGCTACAAGAATGAGGAGACATTCGTGGCAACAACAATTAGCAGTAACACTTCGGTTCACACAAAGCAACAACACCAACTGAGTTGAACCTACAAAAGGACTAACACTAATGAAGAACTAGTCTGAGGCCAAGTGAGGTCCACAAATCCAAGGTCTTTAGGGTAGTTATGGAGTTTCAGTTGCAGGGAAATGGCCACATTGCTCCCTCAATGGCCACTTTGTAAGCCAGGCCATTTGCCATGGAGGCACTCCCACCACCCGAAGCATCATAGTCATTTCAACAAACCAACTCCTCCAGCAGAAAAGGACCTGCCACATCTCCCTCCAGATCACTGCTGCTGGACTGATCCACACTGCTGTCCACACAGCCTGCATGGGGAAAAGCCCATATGCTTGATTTCACAACAGTGACTGAATCACAAGAAAAAAGTATTTTGGCAGAGAACTGTGAGAAGTTACTTCTCCAGAGCATGCGATAACCAACTGTGAGTGTGCTCAGCACATATCAGAAACTGCTCAGGAATTCTTGCCTTCTAACATGGCCAGAGGTTTGGGGGGAATTTACCGGCCACCTCTGTAACTTCAGTAATGCTTTTGATACAGTTTCTCACAGCATTCTGCGTGAAAAACTGTCAACCTCTGGACTGGACAGATGCACACTCTCCTGGGTGGAAAACTGGTTGGATGGCCGAGACCAGAGAGTGGTGGGAAATGGAGTTAAATCCAGCTAGAGGCCAGTGACAAGTGGGGTTCCCCAGGGCTCAGTGCTGGGTCCAGCCCTGTTCAATGTCTTCATCAATGACCTGGATGAAGGCATCGAGTGCTCCCTTAGCAAGTTTGCAGATGACACTAAGTTGTGTGGAAGTGTCAATCTGCTGGAGGGTCGGGAGGCTCTGCAAAGGGAACTGAACAGGCTGGACCTGCACTTATCATAGAATCATAGAACAACCAGGTTGGAAGGGACCCATCAGATCTTCTAGTCCAACCATTCCTATCAAACACTAAACCAAGTCCCTCAAGACCTCATCCACACGTGCCTTAAACACCTCCAGGGAAGGGGAATCAACCACCTCCCTGGGCAGCCTATTCCAATGCCCAATGACCCTTTCTGTGAAAAACTTCCTGCTAATCTCTAGCCTAAATCTCCCCTGGCAGAGCTTGAGGCCATTCCCTCTCGTCCTGTCCCCTGTCACTTGGGAGAAGCGCCCAGCTCCCTCCTCTCTACAATCTCCTTTCAGGTACTTGTAGAGAGTAATGAGGTCTCCTCTCAGCCTCCTCTTCTCCAGGATAAACAACCCCAGCTCTCTCAGCCGCTCCTCATAAGTTCTGTTTTCCAGCCCCTTCACCAGCCTCATCGCACTTCTCTGGACTTGCTCCAGAGCCTCAACATCCTTCTTGTGGTGAGGGGCCCAGGACTGGACACAATATTCAAGGAGCGGCCTCATCAGTGCTGAATACAGAGGGAGAATAACCTCCCTGGACCTACTGGTCACACCATTTCTGATACAAGCCAGGATGCCATTGGCCTTCTTGGCCACCTGGACACACCGCTGGCTCATGTTCAGTCAGCTGTCGACTAACACCCCCAGGTCCCTCTCCTCCAGGCAGCTTTCCAGACAGACTACTCCCAGTCTGTAGTTCTGCATAGGGTTGTTGTGCCCCAAGTGCAGGACCCGGCACTTGGCCGTGTTAAACCTCATGCCGTTGGACGCTGCCCAGTGGTCCAGCCTGTTTAGGTCCCTTTGCAGAGCCTCCCTACCCTCCAGCAGATCGACACTTGCACACAGCTTTGTGTCATCTGCAAACTTGCTAAGGGTACCCTCAATGCCTTCATCCAGGTCATTGATGAAGACATTGAACAGGGCTGGACCCAGCACTGAGTCCTGGGGAACCCCACTTGTCACTGGCCTCCAGCTGGACTTAACACCATTTCCCACCACTCTCTGCGCCCGGCCATCCAGCCAGTTTTCTACCCAGGAGAGTGTGCGTCTGTCCAGGCCAGAGGTTGACAGTTTCCGTAGCAGAATGCTGTGAGAAACTGTGTCAAAGGCTTTACTGAAGTCCAGAAAGACCACATCCACAGTCTTTCCCTCGTCCAGCAGCCGAGTCACTTTGTCATAGAAGGCGATCAGGTTGTTTTGGCAGGACCTGCCTTTGGTAAACCCATGTTGACTTGGGGCACAACAACTCTGTGCAGCTACAGACCAGGAGAAGTCTATCTGGAAAGCTGCCTGGAGGAGAGGGACCTGAGGATGTTGGTTGACAGAGACTGAACATGAGGCAGCAGTGGCCAAGTGGCCAAGAAGGCAAATGGCATCTTGGCTTGGATCAGAAATGGCGTGACCAGTAGGTCCAGAGAGGTTCTTCTCCTTCTGTAGTCAGCACTGGTGAGACCGCTCCTCGAATCCTGTGTTCAGTTCTGGGCCCCTCACCAGAGAAGTCCAGATAAGAGCAACAAAGCTGGTGAGGGGGCTGGAGAACAGGCCCTATGAGGAACGGCTGAGAGAGCTGGAGGTGCTTTGTCTTGAGAAGAGGAGGCTGAAGGGGAGGCCTTATCACTGCCTACCTGAAAGGAGATTGTAGAGAGGGGGTTGCTGGTCTCTTTTCCCAAGTGACAGGACAAGGGAGAATGGACTCAGACTGTGCCAAGGGAGGTTCAAATTGGACATTAGGAAAAAAATTTCATGGAAAGGGTCATCGAGCACTGGAATAGGCTGCCAGGGGAGAAGGTTGAGTCTTCATCCCTGGAGGTATTTAAAAGATGGGTAGAAGTAGTACTTAAGGATATATTCTAATGGCAGGTAGGCATGGCTGGACTCAATCTCAGAGGTTCCAAGCTGGTGATTCTATGATTCCAAGTGTGGTGAGTTAGTGGTGTGTAGTGTGTGTGCCCTTGGCAGTGCCAGGGTTATGTAGACTCTGGCTGTTCAGGGGACAGAGGGTGGGGTTTTCACAGAATCCACTGCCTCTGTAAATCTGGTTAAATGGTTTCTGTTGTCTTTCTGCATTTGTCTTTAGCTGGGATACTTGTAGTTTGTTACTATTTCATTGAGACTACAATAAGGTCTTTCTCTCTAGAGATGCTGTTTGTTTGTGTAAGCCCTATTTATGGGATCCTTGGGCAGGAGATGTGACACTCCCCTGCCAGCTTTGCGTAGGGAAGCTGAAATGACTCCTATTCTCCAGGACTACTGGGATTGCCAAAGAGGACCACTGTGGAGCTTCAGTAGCGCACTCCCAGTCCTGCTAGGAGTACCAGACTCTTTGCATGTCCTTATTTGGTGAAAAGGAAAAATAAGTTCACTGGGACAGGAGTCATCTTGCTGTAATTTATCCTATGAGCATTAAGTAAAATGTGTGTTCTGCTTCAGGAGGCAGGAAATTCTGCTTCTGTAGTGTGAGAAAGTGATACTTTAATGATGCAAGTCTGCAGAGAAAGTAGATGTCTGAGGTGTAGGAGGATAAACTGTTTGAAAAAGGAAGTGCAACTTTACGCTTGCTGCTTGGATTTCCAGGTTTTGGGGTTTTTTTTATTCTTACTATTTATTTTTCATTGGAACATACAACTCCAACCATCCTATCTTTCCTTAATTACCCCCCTCCTCTCCATTCCAAACTAAAAAAATCATAGAAACATAGAATCACCAGGTTGTAAAAGACCCACCGGATCATCAAGTCCAACCATTCCTATCCAATACTAAATCATGCCCCTCAGCACCTCGTCCACTCGTCCCTTAAAACCCCTCCAGGGAAGGTGACTCAACCCCCTCCCTGGGAAGCCTGTTCCAGAGACCAATGATCTTTTCCATGAAAATTTTTTTCCTCATGTTCAGCCTAAACCTCCCCTGGTGCTGATTGAGACCATTCCCTCTTGTCCTGTCCCCTGTCACTTGGGAGAAGAGTCCAGTTCTCTCCTCTCCACAACCTCCCTTCAGGTAGTTGTAGAGAGCAGTGAGGTCTCCCCTCAGCCTCGTCTTCTGAAGGCTAAACAACCCCAGGTAGTCAGTGCTACAGACTAGGAGAATAACCTTCCTGGACCTGCTGGTCACACCGTTTCTGATCCAAGCCAGGATGCCACTGGCCTTCTTGGCCACCTGGGCCACTGCTGGCTCATGTTCAGTCGCTGTCAACCAACACCACCAGGTCCCTCCCCTCCAGGCAGCTTTCTAGACAGTCTTCTCCGAGTCTGTAGCTACTCAGGGTTGTTGTGCCCTAAGTGCAGGACTTGGCATTTGGCCTTGTTAAACCTCATGTCACTTGTCTCAGCCCAGCAGTCCAGCCTGTTCAGATCCCTCTGCAGAATGTCCCTGCCCTCCAGCAGACTGACACTTCCCCCCAGATTAGTGCCATCTGCAAACTTGCCAAGGGTGCATTCAATGCCTTCATCCAGGTCATTGATAAAGCTGCTGAACAGGACTGGACCCAGTACTGAGCCCTGGAAACACCATTTTGACTGGCACTTGTGACTTGTTACGAGGCAGTTGATCAGAAAAAAGCAGAGAATTGCATAGGCAAAAAGTCTCACATCACTGTTAAAGCCTTCCTTCCTCTGACCTTGCAATTTATGAAACTTGGACTCTGTTGGATCCTCTCTAACATCCTGCAACTGGATTCTCCTTGATCAGCAGTCCTCATGCTCAGCATGCCTGGCAGAGCTGCCTGTTTCATTTGCAGTTTCTTCCAGGAACAACTTCCTTGAGCACATGCCTTCTTGATAGAACATTATACAGGATAATTTACTTGGAGGATCTCAACGATTTCACCCTGAAACATGGAGCCTTAGGGCAAGGCTGAAACCATGCGATATGACCTTCACTGGGAGCCATCACAAAGCTCTTCACAAACAAGGCCAACAGGCAACACTGAAGCTGTTACAAGGAAAAGTTTCTTCTTAGGACCTCAACTCAATCTCCCTTCTTTCAGCTCAAAACCATTCCACCTTGTCCTTTCCCTGCATTCCCTGATCCAGAGCCCCTCCCCAGCAGTCCTGGAGCCCCTTTCAGCACTGGAAGTTGCTCTAAGGTCTCCCAGCAGCCTTCCCTTCTCCAGGTTGAACAACCCCAACTCTCTCAGCCTCTCCTCATACAGGAGGTGTTCCAGACCTCTGATCGCCTCCGTGGCCTCCTCTAGACTCCTTCCAACAGCTCCATGTCCTTCCTGTGACCAAGACTCCAGAACTAGACGTAGGGTTCCAGGTGAGGTCTCACAAGAGCAGAGGGGCAGAATCTCCTCCCTGGCCCTGCTGGTCCCACTGCTTTGGATGCAGCCCAGGACATGGTTGGTTTCTGGACTATGAGCATATGTTGCCAGCTTGCATGGAGCTTCTCAACCCCCAGCTCCCCAAGCCCTTCTCCTCAGAGCAACTCCCACTCCATTCTCCGCCCGGGCTGGGTTTGTGCTGGGATTGCCCTGACCCAAGAGTGGGACCTTGCCCTTGGCCTTGTTGAAGCCCATGAGGTTCACACAGCCCCACCTCTCCAGCCTGCCCAGGACCCTCTGGATCCATCCTTTCCTTCCGGTGTGTTGAATGCACCACACATTTTGGTGTTATTGGCAAACTTGCTGAGGATGCCCTCAGTCCCACTGCCTATGTCTGTGACAAAGATGTTAAATAACACTTGTCCCAGTATCAATCCCTGTGGAATAGCACTTGTCACTGGTCTGCCCTTGGACATCAAGCTGTTGACCACAACTCTGAGTGCAACCATTCAGCCAATTCCTTATCCACTGAGTGGTCCACAAAATCAATGTCACTCTGATTCAGAGACAGGATGTCAGAGAGGACAGTGTGAAATGCTTTGCACAAGTCCGAGTCAAGTGCTCAAAACCACAATTAAAACAAGGGGTTCCTAGGCCCCCAAAGATGTATGATTTTTCTCCAAAACTTCCTATTCCACTGAGGATTAGACCTGTTTCAGGAATACTCCAGGATTTAGATAATTTACTACTTCCAACAGAAAATATTTCTCAGTCTTCATCACAGGAAGTATACATTTCTGCCATTTAAAAGGCAGAGGCTGTTCTTCACCAGAAACATCACTGTGAGGTAATTTAGCTTCTACAGATTAATCCACTATTCAAACACTTACAGGTACCCATTGATATCAGGGCAATGCAGAGGAGAACACATTTATATTAGAAGGGATCCCTTCACAAACAGTGATTTTTGTCCTTCAAAAGCAGCTCTCCAGTAGCAGTGAACGTCCGGCACTCCCACACCTGTAGTTGTTCTAATTTTTAAGCCCTGTCAATGCTGAACCCCAAATCGGGCACAGAGCTAAACTCCAGGGTTCCTCTGGAAAATGGCAAAATCTTTCGTATTATCAGAGTCAAACTAAGCAGTTATGGCAGACTTCTCCTGCCACTAATAGCAGCCCCTATTGTTTTCGTCTGGGAGCTGCAGAATCAGTGCAGCCTTTTCAAAAACTTCACAAACACTTTTCCAAATCACGGCTAGGTACAGTTAAACCATTCCCTATGTGTCATCACATCAAACTTCTGCCTCTAAATCAGTCATGTTTCCAAAATTAACACTGTCTAAATCCAGTACTTCACAAGCAGCTCAGAAGAAACGTAATGCACTCCCACAGTCCAGCTTCTTCTCTTTTTCATTCCTTAGTGTATCTGTGCCAAACCCAGGGACTTCAACCCCCATCAGCACCCAATAAAGAAAGAATCATAAAATCACCAGGTTGGAAGAGAACCATCGGATCATCGAGTCCAACCATTCCTATCAAACACTAAACCATGTCCCTCAGGACCTCATCTACCCGTCCCTTAAACACCTCCAAGGAAGGGGAATCAACCATCTCCCTGGGCAGCCTCTGCCAGTGCCCAGGGATCCTTTCCGTGAAAAACTTCCTCCTAATCTCCAGCCTAAATCTCCCCTGGCAGAGCTTGAGGTCATTCCCTCTTGTCCTGTCCCCTGTCACTTGGGAGAAGAGGCCAGCTCCCTCCTCTCTACAACTTCCTTTCAGGTAGTTGTAGAGAGCAATGAGGTCTCCTCTCAGCCTCCTCTTCTCCAGGCTAAACACATCCAGCTCTCTCAGCCACTCCTCATAGGGCCTGTTCTCCAGACCCTTCACCAGCTTCGTTGTTCTTCTCTGGACTCGCTCCAGAGCCTCAACATACTTCTTGTTGTGAGGGGCCCAGAAATGAACACAGTATTCAAGGAGCGGACTCACCAGTGCTGAATACAGAGGGAGAATAACCTCCCTGGACCTACTGGTCACACCATTTCTGATACAAGCCAGGATGCCATTGGCCTTCTTGGCCACCTGGGCACACTGCTGGCTCATGTTCAGTCGGCTGTCGACTAACACCCCCAGGTCCCTCTCCTCCAGGCAGCTTTCCAGACAGACTACTCCTAGTCTGTAGTTCTGCATAGGGTTGTTGTGTCCCAAGTGCAGGACCTGGCATTTGGCCGTGTTAAACCTCCTACCATTAGACTCAGCCCAGCGGTCCAGCCTGTTTAGATCCCTTTGCCAGAGCCTCCCTACCCTCCAGCAGATCGACACTTCCACACAGCTTAGTGTCATCTGCAAACTTGCTAAGGGTACCCTCAATGCCTTCATCCAGGTCATTGATGAAGACATTGAACAGGGCTGAACCCAGCCCTGAGCCCTGGGGAACCCCACTTGTCACTGGCCTCCAGCTGGACTTAACACCATTTCCCACCACTCTCTGGTCTCGGCCATCCAACCAGTTTTCTACCCAGGAGAGCGTGCGTCTGTCCAGGCCAGACGTGACAGTTTCTGAAGCAGAATGCTATGAGAAACTGTATCAAAGGCTTTACTAAGTCCAAGAAGACTGCATCCACAGCCTTTCCCTCATCCAGCAGCCGACTCAGTTTGTCATAGAAGGAGATCAGGTTAGTTTGGCAAGACCTGCCTCTCGTGAACCCATGCTGACTGGGCTTGATCACATGGTTCTCCTGCAAGTGCTTCATGATAGCACTCAAGATCACCTGTTGCATGACTCTCCCTGGCACTGAGGTCAGACTGACTGGCCTGGAGTTCCCCAGATCCTACCTGCGACCCTTCTTACGGATGGGTACAACATCAGCCTCCAGTCCAGTGGAACCTCCCCAGTCTTCCAGGACTGCTGGAAGATGATGGAAAGGGGTTTGGCCAATACATCCGCCAGCTCCCTCAAGACCCTAGGGTGCATCCCATCTGTGGGTGTCCAGTTGGGCAAGCAAGGCTCTGACCACCTCCTCTTGGATCATGGGAGCCTCGTATTGCTCCTCTAGTTCTGGGGTTCGTACACAGAGGGAACAGCTTTCTTTCCAATTAAAGATTGAGGCAAAGAAAGCATTAAGTACCTCAGCCTTCTCCTCATTCCCTGTCACTGTTGTTCCCTCTGTGTCCAAAAGGGACTGTATGGTCTCCCTAGTTCTCCTTTTGTTATTTATATATTTATAGAAAGATTTTTTATTATCCTTTGCGGACTTTGCTAACCTGATTTCTAGTTCAGCCTTAGCCCTTCTGATTTCTTCCCTACACAACAAAGAGGAACACCATGAAAAGCACAGTTCTCCAACTTGATAAAGAAGCACAGTGAACTTTGACAGCTGACATAAATATGCGTTTCCAGTGCAAAGAAGCATGAAGTTTTATTCTGGAGGTTAAGCCTGCTGTCCAGTTCCTATGAGGCATCCTGCATCCCTGGCGATTCAGCAGGACTGCATGGTAGGTAGGAAAGGCAGGGGGTTAAATAACAGCACTGACAAAACCAGGGAGTAGGAAGCAATTGCAAGAGCTTGTCCTGTGTTCCCTGGAGATGCAGTCCAGATGTAACTGAACTGGGATACTATAGGCAGCCCCAAGGTGCGAAATGCAGTTCCTACACAAGACAAAGCTGTTTCTATGCCAAAACAAGTCTGTAGCGAATTCCACAAAGCCTCAGCTGCCTCTGCCATTCCCTCCAGCACCAGTGTTCCGAGCCAGCCAGCACAACTATGAGCCCATTATGAAAGTGCCAGGAACTAAGGCAAATCCTATTTAGTACGAAAGGGTTTTACTGCTCTGTAATAGTTGGGTTTGACCTGTTACTGATACCACCTGCACACGATACCCACCCTTGCATCTTCATCAGTGGGGAAAACAATTAAAGCCTCACTGCATTCACCCACCCATGCACATCCCCATCAGGAATGACCAATCCAGAGGAAGTCCATGGTTCCCACCACAGTCAGGGGATCTAGCAAGCAGATGACCACAGCCACGCTGTGCTTAAATGACACACACCTGCAGATGAGAAAAGGTAACAGCTATGTCGGACTGCAAAGCAGCATTTACAGGCACCACTTCTGTTATACAACCCTGATGGCACCTCATGAAAATTAAGAACAAGTCTCACAAACACTTAAACACTGCTTTAAAAAAGTGTTTGGGCACTGACTTGGGAAGCTGATTATAACAGACTCACTGCCTGCAGACACATGAAGTCTGCCCACCACATTCTGCCTACAGCAGCACAACTTCCATGAAATCATTGCCAGCAGGGTCAGGAAGGGGATTCTGCCCCTCTGCTCTGCTCTGGTGAGACAAGCCCTGCATCCAATGCTGGAGTCAGCACATGGGGGACGAAGATCTGTTGAAGCAGGTCCACTAGAGGCGCCAAAAATTATTCAAGATCTGGAACACCTACCCTATGAAGACAGGCTGAGAAGCTGGGGCTGTTCAGCTTCTAGAAGAAAAGGCCCTGCAGAGACCTCACTGTGGCCTTTGAATACTTAAAGGGAGCTGATAAGAAAGACAAGGGAACACTTTTTAGCAGGGCCTGTAGCAATAGGACATGCGATAATGATTTTAAACTAAAAGGTTGACAGTGGAGAGGCACTGGCACAGATTACCAAAAGAACTCGTGAATGCCTCATCCCTGGAAACACTCAAGGCCAGGTTGGATGGTGCTTTGAGTGACCTGATCTGATTGAAGGTGTCATTGCACAGGATTTGGCCTGGACATCCTTCATGGTCTCTTCCAAACCAAACTATTCTATGATTCTAAGTATCCTTTCTGTGTTTCACCCTACCTATAAAACCAGTAATAACCTTGCAGCACTAATCCAGAAGTAGTGTCTGTCCCAGTCATTCAGCTGAAGTTCCCTATGCTCTTGCTGCATGGTTTGTACCATTTGGCACAAAGATGAGTAAGCTGTAGGACACAACCATCAGTTTCAGGAGATATTCTCAGCACTGACATTACAACAATGCCTCAGATCTTAAGTCTTTTTTTAGTGTAACAGGAGCAGAAATGGGAAATATTCAAATTGTACACAAAGACCATCAGACATTTCAAGGAACACCAAGCAGTACTGCATCACCTCTTTTTTTCTACTCAGCAGACACTTCGAACGAGACACTGTGCTATATGCAGTTCTCATTTGCATCATGCAGAACCCTCAACTGGATCTCAACCAGCACTCACTCCTTGCTTTAAACATTCCCCAGAGTCAATCAGCAGCTATACAGTCAAACTCTGCCTGAGCAACACAACACAAACTGGATCCTGAACAGATACCTATGATTTCCACAACACTATACAGCTGGTTTCTCAGCACTGAAATGCTCCCTCAAATCAAAAGACAGTATGTTTTTTCAGACTCCTGTTCTTCCTATGGTTTATACAAGCAGACTAACAAAACTGATAGCAGTAAAGATGAAAATCTGTTCTCCCATTCAGACAGGAAGCAAGACACTGAGATTTTTCAGTGACACGAGGGAAAAGGTGTCAGCATGCACACATTACCCCCCCAAGACTACAATCCTCACACTCTTCCTATGATCAGAGGACATCAAGAATGTTATTGCCATCCTCTCAACAACATCCCATTTAACTGTGCTGTCACTGCAAATAGGTGGTGAGACAGACCAACATGGAAGCAGAAGTTATGAATAAAGGCAATTCAACAGAACAAAAAAAAGCCTTTCTATAATAAACCCTATCTGAATTACCAAGTGCAATTAAAGAAATAAACATTACTGAAAATAATTCTTTTAAATTATTTGATCACGTCTCATTTAGCTGTTCTGGTTTCCCCTTTTTTTTTTCCTCTAACACACTGACTGTAAAAGACAAACACTCTTAAACACTGACCAAGCAAAAAGATTTGGAAAAAGAGTTTAAGTCACATGAAATACTGTATGTTTTCCCTAAATAAAAAAAAAACATTCAAGAAAACTTACTGTAATGAAACTACCATTTTTAGCCTCCAACTGAAATTGGGAAGTCTTTGTATTAAAAATATAAGGATTTAATTTTGTGAAATGCTATCCACACAGCCTCTCCAAGAACTAAGAAAAAGCTGAATTCTAAAGCAAGCCTTCAAAAGTTTAAGGAAAAGCTTTAAATAACAAAACCAAGAACCCATGCTTATACTCACCAAGAAGAAACTCATTGCTTATACGAATGCAAATATTCCAAATTCTGTCGTACAACTAAAGGGAAGGAAAAAGAGAAGTCACGTGAATTCTGTCACTAAAAGTAGTTCAGAGTTCAAGAGTATCTTCCCTATAGCCTACAATATCCCAGCTGTACAATAACACCTCTAGAACATCGATTAACCTGGAAATATTTCAATCCAGATGGTCAGCTGACTGTGGCAAACCAGATTAGAGAGAAATTTTGAGATCCTTACAGACTCATAGGCTCTCTTTCTGCATCAAATTTCTCCATCATTTATTTATCCTTCACCAAACAGAAGCCACCAGTAACTTCACTGTCCCTCCTACCTTGGAGCACCAGGTATTTCAGGATGACACCATTAACAAAGGGGATGGGCAGGGGAACTCTCAAACCTCATACATGCATGTGACTCAGTCCTGCCTGAAGGCGTTTGAAGAACAGAGGATAGACATGTTAAATCTGCCCTACTGGCCAAGCTGCACTTAATGGACACCACAGCCTAAGGGCAGTTTTATCTGGTACATGTAGAGTGTATAATTTTAGGTGAAGTAACAGACAAAGGATCTAAGATGATCATTATTTCATCATCTCTTCCAATGCAGCACTAAATACGGAAATAAAAGGTAGGGAGGTTGGGTGTTCCCACCCTCCTTTATCCCATTTGCCTGGGTTTTTTTTGTTGCTTTCCCTTTGTCCATTATTCCAAGCTGCAAAAATTCTTCACTGCCCTCCTCACATTTCTATCTAATCACTATCTGGCAGATAAAACTTTTAAGCAAACATATCTGAAGCACTCAAAGACAGCTAAAAGCATCCCATCTGCCCCAAATGTAACATATTCGCTTCCCCCTGGGAGTTTAGTGAGAAAGCCCCACAAACACCTCTGCAACCACTACCCTCCTATCACCCAAACCATCTTCTGGGGACAGCAGCTAAAAAAAGACAAAGCTTTTCTCTTGCCGAGCAAGAGAAGCAGTCATAAACCAACCACAAACTGCCAGATCTCAGTCAAAGAGTCAAAATGCCCAAGTACTCCCAATTTGGAAGGACATCCAAATTCCATTACAGAACAACTACAACTGAAGTTGTCACTGCTAGTGTAACACAATCCCTGCTCCTGTTGGTAGATTCTGGCTGCAATGCCACAGTGGGTAACAAAACTGTGACAGGGCATCTTTCAGTACAAGTTATTGTAAAAAACCCAACCCAAGCACAGGTCAAACCCAACAGGCTGAAATTACAGACAAACTCTTATGAAACAAGCATGTATTTTAACATCCAACATGTAAGACTGTTGCTTTCTGAATAGTTATAAGTATCATTTAACTATTCAGAGAGGCAGGAAAAAAGCCCTTCTTGCATTCAGAAATAATTCAAACTGCCATGAAAAAAGCAGTCTAACAAATGAGGGGGAAAAAATTACATGAAACAATTCTTAACATCTTTATGGTTTTATATCTTCATAGTTAAACAGTAAATTTATTATGACTGATAATTTAAGGTGCAATTTATATCAGAGAGCAAGAATTCTGTCAAGAAAACAGAGTTCAAATGTTTTACAACCACAAGACCTGCAGTCAGCTCAAGCAAGCTCCCCTACTTCTCATGGAAGCACAATCTCCTGGCACAGGAGTTCACCCCATCAACTCACACATGTCCACAAACAAACACGAGCTGAGATGACCAAACAGTCCTCTCCCACCAGCAAAGATGCCCTCAGCTGGATAAACTACAGCCACCACATGGCTAAGGGACTTGCACTTTGGTCATATGAGAAACAGACTGAAAGAGCTTCTGCAGTGCAGTTTCTTCACCCACAAATCCAGTGCACATTAATACAAGAAAGGCTTCTCAGGCCTAAGGGAGGAGTTGCAGAAACAAGCTAGAGCCATCTGAGCTGCTCTGAGCAGGAGATTGTTGCACTTAAGATTTTTCTGATCAGTGAGAATCAACATCTACTTTATCTCTCAGAAAAAAGATTATGATCAAAAATGGAAGGAGTCACTAGGAAAGCATAAAAATTATGTGGTAACAGTACCTGCAGCAGTGACTGGCCTTGCACTCCTGACTCTTAGTAGCAATCTACCTGTAAAAAAATCCATAATAAAATAAAATAAAATGGAGGAGCATTTTTGACAGATAACTGACAGCACCCACAATACTGGCCACAGAAACCCCACAGGTACTGCTTCCCATCAGACAGCACACAGTGTTCTGATACAGAGACGTGGCATTCTCAGTTTCACTATCTGATTGCTTTCAGACTGGACAGGACTGCACTGAAGACAAGGACGTTTCCATGACAGTCAAATAAGGGGAAACCTTGCAAGTCACACTGGCAGGAGTGTGGCATCTTCATTTAAAATAATGCGACTCCCCCAGCTTATTCAAGAAAGAAAGGTGTGCACTTCAAGGCTGCTTGTAGACTTGTCCCACAGCTCAGAGATGAAAGGACAGCAGGAAAAACCAACCAACCAACCTACATAGGGCACTTCTTGAAAGACTGATGACAATGACACTGAGAATACAGAGCCGCAATCTAGGCAAAAGGCTGATTATAAACACAGGGGGTCACATAACAGAAAATTCATTAGCAACTCACGTTATAGTGAAACAGCAATTACAGTCTGGTAGGCTTGCAACCTTCGCTAGCGAACAGAGGCCTTCAAGCCTTCAGCTTTAAGGCTAACTAAAAACCCTAATTGAAACCCTACCCATGGCACCATCTTTGTGCCATTGATGCACAAGTCAAGGCTAAGGATGCTCAGTTCCACATGTGGAGCACTACGGGTGATCAAGATAGCATCCTGACTCAAGCAGTCCATGGAATAAGAGGATATTCTACACTTCCTTGGGAAAAAAGCGCTGAGTGCAAGCAGAACAAGAAATCCATTTTGTAACTACAATTTTAACATCAGCAACAATATCAGAAAGGATTTTTGGTGCTAATTTCATACTGAACTCCACTAAGCAGTAGTACTTCACCCCTTATTTCAATACAGGCTGCCTTGCAAAGCCACAGATGGAGACCATTCTGCCTCTTTACAGCCAATATCAGAAACCAACCTGAGAGAGTGCATAAAGTAGACCACAGATGACTGTGAGGCTAGCTGAGAGCTCTCCAGCCCAGCAGAACCACACAAAGGCACAGCAAACTACCAAGCCTCAAAAAGAAGGAATTATGTTCCAACGTTCATTATTTTCTGCCACACACATCAGCAATCAGTCAGCATGGACACATCTCACACCCACAGACACACAATCACTTAAGCCTGGTGCCTGCATCCACAAAACATCTGAAAACCCACAGGTTCCAAAAGCACTATACAGGCCACGTAGCTACCGGCATTTGGACAGCAAGGACAAAGCAAGAGCTGCAAGTCACTATTATCTTACCTGAAACACGTTTCTTCCTACACAAATCACAAAAAGCCAAAGCAAACCTGTAGGCAAGCAAGGAACAGAAGTGTGAAGGAAAAAACTGAAGCAAAAAAGGAGTAGACTTTGTTGAATGAACTACTACAGGCAGTTCACAAGAATTCTCAGTGTGATGCTCCATTAAGCATAAAGCACATGCAACTTCTCTTTAAAAAAACACTGCACCCACACAAGCATCAAGAACACAGTTTAAATCACAGAATCATAGAGTCATAGGTTTGGTTTTAAAGGGACCTTAAAGCTCATCCCCCTGCCACAGATCTGGTTGCTCAAAGACCCATCCAACCTGGCCTGCAACACCTCCAGGGATGGGGCAACCCCTCATTGTGAAGAATTTCTTCCTAATGTCTAATCTTCCCCTTTCCAATTAAAGCCATTCCTCCTTGTCCTGTCATTCCAGGCTCTTGTGAAAATCCCCTCCCCAGCTTTCCTGGAGCCCCTTGCAGGAGTGGAAGCTGCTCTAAGTCTCCGTGAAGCCTTTCCTTCTCCAGGCTGAAGAACCCCAACTTTCTCAGCCTGTCCTCACAGCCAAGGTACTCCAGCCTTCAGATCAGCTCCGTGGCCTCCTTTGGACCCATTCCAATAGCTCCACATCATTCTCATATTAGGGATTCCAGAACTGGACACAGGACACGAGGCGGGATCTCACGAGAGAGGAGAAGAGGGAGAGAATCACACATGGGGCTGAACAATAAACCCTCTCCTGCACCATGTACATTCTCCAGCTCAGCTCCCAACACTGCTGCAGAGGTGCTCCCATCCCAGCAGGACAGGGCCAACCTGCAGAAATGCAAAGACAAGATGCAGGACAGCCCTCCTACAACAGCGACCGCTCCTGAAAAGGTCTGACCAGTTACAGCTACAGACCTTCCAGAGACACACTTGAAAATTCATCATCCCCTACAATTAAACTGCACCTTCCTCTCCTCACGAAGGGGAGAATTTAGGTCAATATCATTGCCTGGGTTATCCAGGAATCACAAGAGTGAAAGAAAGCACATCAGAGAACTTATCCGATTAAAGGTAAGAATTAATTACACGCTGCTTACATTTCAGTCAAAGCGGCACCATTATGAGTAATTGCTATTCTAGCCTTACTCCTGACTTGACCTTAATTAATTACACTGGATTACAAGCAGGCAGATTTGACTCTTGGGACTGCTGAAGTAAAATTTTATTTCCATTCAGGAGACACCAACAAAATTATGAGAAAGAACATAAACCAAAATCCTCCACAAATAGGGTTGGGGCAAATATCCAAGGAGTCATCCAAGCCACCCCCAATTCCAAAGCTATTTAAAATATCACACAAAAGTTAAAGATAGGGCTCTAGGGAGAGCTCTTTGGGGTAAGTCTTCCCACTTGGGTTTTTTTTTGGAAACTGGTCCTGTGGAAGGATCATTATAGGAAATACAGAAAGACAATATAGATCGATTGATAGATTGAAAATGAACCCAATCCAGGCTAAAAGCGTTACTGTGACAGAGATGCTCTGTTACAAGTCCTGTACAGATACCTGCGCAACATGACTTCAAATCATCTGCATCAGTTTTAGCAGTAGATTTTATTCTCTTACTGCACACAATACCAAATTCTGTACCCAGGAAGACATGCATTTTACCCGACTTGGGACTCCTCAACATTCAAACATCCCTCCTGATCTATTCTGAAGCGTTTAGCTGGAAACAGCAGCCCGGGCTCAGGGAAACGCCTCCAGTACCGCCAAGATAGGGAGATACAACTGTTTCTCATAACTGCACTGACAAAAGGCCCCAGACAGGGCACCCTGGGGGCAATAACAAGTGTGTGGTGGCACCAAAACATCCCTGGAAAGGCAGTAACACACGGGGAGGGGAGGGGGGCAGTAAGGGGGGGGGCAACAAGGAGGAGAGGGAAGCGGGGGAGCAATAAAGGGGGGGCAATAAGGGGGAGGGGGGCAATAAGGGGGAGCGGGGGAGCAATGGACGCGGGGAGGCAATGGGAGGGAGGGGGCAATAACACGTCCGGGGCCTCCAAGCCCCGCCCCGCCCCGGGCCGCACGCGGTGCTCCCGTTCCCGAACACAGCGATGGAGGCGCCGCCCGGCCCGACCCTGCCCGGCCCGGCCTTTTGTGCGCGGGGCCGCGCCCGGCCCCGTCTTTCTCCCCCGCCGCGGTCCCGCGGCTCGGGGCAGCCCCGGCCCCCGCCGACCCTGCCGCGTTCTTACCGAGGGACGCGGGGAGAGAAGGCGAGAGCGGAGCCGCACGGGCCCCGCGCCGCGCCCCGCGCTCCACCCTCACCGCACAAAATGGCCGCCGCGCCGCGCGCGCCAACGGGGCGGGGCCGAGGCGTAGGGGGTGGGTGTAAGGGAGGGTGGAGGGTGGGGAGAGCTGGGTCCGTTCAGCCTGGAGAATCGGTGGGACTGCAGAGACACAATAGCGGCTTCCAGTGCTGAAAGGGGCTCCAGGGAAGCCGGGGACGGGCTCTGGATCAGAGAGTGCAGGGATAGGACGAGCGGGAACAGTTTCGAGCTGAAAGAAGGGAGATGACATTTCAGGAATAAATGTTTTGCTGTGAGGGTGGGGAAGCCCTGGCCCAGGTTGCCCAGAGTAGTGGTGGCTGCCCCATCCCTGGAGGTGTTCCAGACCAGTCTGGATGGGGCTTGGAGCAGCCGGATCCGGTGGGAGGTGTCCCTGCCCATGGCAGGGGTGGGGCTGGATGGGCTTTGAGGTCTCTTCCAGCCCAAACCCCATGATTGTATGATTCCATTAAGTCACAGAATCATAGAATCACCAGCTTGGAAAACACCCACCAGATCATCGAGTCCAAACATTCCTATCAAACACTAAACCCCTCAGTGCCTCATCCACCCATCCCTCAAGCCCCTCCAGGGAAGGTGACTCAACCCCCTCCTCCCTGGGCAGCCTCTGCCAATGCCCAGTGACCCTTTCTGTGAAGAATTTTTTCCTAATGTCCAGCCTAAACCTCCCCTGGTGCTGATTGAGGCCATTCCCTCTCATCCTGTCCCCTGTCACTTGGGAGAAGAGCCCAGCTCCCTCCTCTCCACAACCTCCCCTCAGGTAGTTATAGAGAACAATGAGGTCTCCCCTCAGCCTCCTCTTCTCCAGGATAAACACCCCCAGCTCTCTCAGCCGTTCCTCATAAGGCCTGCTCTCCAGCCCCTCCACCAGCTTCGTTGCTCTTGTCTGGACTTGCTCCAGAGCCTCAACATCCTTCTTGTGGTGAGGGGCCCACAACTAAACACAGGATTCGAGGTGTGGTCTCACTAGTGCCGAGTACAGAGGGAGAAGAACCTCCCTGGACCTGCTGGCCATGCCATTTCTGATCCAAGCCAAGAAGCCATTTGCCTTCTTAGCCACCTGGGCCACTGCTGGCTCATGTTCAGTCGCTGTCAACCGGCACCCCTTGGTCCCTCTCCTCCAGCTCCAGCTGCTCCCCTGGCATCAGCCTCAGCCTGGTCATCCGAGCAGCACAGGTCCTGGAGAGCATAAAGTATGGGTATGAGCAGGATGCTCAGAGCAGCATTTCTCTGCAGCAACTCATGTAGCAACTCGTGTGTCAAGGTTGCCCCAGCTGAGTCTGAGATGGGTGCCAGGAATCTGTGGAAGTGGAGTAGATTGATGACACTGCCACAACAGGGAAAAATGTGGCCGAAAATGTAGCTATGTATTTTTTTACCCTGGAAATCTCACGTATGGTTTTAACTTTGTGGCTTTCTAGAAGCAAGAGAAAAAAAAAAGCAGATATAATTAAAACAGAAAGCAGCTAAAAAAAATAACTGCAAAGTTGAAGAGAAGAGAAGAGAAGAGAAGAGAAGAGAAGAGAAGAGAAGAGAAGAGAAGAGAAGAGAAGAGAAGAGAAGAGAAGAGAAGAGAAGAGAAGAGAAGAGAAGAGAAGAGAAGAGAAGAGAAGAGAAGAGAGGTTTAGGGTGTTTTTTACCAAGGTGTCAGCGCAATTATAGTGTATAGGTTATCGCTAACCTAAGCCATTGGCTCTGCTTTGAGAGGAGCAGCAGCTTGTAAGCCCAGCCTTGGGCTTGGGCTTCTGAATACTTTCACATATTTCAGCCCTGAACACTGCCAGCACCCAGTTTGGCCACTGAGGTTGCACAGTCCTCACTCACAAGCTCCCTTGTGCCAGGAAACACTTCAGACACAGTGGGATGGCTTTGATGCTGAGGATGATATGGAGGCTGGGGCAACAGGAGTCCCTGGGAGATGCAGGTTCACACCTTTGCAGGCCAGGCAGTCTTCAGCCAGTGCCCTCTGCTATGAAAAGAAAATGTTCAGCTGGTGAGCAAGTCCATGTGTCAAAGATTTCATGCACGGGCACATGATAGCACTCAGCTCTGGCACAGTCCATATGTGGTCTACCCGACTCTGAAAGTCTAAGTTTTTCCCTGTTCCCTCATCATGCCTGAGATGGCTCCCCAGCCAACTGTACCTGCACTCCATTCTCTGCACCAGTCATGCCTGGCAAATGCTACAAGATGACAGGAGCTCTGAAAGCAGCAATGCTCAGCAGCTACTCCATCTCATCGCTGCTTTCTCCATCCCATTGCTGATGGGTGTCCCAGAGCCAGCATGAGCCCTGCTCCGCACAGCCCAGGCTCCACAGGCTGGTTCCGCCAAAACTGCCAGCACTTTGCTGCGCCCACATCAAATCTGTGCTGAGGCAGCATCAGGACAGGGACCCTCACCCTTCTGCCTCTCTCCAGCACTGCAGGGCTCCTTGAGCAGGCTGAACAACCCCAACTCTCTCAGCCTGTCCTCAGATGGGAGGTGCTCCAGCCCTCGGATCATCTTTGTGGTCTCCTCTTGACTCCATTCCTGTGCTGAGGAAGGAATGTCCTTTATCTGTTTTAACCTGTTCTCTTCCAAGTTCCATCAAGTGTCCCTTAGCAGCTGCCTGAGAGTTAAGAACCACAGAACCAGCTTGCAGTTTGGTTTCCAGGTGCTTATGTCATGCTGATTCTCAAATGATACTCATCAACACTGACATCCAGGCTGAAATCCGCAGCTTTTTGTGGACACAATGATACTTCAAAAATTCACAAGAAAAACAAGCAACAACCATGGAGTTTGTATTTATTATTATAACGGTGAAGAGGCTGTTTTACTGATTTGTATTTACAAATCTGTTGGCAGAGAAAATAATATCAGCCTATTTTCAGCCCTGGCAAGAAGCATTCCTCTGTAATAGCAGCAAATGCCTATAGCTTGATTGGCTGCTACAGCTAAGTACAAGGAATAGCATGGGTCACCTATGCGGCAGTTGGCTGCAGCCAAAGCCCAGCACAGGCATTTACCACCCAAAGAAGGGAGCAGGGACTGCGTGGTGCTCGCCACCCAGGAGCAGGATGTGGCACACATGCCTGCTCAGCAATTTGAATCTCCCGGCCTGCCTACAACTCTGGGAAAGCAGCCTCGCATCTCCAGTACAAGTTGTTCAGTGCTTCAGGCCAAATCAAGCTGAATGACTTTGAAGCTGGTTGGAAAACTAGTTGGATGGCCGGGCCCAGAGAGTGGTGGGAAATGGTGTTAAATCCAGCTGGAGGTCAGTGACAAGTGGTGTCCCCAGGGCTCAGTGCTGGGTCCAGCCCTGTTCAATGTCTTTATCAATGACCTGGATGAAGGCATTGAGTGCTCCCTTAGCAAATTTACAGATGACACTAAGCTGTGTGGAAGTGTCGATCTGCTGGAAGGTAGGGAGGCTGCAAAGGGATCGGAACAGGCTGGACCGCTGGGCTGAGACCAATGGCAGGAGGTTTAACAAGGCCAAATGCCGGGTCCTGCACTTGGGGCACAACAACCCTGAGCAGCTACAGACCAGGAGAAGTCTGGCTGGAAAACTGCCTGGAGGAGAGGGACCTGAGGGTGCTGGTTAACAGCAACTGAATATGAGCCAGCAGTAGCCCAGGTGGCCAAGAAGGCCAATGGCATCTTGGCTTGGATCAGGAACAGCATGACCAGCAGGTCCAGGGAGGCAGCATCCCCCGCCAGGACCAGCTCATGCCACAATACATGAGTGACGTTCTCTTATCTGAAGCCAACTCCTGCCTCCAGAAGGGAGGAGGGGAGCATCATTGCCCCAGAAAGCAGCTTCTGATGGATGTTAGAACCCTTTCAGCGAACAATTAGTCCTGCAGCTCCAAGGAGGAGGGCTGCCCCTCTGACACACACTGCAAGGCCAGGAACCAGCTCCAGGGAGGAGGGCTGCCCCTCTGACACACACTGCAAGGCCAGGAACCATGGAATCTGGCCTGGCATGTCCAAGGACTTCCTGGTGCTAAACAGCCTGAGCCTTACAGGAGTGTCTAAGTCCTTGTCCTCAAGGTCAGATGCTGGGAGATGCTCAGGCTCTGACAAGGACAATGTAGGAAAACTAAATGGGGGGGAGAAGACTTCAGGCAGCCAGTAACTCCCCAGAGCTGTCTTGGACCCCAGGGCCAGTGGCTCAGATCAGCCCTTTGATGAAGCTCGTGTCCAGGTGCACGATCAGCATACGAAGGAAGGACATTTCTTTGCGTGTGTTCTCAAAGATAACACGGGGGTCGTCAGACTGGCAGCGCAGGCAGTTGGGGGCCATCACCATGGCCAGGTTATTCACATCCATCTTTGTTCTGCCCACATTCGATGGCTGAGCAAAGATCTGCAGGTAATAAGAAGACATTCAGCTAGAGCGATGGAAAAGGGCAAGAGACTCCAAACATGTGGCCAGAGAAGAGGTGCGAGCACAAATGAGATGTGGCCTCCCTGAAAGACAATGTCTCAGCCACTACTCATTCCCAAGAGAAGAACAAGTGCTCCAACACAACTCCAACAGCACAGGAGTCTCAGAACAGAGGTAACACCTTGCAGATCTCAACCTCTGGGATCAGCTTCATGGTCCACAAGAGCAGGAACATAGTTTATTGTTCCCATAAGGGTCAAGGCCAGCAGATCCCCTCTATCAATCCCATCTTAAACAAAGGTGAGATGTCCTAAACCCCTGACAATGGCCCACCACAGCCATCCCACTAACCATGCCCCATCTGCTCCAGGCTCCAGGCCAGCACAGGGGTACAGGGCTCTGGGGCCACCTACCTGCAGGAAGTGTATGAGGTAA
This sequence comes from Coccyzus lansbergi, assembly GCA_033558105.1. NCBI lineage: Eukaryota > Metazoa > Chordata > Aves > Cuculiformes > Coccyzidae > Coccyzus > Coccyzus lansbergi. The sequence continues at coordinate 407,227 of JAUMJK010000171.1, forward strand.
CACAGCACCAGCCTGTTGAGCTCTGGCAAATGCTGCACCACAGCAACAGCAGCGTCAGGGTTCTCGTAGTTGCTAATGCACTCTTTGTAGAACTGCTGGGGGATCACAGGCTCCTCCAGCTCCCGGTACCACAGCTTGAGAAGAGAGGCTGGGCAGGAAGCAGAATGTAAGAACAGCTCTGGTCACCTCCCCACCTCCTTCAGAGACAAACTTGGTAGCAGGACTGAATCCCTTGGGAAACGGGAGGACAGAGAAGGGATTCTGCATTTGTGCTGTTTTACCTTATTTCAGTCTTGGCTCTGAAATTCTCAGGCAGCAAAACTGGTCAGTTAGAGGTAAACAGTGGTTATTGTCTACTCTAGGAAGTAGATATGGGGCTGTCTAAAGGACAGGACAATGAGAATGTGGAGCTAGAGTGCTGCTCCTGAATGACTCCCAGCCGCCCTGCATGCTGCCCAGCCCCCTGCACTAGAGCCAGCTGGAGACTGTGGTCCCCTCACCACCCCCAGTTTTACTACAGGCAGTGTTTGGAAAGATAGCAGGATGGCACAGAATGAAAACCCATCTGGTGCAGGCAGCTTGTGTACACGTCCCCAGGCAGCAGCAGAGCTGAGCTGCTCTGGTGCCTTCCCCTCTGAGGCTGCAGCACACACACCCACTGTGTTCCCATACCTGGGATGTTGGGGTCACTGAGGCCACTTGGGATTCTCCACTGATCTACCTGCAACTTCAATGCATTGACTTCATCTATGTCCCCAGGTATCCTGCAAACAGAGATGTGGTAAAGGTGCTTTTGAGAGCAAACAGGGCAATGTGCCTGCTGTGGCAGCTGGCTGGCAAACCGTGGCTCCAAAGCTGCTGCCAGGGCCCTGGAGAGAAAGGAGTGTGTGACCGTGGCAGCGACAGCAGAGGCTCCTCAGAAAGCAGAGGTTGCCTGGTTTTACACACAGTCTTAAAGTTGGGGTAGAAGAAACACTTGTTTCTTTCCCAGTTAGACATCAACTATTGTCCTGCCCTCTGGAGTGTCTCTTTTCTGTAACCAGGTCTCTCTGCAGCATGTTCCATCCAAAGATGAGCAGCACTACTGCATTAGTATTAGTATAGTCATCAGTATTAGTATACTGATATTAGAAACCCTTACGCAGGAGAGCTGATTCTTTGCTTGCTAACACAAATCAAATTTAGCTACTTAAAACCTAACAGAAATCTCTAATAAAACCCCCAAAGCCCCCAAACCCACACCAGAATCCTGTACATTCACTACACAGATTCTTTCTCTCTCTTTAACTCCCCATGTCTTGTCCCTCAAGGCTGATGTGCAGCATCTGAGGAACTGCTCTGCCAGGAAGCCAAGCTCTTGTCTCCTCCCCCTGCTGGCCAACTACTGCTGTGGAAGCTGAAAGAAGCTCAGTGCCTTGCCTGGGTGTTGGCTGTCCTAAACAGGTCAGGTCACTCCTACACTGTCGCCTCTGTGCTAATGCAGGCAAACAGGCTAAAGCTACTTTAGGTAGTAATTCCTGAACATGGGAGAGGTTGGTGTTTTTCAAGTCCATGGCAGAGTGCTATTTAGAGGGAAGAGGAAACCTGTGGAGGTCAGTCTTGATTTCTTGGCTTTAAGGATTGACACACGGGTGGCTCAAAAGCAACAAAAGATCCTAAAAGCTCACCTGAAAATCCCTTCTGTCTGCTCTCCTCCCAGAGCCAGGACCTGCTGCGATAGCTGTGTCTGCACCCAGGGCAGCTTGTTCTCTGGGTACAAGTCCTGCTGCCGCTGCATGATCTCCTCCAGAGAGCTGCCAAAGAGTGATGGTGTCACGATGGCATTCCTGGCATGCACTATCTCCTCCACTGTCGGTTTACAGAGGCCCTGAGGACAGAAAAGAGTTCAGTGTAGCCTGGCTCACAGAGAAAGAGCAACCTGGGGACGATTGCAATGATGAGCCAGGAAGGAGAGGGTTTCCCACATGCATGGACACTTTGTGAGCCTCCTCTGCAGCTTCCACCTCCTAAAATCAGGAGGAGTTCAACTCATCAGGCCCCAGAGGAGCAGAGAAGCTGCTGCCCATTGGCAGGAGATGGGTTTGGAGAGTTTGGGCTGGTTTTGCATGGGTTTTGTTGCTGTATTTTGGGGGATGCTGCTCCAGCTGTAGCTCTGCTTGCTGGTGCAGTGGGAGGAAGGATGGACCCCTGGCCTATCCCTGACCACGGAGAGGTCAGCAGAGGGCATGTGTACACTGGCTCAGTGCTAGGCAAGCACTGGGCCATGGAACAGCTGAAAAACAGCCTTTGGGGAAAGGAATTCCAGCTATGGCCAACTCTAGGGAAGGCTTCGCTTTCAGGGGTGCTAAAGCTCTCTGAAAGGCAGGCACTGAGACCTGTTGCTTCTGAAAGACACAGACACTTTTAAGGGACTTTGCATCTCCCCTGGTAGGGACTGGGAGAAACACAGAGCTCTGTCACAGGGAGACAAGCTGCCCAGCGCTGTGGCCATTCAGCAGTGACCTTGTTGAGCGGGAGGCATGATGGGGGAAAGCTCCCGCTGACCCCGCAGAGGGCAGCAGTTACGTGTGATGCGTGTCCAGAGATTTCCTCTTCTGCACCCTTGGGGATGCTGGGAGCCTTCATACCCCTAGAGGTATTTCAGCTATTATCTCCCTGTACATAGCGTCCACATGGCAGGGAGGCCCTGGATTGTTTTTGCAGAAAGAAAACATGCCTGGATCTCACTCAGAGACGTGGGATGGACGCACTGGGGCTGCCTGCCAGCTTTCACAGCCCCACACAGCACTGTGTGGAGGGAAGGGAGGGGGGATGTTTGCAGACAATGCAGAGCACAGAGTCTCCCCTCTGCATCAGCCATCTCTGCTGAATTGGGAACAAACAACTCTGCACTAAACCAGCTTGCAAGGCCTAGCCCACAGTGGCACAGGGAGCCTCTTCCCTTATATGAAGAACCCAAACACTGGGCACCCCTGCACAGACAGCTCCTCCTACACTGCAGACAGGCAAACAGCAAGTTCATCCTCGCATTCCTAAGCAGAGAGCACCTACTGTGTGACCATTTGACCGCCAGCTCGGTGGCATTGCTGTCTACCAAGAGGATGGTGGGATCTGGGCAGAAGACTTCTCCTGCATGTCCCTGGGAAGATGAGCCCAGAGCAAGCCTCTCTCACTCACTCTGCCTCTATTTCCAATCGCTGAATCAGTGGTGACCTCCATGAGAGCCACAAGATTGACTGCTCTGGGTCCTGGGAAGCAGAGCAGGCAGCCTAGAGGCATCAGGGCCAGGGCAGCCACTTACCTTTTTGCCTCCAGTGACAGCTACTTTCTGGAGTTTCCGGTAGCAGTATTTGGCGTAGGTGCTGATGGGCAGACCTAGGGGTGAGGAGAAACAAGCAATCAGCCCGCAGCACCACACACTTAGCACAGCAGAGCCTTCCGATGGCACCAGCACAGCACCTTGCACCGACACAGCCGCTCTGCTTTGGCACAGCCCATTGTGTGGGCAGGACAGAACTTCACGCTGAGCACCCTGAAGACTCCCAGACCCACTGCCTCATGGCAGGCAGCACCAGGGCAAGGCAGTGCTTGGGCCTGCGGGAATTTGTCTGCTGAGTTAAGGCACCTCCCACCAGCTCCTGCAGAGGCAGCCTGACCCCATCCCAACCTGAGGCAAGGCGGCCGATTGGGTTCACAGCCCAGACACACATGCAAGCATGAGTCCTTGCTCCCAGCGGTACAGCTCACAGGCACTGGGCTGGGTATTTATGTAGTGCCACACCTCAGCCAAAATGACACAGACCTCCTGGTGGGAAAGATGTCCAAGTGTTTTAAACAAATTGTTTACAATTCAAGAACTGCAGTCCTGGGCCAGTGAGAGGCAGTAGCAGAGGTGTGTGGAGCCATAGAGCCAGCCCCAAGAGTGAGCTCAGGATGCCAGGAGATGCATGGGAAGACAGCAGGGTTCCCAAAGACCCACAGAAGGCTTCCATGCTCTCCTCCCTGCAGCCTTCCTGGGCCTGACCCTGCACGGTGCGGCTGGGGCGCACTCTGTGACAGGAGGCAGAACACACAGAGCTAGTCCCCCTGTGGCACCAAGAGAAATGTTTGCACTGACAGAGCACTGATTGCTGGGAGAGTTTTTGCAAACCGTTGCCCTTTTGTTCTTTTTCAAGTCCAACCCAAGCTGTTCACTGAAAGTAGTGAATAGATCTGTCCTATTTGATTCTCTGCCAGGCTCAAAGCTCGCAGCACAGTTCAAAACACTTGTGTCTTTTACAATTGTCATTCTGGTCAGATGCTGCTTGTTTCAGAGCAGCCCTTCACACATCCTGTGGCTTAGGTATGCTGGTCAGGAGCCTGGAGTCCCTCAAAACCTCTCAGTGCAGGGACAAGCTCTTCCCAAACAGAACAACAATCCACAAAGGTGGGAGATGCGCTTTTCCGATTTCCCTTGTTCTCCTCTCAGCCAGCAGATGAGCCACAGCCCTCCACTCCCCATGCTGGAACCAGCCCCCTTGGCCCCAGTCAGCTCTACCTGGCTGGAGCAGAGCCTCTCCGTAATGCTGCAGTGAGGCTGAAGGATGAACCACAGCATCACTCTCTCTGCAGTCAATGGACAAGAAAGTCAGTTTTAAGAATTTCTCTCTCTTGGCATTATCTAAAGCAAAATATTCCCCATATGCAAAAATCCTGCTAATCCCAGTCATGATTTATACTGGAAACATCTAAAGATTAAAGGAAACAAAACCAATGAGCCGCATTGTGATGCTTCAGTGTTTTAAGTTATGACTTCTGCTGTTAAAATGTACAGACACACCCAGAAGCAAAGTGTCATCTGCTTCACAAAGGACCTAGCTGCCTTGAAGAGCCTGCACATAGACTGAAGGAGATGTGGAGAGGCTGGGAAGGAAGCAGCAAGCTGGAGTAGAAAACACAGTGATGAGGAGCAGACTTCAGCATTAGTCTCTGCTTTTCCAAACCAGCAACCTGTCTTGGCCATCTGGCTGCTTTTAAAACACTCAACTAGCGAGCAGCTCTGTGCAGGAGCCTGTCCCACACACATGGCTCTCCTCACCAGCAAGCTTCTTCCACACCCCAGCTCACACCCGTGGCACAGGGATGCGCAGCTCTACCTGCTCCAGTGGGAAAGGGCTAACACTGACAGCAACCCCACTGCCCTGGGCACATCGTGAACACATGAATTCCAAGCCGATCCATTATTTCCAGTTGGTACCACAGCAGCCTCAAGAGTTTGGGAACAGGAGACTATCAACAATTCCCACAGGGTAAAAAGGGTTTACAAAGGGAAATATTTTTTCCATGTGCTGGCCTAGAAACATTTCAAAAGAATTTTTGAAAAACCTCACTTTTATAACAAGTAGATATCCGGGCAGGGCAGGAACACATATTCAGGAACAAATGGAAAACTTTCCTGCCAAAAATTGTCTTAAAAAATGCAGCAAACTCTGGATTCAGAGCCTGGGCATGGGACACGTATCTCAGCACAGCAGAGGCTATCATTTCAGCATTTCTGACCTACCTGGCCTCTCATGTGCCTGGCAGTCAGAGGAAACTCTCAGCAATGCTTCTCCATCACCATATCTACCTGAGGAATGTCATGCTTTGACAGCCGAAGGGATCGCACAAGTCTGAGAAATGAGTATTCCTCTGCAAACATCTCCCCAAGGTGACAGGCTACCAGCAGGTGGGGACACTCTGAGGCACTGGACCATCAACCACTCATTGACAGAGCTCCCTTTGCTGAATTTGTTCCTTTTCTTCCTACACCCATTTACACTCATACCCCATACAAGCCCCTGCTTTGCAGTCTCCTGATGAGTTCATTTTGTGCCTCAGGACAGAACACTATTAAAACCCAACAACAAAACCTGGTGGATTCCAATCCTTCTGCTAAGACAAATAATTAGAAATGTTCCTCCTTTTGCTTTCCCCAGGTGACCTGCAGTTCCTCTCAGCCCACTGACCTTCTCCCCTCTTCTCTTCCCCAGGTCCAGCTCCTCTGCTGCACTCACTGGCCTGTGAGGGACCATGGGCAGGACACGCAGAGCAGACAGCACAACCGTGGCCAAGTGCTGATTTGCTTTCTGTCCCTTTCTACATAGAATCATAGTATTGCTTGGCTGGAAAAGACCTGTGAGATCATCAAGTCCTGTCCATTACTAAACTGGATCCCTTAGCACCTCCTCTACACATCAGTTAAACCCCTCCAGGGATGATGATTCCACCACCTCCCTGGGCAGCCCGGTGCCTGAGAACCCACTCTGTGAAGAAATTTTTCCTTATGTCTAACCTGAACTTGGCCTAGTGCAACCTGAGACCATTTCCTCTCATCCTATCGCCTGTCACCTGGGAGAAGAGACCAGCATCTTCCTCAGTCCAACCTGCTTTCAGGCAGTTGTAGACAGCGATGAGGTCTCCCCTCAGACTCTTCTTCTCTAGGCTAAACAGTCCCAGGTCCCTCAGCTGCTCCTCATAAGGCTTGTTCTCTCTTCCCCAGCTCTGTTGCCCTTCTCCAGACATGCTCCAGCCTCTCAATGTCCTTCTTGCAGCGATGCTCCTCATCCTCTGTTTAGTTCCTGACTGCTTCCCAGCAACGTATGAATCTCTAGAAATTCATATACAGGCTGCAGAATGTCTTTCCTCCTGGAAACAGCGCCCTGGGAGCTGGTTAATGCACATGCAGTTAGGGATGTCTCCCCTATGTAGAACACTGGTCTTCTTAACGCTGCTTTCTCTGCTGCTCAATTGCTCAATTCCTCACCCTTATGAGATTCCTCTGTACACTCAGTTTTTACAGCCCTGAATAATTCTGTACCAACACCAAGCTGCCTCTCACTGTTTGCCTCCTTGCACAGACCCAAAGCCCAGCTGACATTCCTGCAAGATCAGCAGACTGTCCTTCCAAGAACACAGCATTTATTTCTATCTGTTATTCTTCTGCCTTCCAGTGGGTTATTGATCCATTAAAAGACCTCACACCACTTTCACATTTCATTTACTCACAGAGAATTATGCTAGAAAATGAAGATGGCACAGGTAAGCGTAGGAAACTCCAGAACCATTTTGTTGGGTGCATGTCAGATGAGGAATGTTTACTCACCCAAGTGTTTACTTACAAGCTTCCACACTGTGTGCATGGGAAATCACCGCTCTAACTCCAGTTTTCACTGACAGACTTACACATATGCCTACATACCTCCTACTCAGTTTGTTTGAAGATGATACATTAAATTGCCTTACAGATCCCTGCTAAATTATGGCTACAGCATCCATAAGCATTGAAGTATTTCAGACCTATGAATGTACTTCTTCACACAGCAGCCTTGCACCTTCAGGAGCTGCATCCCACCCAACCCATCACCCATCGAGCAACCAGGGCCAGTGGAGCAGATGCAGGTGTACCAGGGCAAAGCCTGATCTTTCCAAGCACCTGGTGCATTCCAGCAGGATCCCCTGAGGTCAGACCCCACACAAAACCCTCGGTGTTGTCACTTGTGAAAAGGCTGGATCAAGGACCTGCTGGCCCTCCTGACTCCTCTGCTGCACTCTCACCTTCTTCACAGAAGCTGGCAGGAGCTGGCAGCCCAGCTCATTAATTCTGTCACCCCAGTTCACTGCCAGAGCCAGTCTTCTGTTCCAGGAAGGGTCCACCAAAGGGAACAGCCTGGGACCAGTCCCAGCTGAGGCCACAAAGGCACTCTGGACTCTTAAGTGCTTCATTCTGGAAACTTCATGAAGCTATCCTGGCATCCTTTTTCATAACATTCCATACAGATATATATATATATTAAATGTTAAATGTATTTCTTATTTCAGTTAAGAACTACCTCTGTCCTCCTGAGCATATGCAGCACACAACGCAGGCAGCAATTGCAGAGAAAAGCCTGCTCAGCCCACAGAGCACACCCTGTGCAGGGCAGTCTCTGTGCAGTTGTCTGATAAAGATATCAAAGTCCATCAAAATGACTTTTCAAAGGCTCAGAATGAACTTCCTTGGGCCTGAACAGAAAAGGAAAAAAACATACCCCTACCAGAAATCTAACCTCCCTGTGTAATTTCAGGCCTCTGCTCTGAATCCACTGGAGACAGAGAAGCAATGGGACGCTCTTCGGCAGGGCTGTTACTAAGGGGCCTCCCCAGCCCCTTCCCTGGCTTGCAGCTACCTAGAGTGAGCAGGGACACAAGGCAGCACCCGCTGGCATCTGCAGCCCACACGCCTGCCTGCTTGCCTCACGCAGGTCTCAGCAACACAAGGAGCTGGACTCCAGTTCTCCCAGCTTAACAATATTGAGACCATACGATATAAACTGTTGTTTGATAGCAATTCAGTGCATTGGCTCAAGTTTCCTGAAAGCAATATAAAGCAAGTGGAATGGACTTTGTCTAGCAAGACTTTAGCCATAGAAAGTACAACCCCATAGCCAGGAGTTAAACCTGAGGCTAGGGAATACATGAGCTCTTGTTTATCCAACAGAGATGCTATTGCAGGTCCTGAGCTGCAGAGTGCAGGGAGAGCAGACAGGGGGAAACCAACACTGGAGAGTAAAAGGTAGTGCTCTTTGCTAGATATTAATGTACCCCTTCAAGGTCCTCAGGCTGGGCAACAGTTTACAAACCCCACTGCTACAGTTAAGACAGGTTCTTCTCAACACAACTCGTATGGCTTTTAGCACTGGAACATGCTACAGGGAACCCATGGCACACACAGACCAAATGAATTACAGCCCTGAGTCTGCAATCCACATGAAAATCCCTTTTCTCACACAACTGTGAGTGCTACTCTGCCACCCATCCCGCATGATGCCCAGCTGCCACCCACACTGCTGAGCCACGTTCTGGTCAAACCCCTCACACCAGTCAAGTTCCCCAAAACAGTCTGATTTTCAGTGGAGCTCAGTATTCCTGCCTGTCTGGTCAGCACAGCCTTTGGATCCCTGCCTGCGGTGCCTGCCTTTACCTTCATCTTCAGTGTTCTGCTTCCTTTTTTTCCTGGATTTTGAGTTCTTCTTGTTTTTCAGATCCACAAGCTCCTTGATGCGCTGGGCGACTGCAAATTCAAGAGAGGCACTGGATTAATACTGTAGAATGATAAAATACCAAAGCCCAGCCCTGCCCTTAGCTATAGTAGCCAGCCTGACTCCAGTATGAGGGCTGCCTGGGGAAGGGTCCTGTACCACAGTCAGCCCCGAACACACCAGATTGAGGGGCCCACAGCATCACTCCACTTCTTCAAAGGGCCAAATAGTTGAGAGGGACTCCAGGCAGCAAGCTTATACCTAAATAAACTTAATGCCTCAACATCAGCAGAAGGAGCAACTCACTCAAACAGTTGTTACTCCTCTGTGCTGCCTGGACCCTGATGTTTGCAGAGGGATCCCTGGCCCAAGTGCAGCTGCAGGGAATGGTTTTGGGGAGGGGTGACAAGGGCTTAGGTTCCTCATGAAAACCCAAACCAGTGCTGCACATCCAGCAGTTCAGTGAAGGAGACCCATGTTAAGGCTACAACATGAAACCAGAAGGCAAAGGCACCCCTGTGTCCCCATCGCCACACACAGGGCAAGAGGAGCTGGAGCAGAATCTCTGCAACCACCTTGGAGATCAGGGCAGGAATTTAATCTGTGTTTGAAGCCCTAGGTGCAAATGGATTCTCTGGTTCCTTGTCTGAGACTGGACAAGACAGAGAGCACTGCCAAAAGAGTGACATATCAGCCAATAACTATCCTCCGGGCTGATACTTGGCTATTTTTGTCTTTGCAAGGGATGCTGTGGCAATTTGAAGTTGAGGCAATAACTGAATATAGGATGGGTTGGTCCCCAAAGCTTCCGAAGGACAGAAAAAGCACATCTACTAGCAACAAAGCCAGCAATCCTTCAGCACCCCCAGCTGTTTGTCAAGCTAAGGCCTGTTTGTAATGGTTCCCCTACAAAATTCTATATTATCATTCATCTCCTTTTTAGCCTGCTTTAATGAATGTTGAAATAAATCATGTCTCCAGAGAACTCAAGGAAACTGGCCTTGGTGGGTCCAAACCAGCTTTTTTTCAGTGCTGATCTCACCTCACTGATCACAGTCTAGACCTCTGAGCACAGTCTAGGGCTGGAATTTCTTTGCCAGACACAAGTGAGAATTCTTCCTGCCAAGGAAGGATAAATTCACCCAGCAAATGGTGCTCTCACTGACAAAACCCCAGCCCTGGCTGGCGATTACCTGTATTTTTAAAAGCCAGGCAACTCTGACAAGTGGCAGGAACCACCGGAGAGCTGCTGGGGACAGCAGATATGCAAGAGACACTTACTGTTTTCATCACTGTCAAGGTGACGATAAATGTAACCTTCCAGATAAGACTGAAATTTGGGTGATGGGGAGAAAAAGGCCAGACTGATGGCCATCAGTTCCCAGCCCCATGCCAGACTTCGGTAACACGTATTATCTGTTGTCTGACGGATCAGTTGTATGTAGAGCTCATCCCGTAACCCCTGCATGCTCCAGCACTTGGTGACTGTGACCAATGCCACATGATTTCGGTCCATGCGAGTCTGACGATCTCCCATGTAGCTCTGCACTAGTTTGAACATCTCACACGCCTCTTTTTTGATGGTACGGTTGCTAGTGATGAGCATTGGCTTTTTGATGGAGCCGCCATTCCAGGAAAGCATGTTGGAGATGGAGATCCTTCGGCGGAAGATGCCCTGTGTGTGCATGTTTAGGTTTTTGGAAGCCCAGTCTGCCATGCTGCTCTGAGAGATGGGCTTCCGTAGAGTACTGTAAGGAAAATTATATCCCATGCAACTGCCAGGCTGGCCACTGCTGTCCTGCTTGGGGTTCAACTCTATTGTCCCAGGCTGTAATGGAGAACAAACAGGTTACAAGCAGCTCAGATGCCTCCTTATCCTGCTAGGAAAACATCAACAGTGAATCACGAAGTTACCAGCAATGACAGTGGTGAATCTGTACAAAACACAATTTTGTGCATAATCAGTGCCTGAAGTCTGCAGTTTTGCAGGGGCCTGGCTGGCACTGAGGCTGCTTCCCAAGGGAAGCATTAGAACATGGAGTAACGGGGCTGATCGTCCAAGCTATCTCAGCACTCTTAGGACAGTCCCAGAAGGAGCTGGGATGGTTCCTGGAGCAGCAGTGGACACCAGACACACAGCAAGGAGCAAAGTTTCCCCTCCATTCTTCACCTCTCAGTTCCTGTGGAGCCACAGGAGGCCAGGAGGTGTGTGGCAATGTCAGGAGGTGGCAGAGCCTAGACAGGCCACAGCACAAGTTTCCTTCTCACCTTTACTCTTGTGGCCTTTATAATCCCACAGACCATTCTTTCCTTTACTAGTTTTCCAAGTTCTAGCGCCAAGATCAACCCAAATCAAGACAGTGAGAGCCCATCAGAAGCTGCTGAGCCATGGGCAGTTCTGCTGAGGCATTCAAAACATGGATCACAGTTCCACCATGACCCTCCCAGAAGAAATACTGCCCAGACTCAGACATAGGGCAGGAGAAGCTGGGACAGGCACAGTGGAGCGTGGGCATAACTATTTTGGAGGATAAATGGCATTTGAGCTGGTGAAGTGCAGGAGGTTGGATATCTGTGTGAGTCAGCTTCCATCACCAACAGAACTTACAGACTCCACAAATTGCCAAATACGCCCTAGTCCTCAGCATCCACAGGGAGGATACAGACTGTGGCTATAGACCCAGTACTGCTGCGGGTGTCCTTGCACAGCACTTGGGTACACCTTTATGATGAGATCCCTTTCATAATTTCATAACCAAGATAGGCATAATCGTCCTCAAATTAAATCCAAATTGTTCACAAGTCTTGGGTTGCTTTTGCTCCAGGAACTAGGGTCTGCTGCTCCCCACCTGCAGGCTGCAGGGATCACTCATGTGCTCCACAGACAAGACCTTTGCTCACATGTTCACAGAGATACACAGCAGACAAAGACCTCCCTTCCTCCCAGACTGTGTACGCAGCTTCTACACGCAGCCCTTGTCCATCCTTCTTCCCCAGTGACTGCTACAGACAATTATGTTATTAGAGCTTTGGTAGTAAAGAATCACAGAATCACAGAACAACCAGGTTGGAAGGGACCCATCGGATCTTCTAGTCCAACCATTCCTATCTAACACTAAACCAAGTCCCTCAATACCCCATCCACCCGTGTCTTAAACACCTCCAGGGAAGGTGACTCAACCACCTCCCTGGGCAGTACGGATCCCAAGAAAATGATGTGCAACTACTTGTGAGTAGAAAGCACTCATTTTCCTCATTCAGAATTCTCTGTTTCAGATAGAAGTGGCAGTTTGGGACACATATGGAACACAAACACCCAATTTGTTTTAGGAAGCAGACTTTTTGTTAGAATTAACTTTCCCTCATAAAGTGACTAAGAGCCCACTCTTCGCTTTGCATTCTCCCAGGAGATCTCCAGGAAAAAGCCAAACAAGATTATTTTAAGGTTTGGAGGTTTTAAAGGAAGATAAAGAAACAGAAATCTTGTAAATTTTGGCTTTGGAGTGGAAAAAGTGAAACAAAACATGCATTTTCCTTCTGTGCAGATCTCCTTTAATGTGCACCATGCTCTGTTCCAGTCCTGGCCCACAGTCAGCCCCAAAATCCATGTGAGCTACTAAAAACTTAGAGCAAATTAGTGTTTTCTTCTCAGTAAGAAGGAACTGCTGAACTCACAACAAAGGATGGGCAGTCCAACCCTTCCTATCTCATGCCCAACATGTACCTACAAGTGGATGATGGGATCAGCAAACACCACACTCCACCTCTTCTTGCCTGCCTGAGGCACAACCATTTCTCCTGCTTTTCTATTTTGTTTTGGTTTTTTATCCCTTGGGTTACCCCTCTGCTTCCTCACCCTCTCTGAATTCACTCAACACTGTCTAAAAGCCCTGTCTGCAGTGCTCTGTCATCTCCACCCTCACTCTCCTTCCATCCACTCTCCAAGTCCAGGGCTGGCTTTCCTCCTACCACCCCAACTGCTCTTTCAGTATGCTAATTCTGAGGATTCACCTCCTCATACTCTCTAAAGTCAACAGGCTATTGGGTCTCTCCTCTTCTCTCTCTAGAGTTCATCATCTCTCAGATCTAGTTCACACAACCACCCAGCTATTACCTTTGTGCTGACAGCATGCATCCACCTCTGCTCAACCTGTCCTAGAACTTCTGCCCATCCTCCTTGGATAATGAATTTCCTCATCTTCCAGTCCTCCTCTCCATCACACAGGCCCAGCACAGGATGTCACTGGTGACTCAAGCCACATACAGTGCCATTGTCAGGCAAGGCAATGATTTTGCTGCCGTATTCTCTGCAACCTCCTTCCTGTTACTTGGACTCTTACATAGAATCACAAAATGGTTTGGGTTGGAAGAGACCTCATTAGGTCATTGGGCACTGGAACAGGCTGCCCAGGGAGGGGGTTGAGTCACCTTCCCTAGAGGGGTTTAAGGGACGGGTGGATGAGGCACTGAGGGACATGGGTTAGTGACTGATGGGAATGGTTGGACTCGATGATCCGGTGGGTCTCTTCCAACCTGGTGATTCTATGATTCTATGATTCAAAGCCTATCCAGTCTCACCCCTGCCATGGGCAGGGAAACTTCCCACTGGATCAGGTTGTTCCAAGCCCCATCCTACCTGGCCTGGAACACCTCCAGGGATGGGGCAGCCACCACTGCTCTGGGCAACCTGAGCCAGGGAGTCCCCATCCTCACAGCAAAACATTTTTTCCTGAGATCTCATCTCAATCTCCCCTCTTTCAGCTCAAAACCATTCCCCCTCATCGTATCCCTGCCCTCCCTGATCCAGAGCCCCTCTCCAGCATTCCTGGAGCCCCTTTCAGTACTGGAAGCTGCTCTAGGGTCTCTCTGGAGCCTTCTCTCCTCCAGGCTGAGCAACCCCAACTCTCTCATCCTGTCCTTGTATGGGAGGTGCTCCAGCCCTTGGATCATCTTTGTGACCACCTCTGGACTCAATCTAATGCATCCATACCCTTCAATCTCAGGACCTTTTCTGCAAATACAATATTTATTTATTAACTCATTGCCTTTACCACAACATACATCTCCTTACATCTTCCATTGCATTCTCTCTCTCCATCTTATCATACATGAAGTACCATTCTTCATTTCCAAGGTTATTCACAGCCTTTTCCCACTCCACCATCTCTTGTGCATAATCAAGACATCAAGTCTCAACTCTCCCTGTCAATACAATGAGGTGTAACACATCCAGAAGACCAGAGAGTGTTCTTCCAACAAGGCTAAAGAGGCTGGGAAATGAAATTGCTGCACTATTAACTGTAAGTCATGTAAGCTCAGCCTGGCTCTGCGCCTGAAGAATGCAAAACACAGAAACACTACACCAGTCACGGGGTTTCAGGTGAAAGCAAGGCACAATTGATCAGAAATTACAATAAAGAGAATGCACACACATCAAACTGATACTGTGGGGAAGCATCAGTCTGGCTTTTAGAGGAAAGTGACACCACACAGTGCTTCTGGAGCAGTCTAAAATGGTCAAGGAGCTCTGCCAAGTTTCTTCCTGAAAGGCTGTAGACTAGTACACAGGAGAAAAGACAGAACAAAGGTTTACAAGAATAGTCAGTGTTCATACTGGAGGATTGTTATCAGCTCTCACAGAGAGATGTAGAGACTCGGGCTGCTCAGTAGGAGTGAAATAATTGAGAGTGAGCAAAGAGACAAAACCTTCACAGGATATAAAATTACCTACATAAAACCTAAGTCAGAACTTGAACCATGAAGCAGAAGGTTCCCTGAAGTCCAAACAGGAAAAAAGATGGCAAGCTAAATTCTGCGGAAATGCCATGTTATAGAGAAACATTAAGCTGGGGTCTCCACCTGCAAAGCTGCGAAGCTTTGTGACCTGTTTGCTAATCTGCCAAGCACAGACATGTTCCACCCACAAGCACATCCATCAAACCCACTGAGAAGCCCAGAAAAGGGGTGCATTGGACCCAACACGGATGGGAAGGTACCTGGGAGGAGTGGCGTGTAGCATCTGATGAAGCCAAACTTGCCTGGCTAGTCACATTCTTTTCTAACGAATCTATTTTCTCAAAAGTCCTCTTCTGCCTTACTGTGTCCTGTGGAGCAGCCACATCTTCAGGCAAGTTCCCTCTGTTCTCCAGGCCTTGCCTATACAGAGACCTATTGCTAGCTGAGACATCATCCCTTGAGCTCCGGCTGATGCACTTTCTCAAGTGGTCAGACTGAAATCTGACTTTGCTGCTCTCTGCTGGGATGCCACTCTCCAGACTTTCAGTGTCGAGGCTGGCTTTGCTTCCTCTGTAAGCTGCTGACCTGCCCACCACAGCACGCATCTCAGCAATCAGTTTATCATTCAAAGCGGTGACCTCGCTGCTGCTGCCTACAGAGCCAGGTCTTCCTTGACCTGTTCCTTGCCTCCTTCCTTTCCTTTTTCTCAGGTTTGGAGAAGGGCCAGTTGAATAACCAGAATCCTGATGGCTTATACCGGTTGGGTAGTCCTGAGTTTGCAGGCTGTTCTGCCGACTGTGGTGGGCTTCCATGTTTTTGAGGACATTGGCTTCCAAGATCCTCCAGGACTGCTTGAAACTGTCCTTTGAAGCAAGCTGGCCAGGTAGTTTAGCAGAGGCATCAGCTGTTGCAGCAGAAGGGTGAGAGAGTTTGGAAGACTGGTCAATGTTGACCATGTGTTTTATATATTCTCTGCCAGCCGGGCTGTATTCAGTGGAAGAAGGATTCCTTGCGTGCTTCTTTGCAGCTTGCTGCTGTTGTGTACTTGGATGCTGTAATAATTTGGTTGGCTGCAGATGCTTCTTTAAGCTATTGCTTGGAGACCTTGGTGGGGATATCCCACTCATACTGACACTTTCCGTGTCCATATCTACTGGTGGTTCATCATAAATTGGAGATTCCAGAGACGGCTCATCATATATAGGTGCAGGGGAGGCATACCTGGGAGATGCGGGCTGGGTGGCTCCTGTCTGGCTCCTTGAAGGTGTTTGAGAGGTTGGACCATTCATCAGCACTAGGCAAAACCCACCGTTTTCCATCTTCTTGACCTGCATAGCTTGCTTTGTTTCTCCTGTTGGCATTTGCTTTGTGGCTCCAGGGCTCTGCGACGTAGATTGAGGCTGAGCGTATATGGCTGACTTTGGCAGAGATTTCTGGCTGCTGGCCTCTGGAGCGCTCTGCAGCTGAAGAGAACTGTCTGACGAGCTCTGTACCTGCCTCAGACTGTTCACTTTGACCAACATGGCTGCTTTCGTGCCTGGCAGAGGCTGCCAGTGGGTAGGAGTCTCCCTAAAGGAAGGAAGATAAAAATACAGGGAGTTATTTAAGAATTGTATTAACTGCAGTATGCTCTACTTCCACCCAAATACCCATCTGGGCATCCCAAAGTGCCCAGAGATTCCCCAACCAGTTCTATCAGCTCTTCACTGCTTTTTCCTGGAGATCCCCTTCCCAAAAGAGAAATACATTGTTGTTGCACACATGATAAATTTCTGAGTCACGCACAGCAGAACAACAAGATGAAACAAGTTCATCACACTGTAATCTGTCTGGTATCAGCAGCACTGAGATAGGAAACGGTCTATGCTTCCCAAGGCTCATTAGCTGGGATGGCACCGGAACGACCAGCTGCAGATCAGTAAACTATCCTGGAGCACTAAAGCAGCGAGCTGGAAAATAACCCCAAGTGTCTGCCTTCAGACTATGATGACAATCCTTCCAGAACACGTGATTTTTGTGCTGTATATTTCAAAACACACATTTTGCAGATGAACCTTGAGGTCTATTGGAGGCATATGAGGGTGGACAAACTCAGTCCTCAGGACGTGTGTTCCATTCTCGCACAACTCACTGAGCCTTTGCAGAACATCCTCCCCGACGCAGTCCAGTTCAGATGTCCTCAGATCTGGTTCCCTTGGCCAAACCTTCTGGCTTTACTCACCTCTCATGGGTGTGAGGCCTTCCTCAGCCAGGAGCACCCTGTGACCCATGGGTGGTACTCAGGATTCACCACAACCTAGCATGCCCACTGCTACATCCCAGCCCAAAGGCACACCCTGGCTAGAGCTGGTCTGTCTTTGGCAGCTCTGAGGAAAAGTGAATGGTCTGGTTAAACCAGCCTGAGCTTCCAGGTCTTCAAAGAAACTGCTGTCCCCAGGAAAGTCTCCTTTAACCCAGACCCATTTTGCCTCCTCCCTCATGTATCTGCCACCAGCTGTCACTGGGTAAGACTAGCAGGTACACTCCTGTACACTGTCTGTGACAGAAGATGTTCCCATAATAACTTCATAGCCATTTTGCACTACTAGAACCTTCACACTGTTGCCCATCCTGTGCCAGTGACCTGTCTTCCATGGCCCCTGCGCAGACAGACCCACCCCCACTGTGTACCCAGAGCTGCCTCTCAGTGAGTGCCCTCACCTTGTGCCTTCCCTGACAAGCCCCAGGGTATAAGGACATCCCAACCCTCTTTCACTCTGCTCCTGATCTCCAGAGACCTTTGACATGCTGGATCCCAATGCCCTGCAGCACGGCTGCCCTGGCTGTGCTCTGCCTGTGCTCCCAGCCATGGTTCTCCCACCCACGGCTCTCCCACCCACAGGGCACATCTACCCCACCAGGACACAGAAAGGCAGCCCCACATCACTATGGGTGCGCTATTTCCCCTGCCTGACACCCAACATTCCACATCTGCTCCCACTCACCCTACTCCTAAGGGGCTGGTATGCCCCTGCCCCTTCCCCATCCACCGCTGACCACAGTTTTGGCAAAATATCCTCTCTGAGATCTTCAGCACAGTGATGCAGGCTGGTGCTGCCATGCTGTGGGCACAGCTGCTGGCTCCCAGACAGGGTTCAAAGGCCACTGCCACCCTCCGGTCACTCTGTGCCATGTGGCCGCCTTTGTAGGGCCTGGTTCCTTCCCTACAACAGACACGACTCTGCCTCATGCAACCACCCAGGTGTCCGGAGGAGGTCTGAGAAACAGCCACTGTCCTCTGCTTCCCATTCCAGGGTCCTTTGCTCTGGGACCTCTCCCAGCACCTTCCGCTGCAAAGGGCACTGCTCAAGATCGAGACGCCTGTGCCATGAGGAAGAACTGTCCCACTGCCACCACAGCAGCCCAAGAATGACCTGAGCCCCACCCCAAGAGCAACTTCTTGGGAAACACTGAGAGATTTGGGATCGGTCTCCACCTACCTAAGCTGCCAGCAAACTCAGCCCTGTTCTCCTGCTTTGTCATCAGGAGCCTAAAGCAAGCAGTCTGGGAAAGCTGGGGAGGGGCTCTGGATCAGAGAGGGCTCTGGATCAGAGAGGGCAAGGATAGGATGAGGGGGAACAATTTTCAGCTGAGAGATGGGAGATTGAGATTAGATCTCAGGAAGAAATGTTTTCCTGTGAGGGTGGGGAGGCCCTGCCCAGGTTGCCCAGGGCAGTGGTAGCTGCCCCATCCCTGGAAGTGTTCCAGGCCAGGTTGGATGGGTCTTAGAGCAACCAGATCCCTGGGAGATGTCCCTGTCCATGGCAGGTGGGTGGAACTGGGTGGGTTTTAAATCCCTTCTGACCCAAACTGTTCTGTGAGCCTCTTATTCCATGGTCACCAGCTCATCCTCTGCCTGCCTCTTCCCAGAGGCACAATTCCTGAAGCAGGCAGTAACCGCCAGCAGTACCGACTGCCAGCAGAGCCAAGCAAGAACACAGGCAAGGAATGGCCAGTGGTAGGGGCAGGACAGAGGTGGCACTCATGAGGACACATGGCCATGCAACCCACCAGGCCCTGCTCCCTGGGGCTACAGGGATTTCTTACACTTGTGCCTTCCTCCTGCATGCAGACAAGCTCTGATCCCAAGTACAGTCATTGCTAGAGACCCAGCAGTTCCTCGAAGAGCTCCTGGCCTAACAGGAAAAACCAGAGCAGCCGCATTTGGTAGGTGTTCAAAGGATCATTTCTAGCACCCTCCACCTACCCCTGCACTGTGCCAGCAGCTTGGTTCATGGCAGGGGAGCAAGATGGGAAAAGAGCTATGTCCAGGACAAGGAGGACAGAGGCATTCACAGGCTCCCAACTCGGTGGGCAAGCCAGGAATGATTGCACAGGAGTAATTTCAACCCAGTGGTACAGCCAGAGCAGTGTCACATCCAGACTAGCATCATCTATCTGTTGGGTCCCAGGGAGAAGAGCTGCAGCTGTGCAATATCACAGCCCCTGAGCCGCTGGTGTGTTCCACTACCACGAGAGATCCCCAGCTGGAAAATGGCCCTGTGCTCTGTGGGAAGGCACTAGACCCCATGTCACTTGAGTCATCTCCCAAGTTTACTCCTCTCCCTCACCTATACCATTGTGCCTCCAGTGATGTGCTGCCAAAGCCCCCGCTTCGGGACGGTTGGGCAGACACATCTCTGTCAGGCACAGCACAACCAGGCTCGTCTCCCCACACAGGCTCAATGTGTGCTGGTAGCACCTGGCATTGGCAGGGCCACCAGTGTCACTCCAGTGTTCCCCAAGGGCACACTGATCTGGAGTGGCAGGGACTCAGCCCAAAGCTCTGCTTGTTTCTCACCCAGCTCTATGCCGCAGCAGGGAGCCTCTCCCTGCCTGCACCCTCAGCAGCGGCACCACCTCCCACCTGATCAGTACCTGTTCCAATTCGCACCAGGCACGTCCTGATCCATCCCTGCCCTGGTGCAGGTCTGGGCATCTGTGCAACACCACCTGCCCGGCTAACAGAGACGGGCTCTCGCCATGTTATGATTTTGGAGTCCTGTGGGGCCCCAGTAGGCAATGACCTCCCCCCTGCACTGTGAAAAGGAGCAAAGATCAGATTTTCACCCAGATTTTTGGCCTCCCACAGAAAACAGGCTGCCACCTGCAACCCACCACTAGCCAGAGGGTGATAGGCACCCTGAAGCACAATGTCTTTAATGTCCCAGGCCACTTGCCACACCTTGGCCCTGTGCGGATAAGGGCACAGTGTGGAGCCTCAGCCATGAGAGTAGAGCAGCAGGAACTCTGCACTAGCACAGGGCTCTCCCTGCGCCAGCTCCACAGGCTCCCTCAGATCCATCGGCAGGATGGCTTGGCCAACCAGCCACAGCAAGGCATGGAGGCAAGATGTATGCTATGAGCAGCAAGCCTATCCGCAGCAGTATTCTGGCATTTGTGGTCTGCGTCCTGGCAGACAACGGGACCAGGGAAACAGGCTCCGCTGCCTCATACTCCCTCCTTCAACCTGGGGGGCAAAAGCTTGCATTGGGAGCCAGCCCACTCTGGGCCATTTCTGATCAACTGCTGCAAACTCTGGAGCTGGCAGATCCCAGAAGTGCTCTGGTAGCTCTCAGGGAACAATGGCATGGGGTCCTTGTGTGTGATGGTCATGTAAGGGAGTTGAGTAGTGTGGGCTGCAAAGGTGAGGTCAGAGGCAGGAGATGAGCAAGGCCACCATCCACCACTCCTCAGCACCAGTGTGAGAAGAAGTCCCTGCAGCCCCAGGGAGGGGGCCCTGGCTGGTCAAAGGGCCGTGTTTCCTCATGAGTGCCATCCCCATCCTACCCTTACCACTGGTTGTTCACCATCCTCCATGTTCACCATCCTCCCTGACTGCAGTTAGGGATGCAAGGACTGGTCCACATGCCCAAGCATTTGCAGGGGCTGCCCGATACCTGAGGGGTGTTGGTACCTCCCTGGGTGCACCAATGCCTGCTGAGTACTGCTTTGCCTTCAGGGCTGGTGTGGGACTTGGGCACATTCCTCATGCCATAGCAGTGTCCTTAGGTGGATCCTCCAGGATATCCAGGGGGTCTCACAGGGCTGGAGGAGACAGGGGAGCTGTGCTGCTCCAGCGTCACTGAGGGCAGAGGGAGTCAAGCTCCAGCTTGCGGCCATCACACACCCCTAGATCTGGAAGTTTGTAAAGGAAGATAACAGGGACTTCCTGCATTTCTAGCATGGAAGCCTTATCCTTCTGAGCAGTGAAAGCCCTGACTGGAAGCAAAGCCAATGGTGGAGAAACATCCCAGCACAACCTCTCAGCCATGTTCTTCAGTCACCAGCAGCAGAGACCCCGCTGAGTCCCTTAGGATGGTTCCCTTGAGGAATGCTTTCAAGTAGCTCCAATATAAACACCATGACTCAGCAATGGCTTTCCCAGCCTGCACACCAGCTCCAGCAGACCTAGAGGATCCAGCAGCTCTTCCTAGGCTCAGAAGCTTCATTGTTTGCTCTTCCCTCCCAGAAGCCTGGAGAAAAGGCCCCGCACTTGAGCTCTGCCCTCACCAGCAGTTGTTTTCCTGGTGCTTTGACAGAGGTCAAAGGGATGCCTGTATTTTAGAAGCACTACTGCCACTGATTCCAGGTCGGAGCAGGGATAGGGACCCTGTGAGGTGACCCACCCAAACCCAGGTCTGCACAGCACTGAAGACTGTGGACACATGCAAAGTGCATTGTGCCTGCATGCCCTGCCCCAAGGCCAGAGGTCTAGGAAGGAAACAAACCTGCACTGGGAATCCTGACAATTATAAAGAACTTAATGTTAGCATTACTGGCACTGGGGCTCAAGAGACAGAAGCTTGTGATGAGGCAAATCAGATGTGGAAGAGGAAGAGGTACCTCATAGCCACCTTCACAGGCTTCACATCATACATACCCTGAGTTCTTGTCTCGCACACCTTCCTGGAATGGTACAACCAAGCCCTTTCTCCCTCCACACCCAGGATGCTGAGCTGTGGGAAGGCAGGCAAGGGGGGGACGGGCAGCACAACCCGGGATGACACAAAGACACCCCTGCCTCTCCTGTTCCAGGGAAGAGGATGTTTCCAGGTAGAGCAGGTTTCTACCTGAAGGATTTTGAGATCCATCATTATTGCAAGGAGAAATTTGGAAGCCCACTCTGAAACAAGTCCCCAGCCTGGGAGAAACACAAGAAGAGAGGAAAAGGGACAGCCATCTGTGGAAGCCAAGGGCCAGTGCCTGGAGAAGGCTGCTCCAAGGTGGTGTGCTTTAGAGAGCTGGAAGAGCAGCAGTGACTGGTGGGGCAGCAAGGGAGACGGTGAGACGGGCATGGAGACAGAGGGAACGGGCAGCAAGGAGCAGTGGTGCATTACAGGCATAATGGAATTAGCGGTGCTTATAGAAGGCACAAGAGAGGAAGCATGAGAAAAATATGTCTACTAAAAGCAAAAAAAAAAACCCTCAACCACAAAGTATTACTGAAAAAAGGATGAACACCCTTCCCCAAGCTCTCCAGGCATGTGCTTGCAGGAGGTCCTCTTGGGGACCACACTATCTCTTCTAGCCTCTCCATCTATCACAGGATGACAAACGTGAAGGTGAGAAAACCAAGACTTTTGTGATATCCTTAGAGACAAAAGTGAAACTGTCTTGGGCACAGGTACCTATAATGATGTAAAACTCTACCAACAGCACTCAGCATATTCGCCCTCTGTTAATACAGCTGCATCCCTGCCCAGGGAAAGAAGAGCACAGACTTATGTTTATCTTTGGAGAACAATGCAGAGAACAGAGCTGACAAGCTTGATGTGCTTTTACTGTTATTAGAGCAGACATCTCACCTGGGAACACTTGCTTTGGGCTCAGCTCCTTGCTTACCATTTTACGAGCTGGGAAAAGGCAAGAAATCTCTCCTTGGGTGTCAGCCTCAGGTCGGGAAATCATTCTCCAAGCCATGATCAGACACGCAGCCCCCATTCACAACAGGAGTGATGACATGTGACCAATATGCAAGGAAACTGCTCAGTGTCCTGCTTCCAAGAAAGCAGCCTCCACTGGCAAATGCTGTTGGGTGAGAGGATCTGCAAGAGCCTCACCCAGCAGCCTGTTATATCCCAAGCAAGCTTACACCTCTCCCAGTGCTTGTCCTTCAGTGGAGTTTGTTGCCAGCTCAAAGTGCCCTTGGGTTCTTGCAAAGACTTGGCCTTTAGATGGAGTAAGGGAGGACCCCTTCCCACTTCCCTTCCTTGCAGCAGAAGCAGCAAACCCGAGATGCTACCTGGTTTCAGTTTAACACATTTCTCATTGTTTCGGTTTCTCCTGGCAGAGCAGGGATCGTCCCCTGTTTGGGTCAGAAAGCTCAGAGGTGACGCAGGAGACACTGGAGTCATTGCAGGTACCAGTAAAGCTCTCAGCTCTTTCTAGTGCACTCTATGTGCATCAACACTGCCTCCCAGACATACATATTGAGTGAATAAGGTAGCACCTTGCAGGGGGCAGCAAAGAAGTGATAAACTTCAGTTTAGGGTGCTCTAGGGTATAGTATTTTCCAGAATCACCATCCTACATGGTTTTCATCATGTTGCCATTATTCTCCTTTCCCCACCAGCACCAGGCACTCAGAGAGGCAATCTCAATCCCCAAGCCAAGCTGTTAGAGAAGCCTGGCACACTGCATTGCCCAGATTTGGTACAAAGAGTACTGACATGGATAGCAATAGCGCCAGGCACACTGGAGCTCTCGGTGAGCCCTTGCATGAGTCCCTTCTCCTCAGCACGACTCAACCCCACTCACGGCACAGCCTCCCCCAGTTGCTTGTGCCACAATCTCCAGGGCAGGAGGATGCCCAGATGGGGCAGGAGGGCAGCAGAACAGACCTGTGCAGTGCCTCAGGTGGAGGGGCCATCCCACAGGTAATGGGGAGAGAAGACTTTTGGGAATGCTTTTCTGCAGCCAGATCTGGCCAAGTTCCAGCATAAAAACCCCTCGATTGTTGTCAGACTGGTTTGAGTGTAAGAAAATCTTGTAGCCAAATAAAATAGCATCTCGTTATTGTTCTTTCATTTTCGGCTTGATGTGAGCAAATAACTGCCCAGGAGCTCTGTCCCTGTTGCTCCACCTCCCACCATCGCCAGAGCTGCAAGTGCATGCAAGCAGCCGAGCCAGCAGGGAGGGAAAGAGCCAGAGCAGCCAGACACACCACAGCAGCCTCACACTTCATCCCAGCAAACCCGGTCATGAGCACCCAACAGAGCTGTCATCACTGTGGGACATGACTGCCCATCCCTCTCCAGTTTGGCACAAAGGACTCTGGAGTGATGAATATTTTTTCATAGGTGTTTCTATCGTGCCTCGCCCACACTGGGGGCATCCAAGTGGTACCACATTGGTGAAAGGAAACCCCGAGGAGAGGAGGGCACATAGCACTGGCCTGGCAGCACTCTGCCCCAGTACTGCACCCTCATGGCACAGAACAGCTTTTGAGTCCTTCTCTTGGGCAACCACTGTCTACCTGGCAATAGAAGTCAATCATAAGATAAAACTAGAGAAGGGTAACGCTGCTCTCCCTACCTGCCAAGCTCCTTCCTCTTCTCAGTGACGCAGTCCCCCTTGTCCTTCTCCATCTCCCGCAGGAGGGCCATTTGGATGGGAGTGCTTCTCCCATTGCTGCCTGTACTGCCCGGGTGCTGCCGGTCCCGGCAGTCAGGTTGGGAATTACGCTTCATGGCTTGGAGCTGAGCCAAGGGCACGATGTCACAGCCCTGGGGCCGGTGCCACACTGTCTGCCGCGTGATGGCATTGTAGTAGTAGAAGCGGTTGTTGTTCTGGTCAAAGAGCTCCCACCACTGCTTCTGGTCTGACTGGCGCACCTTCAGGTTGGGAGGGGGCTCCCAGCCGCATTCCCCAGTGGTCAGGTTGACATACATCTGCTCCTGGGAGCGGGGCTCAATGATCTCCACCCAGTCGGATCTGCAGGGACACAAGAGCCACGTTAGTCTGAGCCAGAGCCTCGAGGCAAAGTGGGTGTCCAGGAGCTGCAGAGCTGCTGCCTCTGGGGGCAGGAAGATCAAAGTGTTGCCAGGGGCCATTGAGCAATTTAATGAGTTTAGGGAAGATGAGAGGAAGGGTCTAAGATGGGGTCAAGCCACATCAGCAGCTCCCTGGCACAGAGCAGGGGAGGTCGTTCCCCCGGCCAGACCCCGACATCCACTCACACCACCCAACAGGCAATTCGGACCAGGTGAGTATCCTCCACTTATGCTCTGATAGCGCACAGCAAGGGCTGTGCTCTCACAGGAGTGCTGATGCCTGGCAAGATGTACGAGGCACCTCATGGAAGATCCACAAAGCAGGATCTTATCTTTTTGGGTGCTGCACCCTGTTGTTGTTGCCGCCTTGGAAGACCAAACCCCTGGCTCCCGACAGTGTAGGTACCCTCCCCATGCAAGAGGCTCCGCAGGGCTCACACACTGTGGGGATGCAGGGGACCTCTGCGCCACCTGATCCCCACTCGAAGTCCACACCTGCTCTCCTGAAAGATAAATGTGAGGAGTGACTAGTGAATGCGATCATTCCCATTACAATCTCTTGCCTTCCTCCTGCAGCTGATGGGACAAAGCCCTTGTTTGGCCTTGTAGGTGTAAGGTGGGGTGAAGGACAGGTATGGCTTGCTGCCAAACCGTAACCCCTCTGCCAGCCAGAGAAGCTGCTCCAGCCCCAGGGTCCTCGTTCCCCAGCAGCACAACCTGGGCAGCGCTGTAGGGCTGGTTTGCAGGCAGATCAGTGTAATGGGTTTGTGGTAAAAGAGGTGTTGGGCTGGGCAGCACTCATACAGGGCACACCAGCCTTTAACCCTGACACGTCTACCCCAAAAGCTGGCCTGGTGGGAGTAGGGGGGCTCAGCAAAGCCAGTGCCCCATTTTGGCTGGCCCAGTGGTGTGGATTAACCCCAGCAGGCAACTCAGAACCATGCACCTGCTCGCTCCTCCTTCACCTGGGTGGGATGGGGAAGGAGAATTGTAAAAAAGGTAAAACTTGTGGGCTAAGATAAAGACAGCTCAATAGGCAGGAAAGGAAGAGAAACTAATAATAATAATAATAATAATGATAATGATAATAACAATAATAATAATAATGGAATATACAAAACAAGTGATACTGAAAGCAATTTCTCACCATCCAGTGACCGATCTCCAGCCCATCCCTGAGCAGTGAACCTGTCCCTGTCCAACTCCACCCCAGCCCCAGCTATATACTGAGCACAACACCATATGATATTTAATATCCTGGCCAGCTTCAAATCATAGAATCACAGAATAATTAAGATTGGAAAAGACCTCTCAGCTCATCTAGTCCAGCCATCAGCCCAACCCCCATGTGCCAGAGCCACATGGTTTCTGAACTCCTCCAGGGATGGAGACTCCACCACTACTCTGGGTAGCTGGTTCTGGGGCTTCACCACTGTGTCAGTAAAGACATTTTCCCTAATATCCAGTCTAAACCCTCCCTGGCACATTTTGAGGCCATTTCCTCTCGTCCCAGCCCTTGTCACCTGGGAGAAGAACCCAGCACCCTCCGACCCAAAACCTCCTTTCTAGAAACTGCAGAGAACAATCAGGTCTCCCCTCAGCCTCTTCTTCTCCAGACTAAACAGCCCCAGGGCCCTCAGCCGCTGCCACAACCAGTGTTCTCCAGCCCCTTCCCCAGCATCATTCCCTTCTCTGGATGCACTCCAGATCCTTAATGTCTTTTCTGGAGTGAGGAGCCCAAAACTGAACCCAGGATTTGAGGTGCAGCCTCACCAGCACTGAGTCTACTGGGACAATCCCTTCCCTGCTCCTGCTGGCCACTCCATGGCTGATCCAAGCCATTATGCTGTCGGTCTTCTTGGCCACCTGGGTCACTGCTGGCCCATGTTCTGCCACTGTCAACCACCACTCCCTCCCAGTTTTTTGCACACTGTCTGCCCAGTAGAGCATGGGAAGCTGAAAAGTCCTTGACTTGGTGTAAGCATTACTTAGCAACAACTAAATCCATCAACATATTGTCACCTTTATTCTCGCACTAAACCTAAAACATCACCTATATCGACTACAGGGACAGAATCGACTCTATCCCAGTCAACAACAGAAGAAGGGGTGCAAGCCCCAGAGATGCTGCCACTAAAGTAACCTGCAGCACCCACTCCAGTGTGGAGCTGAAAAACAGAGGTTAAATCTTCTCTTCTGCCCCATGGGATGGAAAAGGGAGGAGAAGGGGCAGAGGCTGCAGGAAGGAGGTGCTATCTAGCCCACATTGTTGTTATTAATAAAAGCCATATGAAGAGGATGGAACCAGGGCCACCCTTGAAATCCACTCCTGCCCAGTGCCTCCAGAGCTTGCCCTGGAGAGGGCATGGCAGGAGAAGCCATTCCCAAGGGAGCAGCAGGAGAAGGGAGATCCCATTGCAGCCCTATCACCTCATCTCTGATGCTGGTGTGGCTCCTCGGAGGGGTCTGGACTGAGGGAGCACCGCAGTGCCCAAAAGGGCACCCAGGGCTCCTGGCACCCACCCATGCTGGCAGGGTCACAGGAGAGGAGGCGTTTGCTGGCAGACGCCAGTTTGTCGGCAGATCCCACCATAAGAGGTCATCTAACTGAGGATGCATCAATGCTTAGATTAAGTGCCTGTTAAGCAGTCCTGGAGGAGGAATTAAGTGCCATGCTGTGAGACCGGCCAGAGAGAGGGACGCATGTGTGGGGTCAAGGGCTCCTTGATGCGGCAAGTGTCTGGGGTGACAGGGATGTGCATCTGAAATGGTCTGTCCTACAGAGAAAGGGAGTTCAGAATCTCCTTCATTTGCTGCTAATGAGTATACTATGAGGGGCCGATGAGAGGGGCAAGAGCATGCAAGAGCAGCCTTACGGAGAACAAAGCCATGTTTGCAGCTGAGTACTACAAAGGCAAGCCAAGGCAAAATCAGTTAAGGAATGGTGAGGGAGTGGGTACAATCCTAGAGGCACCAAGCTGCTGAATCATGGAACAGTTTGGATTGGAAGGGACCTCAAAGTCCATCCAGTTCCACCCTTTGCCACGGGGAGGGACATCTCTCACTGGACCAGGGGCCCCAAGCCCCATCCAACCTGGCCTGGAACCCTTCCAGGGATGGGGCAGCCACCACTGCTCTGGGCAACCTGCGCAGGGCCTCCCCACCCTCACAGCAAAACATTTCTTCCTGAGATCTCATCTCAATCTCCCATCTCTCAGCTGAAAAAGTACTGCTCCTCAGCAGGTCCAGGCTCCTGGCTGTCTGAAGAGCAGCCCGGGCTGTGCTCAAGCTCCCTGGCATCAGCACAGATTATTTTAAGAGGACCATGCTTGTCCTTTCATCTTCTGCACAATGGGCAAAGTCACTCTGGCACACTGGATACGCTGTTGGACAGACTCTCCTTAGAAAAGCTTCGCACACTGCAGTTCTGAAGAAACGAAGTGCAACTCCAGAGCGACTCTGACTTGCACATCAAAGCCAGGACAAGGCTGGAAAACTCATCTGCATCCCTGAGTTGTGCAGCACCTCCAAAAAGGTCTCTAGCACCAGCTCCTCACAGTGGTGCTCCACCAGCTGACTTGGTCAATTTGGGCTCTACTAACTGCCTTCTCTCAGCCAAGTCCAGAAAAGCTGTAATTTAGGTCTTAGGTGAAATAATACAGTACCCAAAACAACTCATTCCCTACATGCACATAAATATATCCCAACTTATTCTGGAAACATATGAATCCTTCTAACAAAAATTATAGAGGAACTAAAATAAATATGTCAGCCTGTTCCTAAAACGCTCCTGCTTCCAAAAATAACCACTATGCAAACAAACCAACCCCTGCCTTACAGGAGACAGATGAGACTGTGAAAATAACAGACCAAACGGCTGCAATTGCTCCAGACCTGAGCACGTGAGAGCAGAATGAGACAGCCTGCTGACAGCAGACCCAGCAACACATCTGAGAGAATGGAGGTGTGGGTGGGTTTATCCAGGGTTAACCCTGGTTTTAGCCAGGATAAGGTCCTAGCACACAGCATCTCATTACTTTGGTGGTTTTAATTAAAGAAAGAAACACAGCCAAAGTCCAAAGCCTTTTGCTAAGTGGTATTTTCAAAGATAGAGACATCAGATGAGAAACTCTGTGGCCTTTTGGTTGCTCAGACTCTGCTGGTTCTTACTTGTTCCCCAACCATTCCCAAACTCCCTCCGAGCCCGCAGGACCTTCAGGGCATGGCTGAGATTTCCTGGGGCCTCCAAAAGCAGTGGGAGCAACAGGGCCAGGGAGGGGATTCTGTGCCTCTGCTCTACTGTTGTGAAGACACCACGTGGAGCCCTGCATCCTGTCCTGGGCACAGGAAGGACATGGAGCTGTTGGAGCAAGTCCAGAGGAGGCCATGGAGATGATCCGAGGGCTGGAGAACCTCTCATATGAGGATAGGCTGAGAGTTGGGGCTGTTCAGCCTAGAGAACAGAAGGCTGCGGGTAGACCTTAGAGCATCTTCCTGTGCTGAAAGGGGCTCCAGAAAAGCTGAGGAAGGTCTCTTGATCAGGGAGTGCAGGGATAGGATGAGGGGGAATGCTTTTGAGCTGAAAAGAGGGAAGATTGAGATTAGATTTCAGGAAGAAATGTTTTGTTGAAAAGGTGGGGAGGCCCTGGCCCAGGTTGCCCAGAGCAGTTGTGGCTGCCCCATCCCTGGAGGTGTTCCAGGCCAGGTTGGATAGGGCTTGGAGCCCCTGATCCAATGGGAAGTGTTACTGCCCATGGCAGAAGGTGGAACTGAAAGGGTTTTGAGGTCCCTTCCAACCATTCCACGATTCTATCACTTACAGGGCAGAGGGAAATCCTCCCCAGGGAAGCACAGACTCCATGCCAGCCCTACTACAAAAATAATACACTTAAAATCAAGCCCAGAACAGACTCAGAGGTGTAAGGTCCTACAGCCTGACACCAGCACCTGAACCTTGGGTGATATGGATGCACAGGCATCTCAGAGCATTGTATCACAGCAGGGAGAAGGGAGGGCACTGCCGAATCTCCCACCACATCAATCTTCTTGCTCTCCTCACCCACTTGGAGCTGACCACTGCCCACCACAACTTGTCCAGCCCCACCAGCAGCACCAGGCTCATACTGGTCCAGACCCTGGAAACATCTCCAGGCAAGCACCAGCACCACATGGAGACCACCCCATGGGGAGGGGGAGATGGAGGGACATGAAGTGCTGCTCACCCTCAGTCCATCCTCCATCCCTCACCACAGGACAGGGGTTCTGCAACAGAGGGAAGAGCAAGGGGCAGCAAACATCCCTGTTTTCATGGCTTCAGAGCAGAGTCCAAAGCACCTGCTCGATGGGCATGAACAGAGCAGGAGGAGCTCAGGTACCAGAGATTTGAGAACAGTTGCCATGGGACAACTAACAGTGAAGGAAATTGCACCTGAGGGAAGAAGTAAAATCCACTCCCATAAACAAAACTCTTGGCCATGCATGCAGGCTGGGCACATCTCTGCCTGCGCTGGACAGCCAGGTAAGTTTTGGTTCCTGCTGCAGCTCCTCTGTCAGAGGCACAGTGCGAGGCTCCTGGTTGGGCCTAGGGAAAGAGCCCACTGCTCCCTTAGAGCCCAAGAGCCTCTTTCTCTCTATCCCCAAACTGTCAGTGAGAGCAAGCATCTCAGACCGCGTCAGGGCCAGAGAAAGCCATGCCTACTGCCGCCTGGGCAGAGGGTGAAAGAAATAAGAAGTCAAAAAGCATCCAGTGCCAAAAAGGTTCCCTCTGCTCTTTGCTTGGGCACCCAGGCTGGTGGTGACACAGATCTGGCTGGACAGTCTCTCCTGTGGATCTGTCACAGCTGACGCAGGAGTTCTACACGACAGGGAATAAAATCTTGCATAGAACTTGAGCCCCAGGCCAGAACAGGGCAGCAAGCCATTTCCCTTGAGCTCCAGGATCTGCCTGCACAACCCATCCAGCACCTGAGCTGATTCCACAGCATTGCCTGGATCTCTCACATCACAGCATCCCTGGGATCTCTCCTGCTACTACGGCAACACCTGGATCCCTCACACCACCACGACATCCCTGGGATCTCTCACACCACCACAGTGTCCCCTGGATTTCTCACACCACAGTGTTCTCAGGATCCCTCCTGCCACCTTGACATTCCCTGGATCCCTCCTGCCACCACAGCATCCCTGAGATCCCCTGCCAATACAGCTGGAGTTTTCACCTTGCAGGTCAGAGCAGGGTCCAAACCCCCAACCCTCAAGCAACCTCCCTAAAGCTCTGCTGTACCCCAGACGTAGTGGCACCTCCTAAGCTCAGAGAAGGCTTCAGCAGAGTAATTTTTCCTTTTAAGGGCTGAACTTCTGAGAATGAGTTTCAACAGAGAAAAAAAAATGTGCTGGCAGTTTTCATCCTCTCTCTCCTGCCAAAATGCGCTGCACGGATCCCCAGCCCCATCCAACTCCAGCTGCTGCTGCAGGGAGGTTGGTGCCAGTGGGATGGTTGCTGCCCTGGTGGGAGCTGAGCCTGGTACACATGGTGATGTTCTCCCATCAATCCCTTGACACACGGTCACATCCACTGCCACTAGGACTCGGAGCAATACCAGCAGTGCCGCACTCTGGCAATGACTGCATCCTGACGCGCTGGTGATCAGACTTTGGCCTCAACAACCAGGACTGACATAGGAAACCCTCAATTTTTGCAGTATCCCTGTGAAGGAATCCTTCACAGCTGCTTGAGCGACAGCATTACAGGGCAGCGTGTGAGTTCTGCATCTCCACAGCTGGGATGTTCCCTGCCTGCTCTCCATCCCTGGAGCTGCCCCACCAAGGCATCTGAGCTCAGGCCCAGCACAGCAGAAGGATACCTTCCCACCATCCCCAGAGGCCACTTCCATGGGCTCAGTGACGATCTGTGCCCCAAGCATGGCTCGATGAGTGCCACGGCTGCCACCTCACCATGCAAAGCCCCATCGAGGGGCAGTGGGTACTCACACCAGTCCACTGCTGGCTGCTGCAGTGTGCAAATCCCTGCCCAAGGTCACACATCTGCTTTCTCCTTATATCTTCTTGGGTCACACTAAGCACAGACACAGAGGCTTCCAGCCAGAGCAGATAGGCTTTATCCACCTCCAGAGCATGTGCTGGCACTGAGTCATACAGGATGCTCAGGATGGGACTCAGCACCTGAGAGTCCCCCAGCATGACAGTAATCCTACAATTAGGCCTGGGCTGTTCCTGCTTTTATCAGGGTGATGGACACAAGGCAGAAGCCAGAACCTACACATGAGTCTACTGCTTTCCTGACCAGCCCTGGCAACACAGTGCTACTGTTGACTGAAACCCTGGCCAGTGACAGGGCTCGTTACTGTTGCCACAGACCTCTGAGTCCCTCCCAGCTCTCACCAGCCACTGAACAGAATAAATCAGACCTAAGCAGGGTGATGTTCCCCAACGCTGACACGGCTGCGCCCGGGGCCACAGCATCCTGCCGATAAGGTTGCAGGGAATGAGTTAGAGAAAATGCATCTACCAAACAGATGAAGGGCAAAAGCCCAGAGCCCTAGAGAAGCAGCACACGTCAAGTACTCTCCCTATGCCAAAGGAAGTGATGTCACACCAGTGACATCCCTGCTATTTCAAGGACAAGGCAGCACCCGCTGCCCTCCTTGTCATTCTAGGAATTACTGACAAAGGTCCTGATTTATCCGGCTTGCTGCCCAGTTGCCTCAGGACTGAGATTTACTCTTCAGGGCCTCCTATATCAGTGTTACTAATTTCAGGGATGCCTCTCAGCATTGCCACAAAGCCCTCACAGCCAGGGACCCTGCAGCTGCTGCCTCAGCTGGTCGATGCCAAGGAGAGCAGCCAGGGAGCAAGAGGCTCCACAATCAGGAGCTGTTCTGGAAAAGCTGTCCCACCACACAAAACCAGCAACTGCTCCACCAGCCCAGCAGCCGTCACACATACTATGCAGGAACTCTGCAGCCAACAGAATTCCTTCATTTCTTTACACAAAGTGATCATCCCACGCTTTGAGAAACCATTTGAAGCACTGCACGGCTACAAATCTGCTGCACTGCTACGGAACATAGAGTTCCCTCATGCACGAGGGGGAAATAAGAACAATTTTTGTACCATCTTCACTGAAGGGAAGAGAGGGTCCATAGCAGCCATGACAGAGCAAAGCGAGCAGCCACATGCCAGAGGCTCACTTACACCAGGCACAAAGCTAATCATTCGCTATGCAAGGGAACACTGAGCAACAAGGAGAAAACATTTTCAGAGGCTTCTGAACGATGTCTGTGAGTGAAACCTGGGAATACAGGAACAGAAAAAACCCTATAAACCCAGAAGAGGGGAGCTCATCAGCTAGGACCTTGAGAGTGAGCAGATGCCTTAACAAGAGCATGCAGGGACAGGGACTGAAAGGACCTCCTGAGACACCCACCTCAGGTCTGAAATAACTCCACTAGACCATAAAAACCCCAGCACACCTTCAGCAGTTCCAAAGGAGACCGAGGCTGTCATTACAGGGTGGAGTACCTGCAGGGCAGGGCTGTACCCGAGCAGCGGGTGGCACCTGAGCTCCAGCTCTTGGCTCCCTACAACAGCTGGGTTGGAGTGCAGGCGGCTTTCAAGTACTACACTGCAAAGCGACATATCTGAAGCAGCACATTCCTAAATCCATGGCATTAGCAAAATAATGGCCCCCTGTCTCTGCTCATTTAAAGCATTGCCAGCTATTGACCAGCCCAAACACAGAGCCCCTTGAAAACCCCTCACAGCACAGACGGGTTTGCAGGGGACCCGTTCTCTCTCAACAAGCAGAGCCCACAAGATGCTGCTGCCCAAAACTGTAAAACAAAGATAACAGTGTTTCATCACAACTTTTTTAGGCCATTTCATTCTTCTGCAAATCTCCCTGGCTGCAGCTGTCTATGTTGAAAAAGCAGAGCAGAACAACTGCAGAGCAGTTCCTGGCAGCACTGGCTGTTCAAGCCTGTCAAGCGTGACTCCAGTTAACTGCTACAGTGCCGGGGTGACAGAAGATCAGAGGCAACAGGAAACAGAGTCCACAAAAGAGTAACCATGCCCTGCACCCCAAGCTGCCATCAGGAAACTCATCCCAACAGGATTCTGTGCAAAGGGGTTGCTTCCGAGTCGTTATTTTCCAAAGCACACTGACTTCCCTTGGCAAGGGAAGAAAGGCAGTAAATAAACAGCAGAAAACTTCAGTCCCAGAGTTCATAAACCCCTCAGAAAACAAGAAGCAAAATATCTCTTTCCCACAAGAAATTAATTTTTTACATTTGTTTTGCCTACAGGAACGACTGAATGAAAAGAACATCACACGTGACTGAGTAAGGATGCTGTGAAGCCAACAAACTGGACCGAGCAGCCCTGCAGCTTTCCTGTCCTGCACACTTGCCTCACAGAGCAGTGCATGGTTCCCACTCCATGCAGCCCTCCAATTCTGACAAGCTCACCCATTGATGTAGGAATTTGAAGTTTGCGATGAAAAACACAGCCCGTGTTTGATTTTTTCCATTGTTTCTATTGCTGATGTAATAAAGCATGAAAAAAGCTTCCTCCCAAAGGAAAGGCGTGTTTAAATGGTGCCCTGAACTGACATTCTTTTCCTGATCATCTCTAAAACATGGTGGTGTGGCATGGGCAGCAGTCACATCCCATGAGCTGGATTCCAGCCTCTGCTTTACGTATGCTACTCACTTGTGTCTGTCCTAGTGACTACCGTAACGCCTTGGGACTCAAAACAAACACCAGTGTATACAGTTCTGGGGCTTTGCCATTAACAAGATCTGGCTTGATCTAATGAGGAAAAGACTGACTCAGTCAATGCAGGCACAGCATTTTTAAAACTGAAGATCTCTGCAAGCTCTTGTCTGAGAAAAGTGCGACTAGTTTAAGCCCCAAATCTGTCTTAACTCTCCCCATGTCACAGAAACAAAGGTGGGATTGACCTTTCTGGGCATCAGCAAGGTACTGCTTATTTGTGAGTAATTGTGTCAGTCCCTGGAGGTGTGCAGAAATGGTCTTGGCTGCTTCCTGGGGATGTCTTGGAGGAAAACAAGCTGTGCTGTGAGCTGCTACCCTCCCTGATAGGCTCATTCGACCAAACTGTTGTATCACACGCTACCTCCCCAGGGAGCCACAGCCCTCGATGGCACTGCTGGTGGTACCACCTCCAACAGACCCTCCCAAGAGATGGAGAGAGCAGCAATAAAAGGATGCAGTTGCATCCCATGGACACGATTGAGTTATTTCTTGACCCAGATCACTCTTTTGCAGGGCATAAGCTCACTTCTTCACCTTCTTAAAGGATGTCAATAGGATAAAAGACTCTGGGCTTTCCCTAAACCACTTTCTCCTGGTCCTAATGGCAGACTGTCAGTCCAGTAGGTTGGGAAGGTCTACGAAAGGGGGATGTCAGAGGCAGTGGCTGCAAGGCTTGAGAGCACTGGAAAATAAGGAAAATTTAAGAGTGCTCATGGAGTGTCTTCCCTATAACTCTTGAGTTGGTGAGGAAAGGGGGCAGGGAAGCTTGGACATTCAACAGCTACACTTTTGCAGAAGAACAGCAAATTCCTGGGGGAGTGGAGATCAGTCTGGCAAAACACCTTCTTCTGGAGGATGGAACTGGACAACTGCACAGTTGTGACTTGTGTACAACCAGAGGAGGGAACAGACTTAGCATCCAGGTTCTCAAGTAGGGGTTTTAAACATAGCTAAAGAGAAGGGACATGGAGCTGTCTGAGTGAGTCCAGAGAAGGTCACGGAGATGATGTGAGCACTGGAGCACCTCCTGTACTGGGACAGGCTGAGTTCAGCCTGGAGAACAGAAGCCTCCAGAAAGATCATAGAGCAGCTTCCAGTACTGGAAGGGGCTGCGGGAACGCTGGAGAGGGGCTCTGGATCAGGAAGGGCAGGGATATGATAAGGGGGAATGGGTTTGAGCTGAAAGAGAAGAGATTAAAATAAGATCTCAGGAAAAAATGTTTTGCTGTGAGGATGGCAACTCCCTAGCTCAGGTTGCCCTGAGCAGTGGTGGTTGCCCCATCTCTGGAGGGGTTCAAGTCCAGGCTGGACGGGGCTTGGAGCCTCTGATCCAGTGGGAGGTGTCCCTGCCCATGGCAGGGGTGAGACTGGATGGGCCTTGAGGTTCCCTTCTTACTCAAACCATTTCACAATTCTATGATTAAATTCAACTACTGTCAAGAACAGCTGAACCCCAAATTTGAATACATAGGCTTTATCTTGCTTAAATGACCAGGAGGTAAGTAAAGAAATTGCATGAGTTTGGTCAGATCATATTTAACTGGCAGCAGGTTCTCCCTTTGACCAAGTCAACCCAAATTAAACACTTTGGTCTCTGTGCACAGCTGGAAGATTAAATGTGTGTCATCCATTTGTCCTGCCTTAGGGGCAGGGGGAAACAAGAGGAGAAAACAAATAAAAAACCCAGACTTGTCTTTCTTATAAATAGCTCAAGAGCCAGCCCAGCACAACTCAGGGGTGGCTGCAGAGCTGGAAGCACCAGACAGGATCTCCAGAACAAAAAAAAAAAAAAAAAAGCAGGAAATCCCCAGTGTCGCTTCTCCCCACAAATGATTTAAAATGAGCTTATCCCTCATGCCTGGTGCATGAGGAAGAAGAAACTTCCTGGCTGCGAGGGGAGGGAAACACAGTTAATAATAGCAGCACAATGAGCAAGTATCAGAAGTTATGTCGCAGCCTTGGAAGATCTTGGCTGGCTCTTGGAAAGATCTGTTGCCATGGCAGTAATTGCTATACATGGTAACAGCACACAGTGGTGTGAGAACAATTTGCTTTTTGATTTGGTGCCCAAAACAAGTTCCTTTTGTTTTCTCTCACCAAAACATCAAGAATTTATTAGCCTGTGTTCAGTACAAAGCTGAGCTTTTCACTTTCAGCAGCAGCAGGGAAGGCAAAAAAAGTGTCAAATTCAGAAAGCTGCCAAAGCAGGCAGTGCTCTCTCTGGCCTCTTACAACACAGCGGACTGAGGCAAGGATATGGACCACATTCCACCACCTTTCATATCCAATGTGCCCCTGGACAGTCCTCATCTGCCTCCAGCACATGGTACTTGCCACTGATACAAAAAAAAAAACCCAAACCAAACCAAAAAACAACAACAAAAATAAAAACACAAAGAGAGCAAAAACCCACTTCCTCTACCTCCAGCAAATGGAAGCAAGGACTTAGCTCTGAGATGGGATGACCTGCTATTCACTTTATATCCAACCTGAGAGCAGATTACAGTGGTGCCATGACTTTTTAAATCCTGTTCTCTGCTCCCCTCTTTGCTGTTTATAACCACCTCCTCCCTTTCTGCAGCACTGCTGAACATCAGCAATGCTTTGGTAGAAACACCCACTACTCTGACATTCCTGGATTTTAGTGCTCAGAGTTTCTAACCTTGCTTGCTCAGAGCCCAACACTGCACACGTGGCCTGTGTCAGTCATCACCTCCATCCCCTTTCCCAGGTCACAGACAAATTCCGTAAGAGGCAGAGATCCCTCCACTGTGAACTCCTCGAATCCTGTGTTCAGTTCTGGGCCCCTCACCACAAGAAGGATATTGAGGCTCTGGAGCAAATCCAGAGAAGAGCAACAAAACTGGTGAAGGGGCTGGAGAACAGGCCTTATGAGGAACGGTTGAGAGAGCTGGGGGTGTTTATCCTGGAGAAGAGGAGGCTGAGGGGAGACCTCATTGCTCTCTATAACTACCTGAAAGGAGGTTGTGGAGAGGAGGGAGCTGGGCAATTCTCCCAAGTGACAGGGGATGGGATGAGAGGGAATGGCCTCAAGCTCCACCAGGGGAGGTTTAGGCTGAACAATAGGGAAAAAAAATCATGGAAAGGGTCATTGGTCACTGGAACAGGCTGCCCAGGGAGGTAGCTGAGTCACCTTCCCTGGAGGGGTTTAAGGGACGGGTAGACGAGGCGCTGAGGGACATGGTTTAGCAATTGATAGGAATGGTTGGACTCGATGATCCGGTGGGTCTTTTCCAACCTGTTGATTCTATGTTTCTATGATTTTATTATCACCCCTGCCACATGCTCACAAACACCTTCCAAATATCGATGGAGTCATGAGGCTCAGTTTTGGTCTACAAAAGGCATGCTGGCTCTTCCACAACATGTCATATCTGTCTACATTCCTACTTATGGCTGGACTCGATGATCCAGTGGGTCTCTTAGTTCGACTGCCTCTAAATTCACCTGAGTGCTTTTTGAACCTGCTCATGCCTTTTGCATCCACAACCTCCTCAGACAATCAATTCAGTTCATTGCACACTGTGTAAAACAAAGGTAGTTCTCTTCTACCTGCTTTAAGCCAACCTCCTGTAGGTTTCACCAAGTGTTCTTGGTTCCAGTGCCACAAGACTTGGTAGAAGAAATTCAACTTAATCAATGGCTTTATGATTTTGCATACCTTGATCATACACCACACCAGACTTCTGTTCTAAACCAAGCAGTCATGATTTTTTTCTCACCCCTTGCTAGGCAGCTGCTTGGTCCCTCAGTCATTTTAATTGTCTTCTCTGCAGCCTTTCCAACACCACTGTCCTTATGAAGATCCAGAAACCAGAAATACACACAAGAAAAGCCCCAAGAAAAGCCCCAAGAAAAGCCCCAAGATGTCACAGACGGTCAAACCCATGTCCTCTGCCTATCCCCTGTGCTGATGTTGACCAAAGGTTCCTGGTTGTTTTGGCCAACATTGTACCCTGAATTGATAATTTCAGAGAACTGATGATGATGACTCCAAGGTCCTTCCTCAGCTGTAACCACTGGTTCCAGGTTTAGAATGATACAGACCTGGTATAGATAGATAATCTTCCTCTAAAAGTACCCCACATTTTCCTACACTGAAGTTCATCTGCCACTTATTTGTCCACTTTCTCAGTTCTCTGAGGTCCTTTTGGATTTCAGTGAGGCATCCAACAACCCGAATGAGTTCAGAGTCCTCTGCAAATGTGGGGAACTCACTGCACTTCCACAGGATGAACAACAGTCCCAACATCAGTCTCTGGGGTCTCACATGGAGCCATATTCATATTGAAAACAACCATTAAGCCCTACCCTTTGCATCCCAGGCTTTCACCAGTTCTCAGTCTCAGGCCTTTCCTCCATTCCTACAGTGACTTAAATTTCCTAAAAGCCTTTGGTAAAGGATCTTGTCAAAGGATGTTTGAAAACACAAACACAGGAAGTCTATTTGCTCTGCTACCCACTTGGCCACCAAGCTCCAGCAGGTTCACAAGGCAGGTCTTGCCTTCATGTTAGCCCAGTGAACTCCCTCCTGAGCCACCACACTTGGCCAGGCCATCAGTGACCTTGTTCTTCATTGTGGAGCTGCAAGCAGGGAGGTCAGATCCCAGTCGGCGGTGCCCAGGATCCTCTCCAGCCCTCTCCTGGCAGAACACCCAGCACAGATAAAATGCCATCGCATTTGCCACCATCAGCTTCTGCGATACCACAGAAACTTGAGCAACAGGATACACATGAAAGTATGCCAGCAATGTCAGACTTAAGATCCTACCACACTCTTGAGCAAAAGCTATTTGTTCCCTACAGTGTCTAATCAGCTCCTCTGCTCCCTCTAGAGCTATTTCTACTGATATTCAATGTGAGACAGCTTCTCAGACAGCTCTTTTGTAGCACACTTGTTTACAAAGCTCCTCCATGGCAGTTGAGACAGCCAAAAAATGGTTTGTATTCTTCTATGATGGCTTTATTTTCATGCCTCTCCCACCTTGATCTCTTCCACTGCCTGTCTCCAAAAGGTTTCTGATGCACTTGAAAATTAATCATATTTGCCAAATTCACTCTTCATAAGTGTTATTCTGGTTTGCCTTACTTCGATTTTACATGTAATCTGCTGAAATAAATACTTCTTCTGATCTTCTTGTATGGATACAGCTTCCTCTTTTGACCAACATCTTTCTGTCTCCATCAGCCTTCTTTCCCCTGCATATTTCCTTTTGTCTTCTGTCTTGTTTTAAAAGAAAAAAGTCTTTGCTCTTTTCTTGGTGGAGGAATCCATTCCTTCTGAGCTGCAATTTTATCACTGAAAAATTCCCTTGCCGTCTCTGGTCCTACAAGCTACTCTGGAGCAGAGGGACAGAACTG
The DNA here is from genome assembly GCA_033558105.1 of Coccyzus lansbergi. Classification (NCBI taxonomy): domain Eukaryota; kingdom Metazoa; phylum Chordata; class Aves; order Cuculiformes; family Coccyzidae; genus Coccyzus; species Coccyzus lansbergi. The sequence goes on from JAUMJK010000171.1 coordinate 447,212, forward strand.
CACAAAGCAGACAAACTCACACAACTGCAACAGCAGAATCCCTTTAGCAGGTCAAGAGGAAACACAAGCTCTGCAGCAGAGCAGATGTAAGACTCATCGATTTTATTAATGCTGCCAGTCATAAAGAGTTCATCAGATCCACCAGCTCAAAGTTCTCATAACTGATCCTGGGCACATACGTAGAATTTTCACCACTAACAGTATATTCCCAGTTTCCAGCTGCCCAAACTGAGATGTGTTTCTAGCTAGAAACATGTTACATGGCCAAAGGCCCTCTTGAGGTACCCTGAAATATGAAGCTGAAGGGTCAAGGCTCCTCCTTCCTAGGAGCACACAGAACCACACTGAAGGGCAGACAAGATTCCAGGGGAACAGCAGCCCGTGGCAGCGTCTCCCTTCCAGGGAGCACCCACAGCCTTGACCTTTCCTTTGTTTCCAGTGCTGTTGAGCCCACATGGCTCCTGCCAAGGTCCTGCCAGATACAAGAAGCAGGGCCGAACTGCTGAAAAAAAAACGCAAAATAGGTTTAGACAGCAAAAGGTTTTGGTCTAAAACATAAAAAAATCACCTATCAATTTTTGCCTGAAGCATAAGAGCAGCAGGGGATTGCATCTCCGACAGCTGTTTGTAACTCTTCTTGATGTATCCCATCACAGCTTAGCAGGCGTGAAGCTGAAAGAGATGAAGCCCAATACCCTTCTGCAGCTGGAGCAACATGAAAAGCTCTGCCCAGACAGGGCTGAACGTTCCCCACCACCCCCGATTTGCACATCACCAGCCCACAGACCCCCTGTCCTAACGATGGGCTGCATTTCCACAAGGACCAATGGAGCACTCCAAGCCCATGACTATCTCACCATTAAAGTTGCTTATACTCACGGATGTAATTTGCCTTTCCCAAAGGCAGCAGCCACACCACGAGGAGGGCTTACAGCTACAGCCCCATAGGCAAAGCCACACAAGTTACTACCACAGGCAACAATCTCCAAATGGCAATTTCAGGAAAACACTCCTCACTCATGTAAAGCCCCTCAAATCCTCTCTGCAGTCCATGGAAACTCCAGAATGGCAAGACAGCAGCCCTGCACGCAGCCCCCAAGCAACGTGTCTGCTCTCTGACCATTCCCACACACTTACTTGAAGAAACAGCTGCAAAGAGCAGAGGTTTGAGCAAGGTAATGGGAATTCAGTGCACACCCACCCCTGTCTGTGTGCCGTTTCTGGGGCCAAACTCCACTTAGGGCAGGCGTTGCCAGGACTGTGGTAAGGGAGCCGTCATGGCCAGCTGCAGGGGCTATTCTGTTTCAGCACCCCAAGGACACAATGTACATGGTATCAGAAGACACTCTCAAATAGGAAACTGCTCTTCCCCACAGAGCCCAAAACCAACACACACTGAGCACAGGTCACTGCCTGAGCCAGCCAGGCTAGAATGAACACATTGACCACTGAAGTCACACATTTTTACATTTTGAGATGAAGCCTGGGCTGTTCACTGAGCTACTTGGTGATTGCTATACTATCCACGTTTTCCCACCCACAATCTTTACTTCACGCTCCAGAGACAGCAGGGCAGGCAGTGAGCAGCCCCAGATGAAGGCCTCCCTCCAGCCCAGCACGATGCACACCTTGCACCAAACCTGCTGGGCTAATAAAACTCTCCTCCTCCACACACACAGACATCTCTCAAAGCTCAGCCGAAGCTTTCCTCATCCAAAAGACGACAGAAAAGAGTGATTTCATTGTTCCAATATCAAATGAAGTTCAAGAACACACATGCTCAGTGTCAGAGGCAGCACACAGGGGACGCAGTCACTGCACCCCAAGAGACTGCCTTGCCAGGGAAGGATTATGGGGAGCTAGAGAGGCTGAAATCACTGAGATCTCCTCCTCTGTTGGCTTCATCCAGCCCCCTGTTTCATCAGGAGCAATCCAAACATGTGTCCCCACCAAAGGGAGCTCTGCCCTGCAGTGGTGCTCTGCCAGCCTCCCTTGCTCACAGTGGGGTCTCGACAATGTTCCCAAAGACACCCCTGCTACACAGCTCCAAAGTTGGCAAAACAGACCATGGGAGAGGGAGCTGGATGATAACATCATGGCTTGCTGAAAGTAGAGCAGAGTCAAAGACTTGCTGTTGCTGGAAGGAGGAGGTCCTCTCCACGTTCCCCCAGCAGTGTATCCCAGTACTCATCACTCAAGGTCACTGGAGCTCCTCAATCCCACATGCAGCTAATCCATCTTGCCAACTGAAAAGCAGCCAATTTTCTCTTGTTTTAGTGAACTCAATCATTCTGACAGAGGCCCAGAAGTGAAGGTGGCAGTGCATAGCTTCACCCCTAGAATATCAGCACTGATTTTCTTCTTTTTCATGCTTCTTGCCACCCCAAAACAGACTTTGGAAAAGCCTTCAGCCTCCAGAACCTCACACTGGTGCTTTAGACTGATGCCAAATTCTGGCTTCAGGTAATTTAGGCAGAGTTGTCAGGTTGGCACCTACTCACCAGGCATTTCTTCAGCAGCTTCCAGACACACAGTATAGAAAGGACCACAGCACTTGCTTTTCACCCTCATTTTCAGTGGTTTTACAACTAATTTACTGAAAATAGACATAACTTATTTCAGGGGCAAGATTTTAAAGTTTAAGCCAAAACTGCAACTCTTCTTTTGTTTGTGCTCTAATTCAGGACTGTAGGCAGCGGCCCAGGGTTGGTTGACCCTAGCACAGAGCTGCCCTCCAAGCCCCAACACTACTCACTTCACATTCATTTTACTGCACCGGCTAAATGCAACTTGGCTGTATCCCAGCCTGACTATCTGCTGCATTAGGACGATATGAAATGCTAATAAAACGTACCTCTGCATTACAGTGTGCTCAGGATCTGTCCTTAGGTACATGTTAAGTGCAATGCTCCTGGCTCTGCTCCTCAGCACACAGCCCTTTCACCATCTCTCCTTGCTTTACTTGATTTTGATTCATCACCAAGGGTCTGGAAAACACCTGGAGCTTCTCCTCTCACCATAACTTAGAGAAATGCTCTGGTAGGGCTAATAAAAAATCCCAGACCTCATTACTGCAGCTTGGGAGCAAAGAAGAGGTCAACAGCATGCCTGACATACAGCTGGACAGTTGTAGCTATCAGAGGACTATCCAGAACCACCAGGAGGAGGAAGAGCCATCAGACCAGCAGAGGACCAGATACGGCATTTATCATCCTATGACAAACTGAGCATATTGGAGCTAGCAGCTGCATCTTGGGTGACTGTTCAAATGTACACAGGAGCATGGATCACAGTGTGTGACCACGCGCAGGTTGCCCTAAGCCTTGTTCTTGATATTGCCCACCCAGCACCAGAAGCACATGGGCAACAAGACAGAGTAGACAAGGCCGCGGGGAGAGCACAACTGCACAAGCAGATGAGCAGAAGGTGAGGGGCTGTAGCCACTGGGGTGACCAGGAGCAGTTGGCTGGAGCAGGACAGGTTCCTGATGATAAAACCAAGCCAGGCCTGCTGCGGCCCCAGCCAGCAGTGCATGCGCACCAATAACTGCAGCCAGCATCCACCGCTTGGCTTGGCTTCAGCCTCTGCAGAGGCATCTTTTTAGGCAGCATGACACCAACACTGCTTCTCTAACTCATCCCCTGGGTCTGTATTTCATTATTGAGCTACAAAGTCTCCTGTGAAAACTTATTCCCTGACTTCACTTTGTTACTGAAGATATTTTACACCAATTCAGCCTCCTCCTAGTTGGAGCCCTGGCTGCTGCTACACACAAAAACTCCTTCCTGCTGGAGGGTCTGGAGGCTCTGCAAAGGGACCTAAACTGGCTGGACCACTGGGCAAGAGTCCGATGGCAGGAGGTTTAACACAGCCAAATGCCGGGTCCTGCACTTGGGGCACAACAACTCTGTGCAGCTACAGACTAGGAGAAGTCTGTCTGGAAAGCTGCTTGGAGGAGAGGGACCTGGGGATGTTGGTTGACAGTGACTGAACATGAGCCAGCAGTGGCCCAGGTGGCCAAGAAGGCCAATGGCATCTTGGCTTGGATCAGAAAGGTTGTGACCAGCAGGTCCAGGGAGGTTCTTCTCCCTCTGTACTCCGCACTGGTGAGGCCGCTCCTCAAATCCTGTGTTCACTTCTGGGCCCCTCACCACAAGAAGGATGTTGAGGCTCTGGAGGGAGTCCAGAGAAGAGCAACAAAGCTGGTGGAGGGACTGGAGAACAGGCCTTATGAGGAACAGCTGAGAACTGGGGGTGTTTATCCTGGAGAAGAGGAGGCTGAGGGGAAACCTAATTGCTCTCTACAACTACCTGCAAGGAGGTTGTAGAGAGGAGGGTGCTGGGCTTTTCTCCCAAGTGACAGGGGACACGACGAGAGGGAATGGCCTCAAGCCTCCACCAGGGGTGGTTTAGGCTGGACATCAGGAAAAAAAATTTATAGAAAGGGTCATTGGTCACTGGAACAGGCTGCCCAGGGAGGGGGTTGAGTCCCTGGAGGTGTTTAAGGCACGGGTGGACGAGGTGCTGAGGGACATGGTTTAGAGTTTGATAGGAATGGTTGGACTCGATGATCCAGTGGGTCTCTTCCAACCTGGTTATTCTGTGATTCTATGATTCTATGTTTCTAAGACATCGCAATGCCTCTGCGTCAAAAAAAAAGCCAAGGCAGTTGAACTCCATGTGGCTAAAGGGGATATGCAGATCTGGATCTCAGCAAGCTGGGGAGCACTGTGCAGAGCTTTTCTTGATGTCACAGTGATGGAGACAGAAAGCCCCTGTCATTTTCCATGGGTGAAAATAAATGCTAACAAAACTAAACAGATCTAGAAAACAAAGAGGTGATCTGTGCTGCAGCGCACCTGGCCCTGGGCCACTGGTTGACCACGTCCAAGACAACACAAACCCCCACTACACTGAATCTTTTCTGCCTTTAACAGGTTTCCAGCCAGAAAGCAGCAACTTTGTTTACCCAGGTAGGAAGCAGCCCCATCTGCCAAAGCAAAATGCCCCATGGCAGCATCCACATCTGCCAAGTTACACACACAAACAAGCCCAGCACAGGATGGGGGTTTTTCCTGTCACTCAGACTGTTTGGTTTTGGTAGATCATAAACCCTGCAGCTAAGGAAAAGGTCGGTTCAAAGGGGCCCAGGACCGCTCTGCCCAGGCTGAAACAGGAACGCTCAGGAAGTCCATGGAGCATGGGGTGCTCGCCGTCATCTTTGTTTCATCAAAGAGCAGAGGAGTTTCCATAGAGGAAGGCAAAGTGCAGTGAGAGCTTGGCTCAGGGAGCTGGGCACGAGCAGAATATGAGAGGGCTAAGAAAATACATCCTCTGTGTAGCACCAGCCTTCTATTTGCCTTTGGTGGCTGATGAGGATGCCAACGAATAACTGAATTTTATTCAGATCTCTGTTTCAGAAGTTCCCCAGCAGTGCTTGTCCTCACTGGAATTTCATACTTGACCTTAAGTCCATAAAGACAAGACTAAAAAAAAACAATCTCACCAGTGTGAATTTTATGAAGCTGATATTGTCCATCCCCTTCTTTTACCAGTAACATGGAACTGCAGGAGGCCACACCCCCCCAACTCCTCAGGCTGCCACACTGGTGGTACTAATACTGCCCTGGAAATCACAGTCCTTCCCATCTCCCACACTTCAGTGAAAACAAGCAATCTGGATCTTTAGCACCCTCACTATAAACTTCCCAAGCCTCTTTTAGCTCTGGGCACTGCATAAGCAACAAATGGCAGCTGCCAACACAGAAAGAAAAGAGCTCACAAGAGGAGCTGGAGAACGGAATTCAATCAGAAATATCATAAAATGGTTTGGGTTGGAAGGGACCTTGAAGACTATCCAGTTCAACCTCCTGCCATGGGCAGTGACCCCTCCCACTGGATCAGGGGCTCCAAGCTCCATCCAACCTGGTCTGGAACCCCTCCAGGGATGGAGCAGCCACTACTGCTCTGGGGAACCTGGGCCAGGGCCTCCTGACCCTCACACTGCTGTTCCTTACATCAGTAACCTCAAATTCTTGAAACAGTAATTAGGATGAGAGAATATCAAATAATGGCATGTTTTCCACTCTCCCATGAGACAAAGACCAAGTGCAAAACAATCTCTCTGTCCTGACCTGCAGCATCTCATTCCAGATGTATGCACAGATGGACTCCACATCTGCTGCTGTAGTTAATACTTGCCTGTCACTCCAAAACCTGATTGCTTGAAGAAATTGCCCACAGCAGAACACTACTCTTCCCCATGAAAGGTATGAAAACAACCAGATACAGCTTGCTCCAGTGGACACTTGTGACTGAGCTACTAAAAAGTGCAAGAAATTGCATGATCATCAAAGCTGTCTTCCCTGCAGGGGAGCTGCCCTTCTGCCCACCATGACACAGGCAGGAATTAACATCCAGTGAGTGAGTAACCACGGCAGAGCTCAGAACACCTGCATGTATCCAGCTACCACTAAACCAAACATCCGCTGGGGAATTTGTTTTTACTGCAAATACGAAGCACTTCACTAACCACTTGAATCTGCCTGGAGGGCTTTTTAAAGAAACACAAGTGCATACATGTCACAACAAGGCACAAATAATTGTGCTCCACCTGGGAATGATGCAGGGAGCCCAAATGGAGCATTTCAAATTTTGACATATTTATTTGCTGGAAACTCATAAGCGTCTCCTCCTAATTGCATCATCCACAGAGAAAGCCACTTGGGGAGTACAACAGGAATGGAAACACCGGGAAAGGAGACCACAGGGAAGGAGGAAACACTGCTGTCCTTTGAACTCCAGATTAGTTTCCACCCTCTGGTGTGTCTGAAGGTGTTTCCCAAGGACCAAGCTTTATCTGCATTGAGTCAAATATGAAATGAAGGCACAGCTCCACTTCAGGGGTGAGCTCCAGGCCATGCTAGGACTGCTGATGGAAGCAGCTTGCAAAGGATATGGCAGTGCTGGTGGACAAGATGCCCAATGGCGTCCTCCACAGCTTATCACTTCTCTTCTGTATCTGCCAGCGGAACTACACTCCTGATTTCTCTTAAAGGCACTTGGTCTTTCACCCTTAGACCATTTCACCCCAGGGAAATTGCCCTGGAAAGCTCTGTGATAGCTCCAGCAGCGTGTTCAGAGGAGCAGGGGTGACACCAGAAATGCGTGGCAGGGGCTGGGCTGATAAGCTCTCCCACCTGCACTTATCTAGGCTGATGTCAGAGCAAATATAGATCTTCACTCCCAGCTCATTTCCTGCAAAGGAGTTACCACAGCTCACCCAGGAACAGGCTTATCCAGCAGACAGAGCAAAACGAGCTGCTGGGAGCAGATGCTTGTCCTGTGGTCACAGCCAGCTACAGAGAGGACATTTATTCATAGCCTCATTTAAACAATTAACAAGAGGATAAGCCAGAACAGTGCACCGGGACCCAGTTCTGAGGACGTTGGGGTCTCCGCAGAATGACAGCGGGGGATTCAGATGCCCTGCCAAAGCCAAAAGACCTCTTTGTGGCAAAGCTTGGGCTGAGTTTAGGCACAAGAAATCCATCAGCCCTTCCAGAGCAGGCGGACAAGGTGTGGAAGTTTTCACTTCTTCCTGAAGTAAAGCTTCTGATAAAACACAGACACTGGCATTCAGGCAAAGACAAATTAAAGCCTGAATTACCTATATGCAACAAACTCACACTCAATATCCTGAGATTCAATAATAAAATCAAGAGTCTTGATCATAATCAGAACATAAAGCATGTGAATCCTTTACACTTTGTACTAATCACATTAAACAGCCAGAGCAGTAACTGTCAGGCTGAAAGCAGCCTTTTCCATCACAAAGACAACCATGAAATCCTCTTGGTTACAAAACGCACCAGGGCCAGAATACTCAGATCTCCCTGCAGCTCACATTCTCCCAACTAAGGCCAAGACATCTGTTCCAGCTAAGCAAACCTGCTGTGAATACAGAAGGCATGCGAACTATCCAACCCAAAACCTGCCTCTGGCATATGCATTACTATAATCCGCTGTTATCTCAGCGTCACTCCAAACAGTGATCCAAGTGATAGGAAAGAGCCATCTCATCAGCCCAGCAAACACTGAACTCCAGAAGCACCAGAGATTGTCAGTGGGAATACGCTGGAAGAACTACGATGAAATTGGGAGTAAGAAGCCCTGTACTCCTCTGCATTGGCCAGCAGAGCGATAGCCCCAAATCTACATGGCTTTGTAAGGTTTTTCTTGGTGAAGCAAGCAACCTGTAACCGAGGTCCCCGAGCACCCTTGGGTGTCCCACACAGGGAAGCAGGAGCTGCTGGGCTCTGCGCTGGGTTCCAGATGAGTTTGGCATTCTGCAACCCCTCTCAAGGGGATTTGCTACCCCTTCCCAAGACGCTCCTTCTCACTGACTATCTCAAACCACTTTCTGCCGGAGGAGAGAACCCAACTTCAAAGGCAAGAGAACGATAAGTTCTTCCAGACACCTTGTAGCGACACTGAGCCCCGGGCACGGCGCCAGCAAAGCCCTCCCGCCGCTCCCCAGACAAAGAGAACGCGAGAAGCCACTGAAATCCAGAGCCCCCGGGGAGAGCCGCGCTCGCAGGAATGTTTAACTGGCCGAACTTTTCATCTAGAATGGAAAAAAACGCTGGCAAAACAGCGCGGCGGCAGCGGGCACCGGCCGGGGGGAGCGCAGCGCTCCGAGCCGAGTGGCGAGCTGGAGGACACCGAGTCTGGCTGGGGGGTGGGGTGACACCGAGCCCCGGAGAGGGGGGTGACACCAGGGAGGGGGGAGTGACACCGAGCCCCGGCCGGGGTCGATGCTCGGCTTGGCCAGATCCCGGGCAGTGCAGGGCAGAGCCGCGGGGATCGTGGCTCGCAAGCAGCCCGGGAGGGAGCCCACCCCGACCCAGAGGGTCCCCGCTCACCGCTCCGCCATGGCCCCGCCGCTCCGCCCGCTCGCGGGGCAGGACGCGACAGCCGCTCCGGGCCCGGCCCCGCCCGGGGGCGCGGCCAGCGGGGCCCCCACCGCTCCCTGGGTCCCCCTGGCGGGCGCTCCCGACGGGTCCCGGCGGTCCCCGAGCTCCCGGCGGAGGCGTCAGCGCGTGTTTCAGCGAAGCAAACCTGTTGTGAATACAGAAGGCGTGTGAACTCTCTGACCCAAACCTGGCTTCGACATCTGCATCCCTGTAATCCACCGGGATCTCAGCATCTCTCCGAGCAGCCTCTGGCCGGTGCTGCTCCCGCAGGACGGACCGGCCGCGGCCGGCAGAGGAAAACACCTTCCTTTAAGAAGGACGTTGGGGGCTGGAGGGTATCCAGAGAAGGGCGACAAAGCTGAGGTCTGGAGAGGCGGCTGAGGGAGCCGGGGGCGTTTAGCCTGGAAAAAAGGAGGCTGAGGGCAGACCTCATCCCTGTCCGCAACTGCTTGGGAGGAGATCGTAGCAAGGTGGGTGCTGGTCTCTTCTCCCAAGTGACAGGTCAAGAGGAAACAGCCTCAAGTTGCACCAGGACAGTTTCAGATTGGACATGAGGAAAAATTTCTTCATGGAAAGGGTTCTCAGGCACTAGAACAGCTGCCTAGGGAGGCAGTGGAGCCCCCATTCCTGGAGGTGCTTAAAAGCCGGTTAGATGAGGTACTCAGGGACACATTTTGGTATTGAGCAGGTATGGTTGGATCTCAAAGGTCTTTTCCAACCAAATGATTCTGTGATTCTACACTGGATTCCAGGCTGTCCCCGTAAGTGCACTGAGGCTGCCGCACAGCCGATGTGCCTGGACGTGCCCTCTCTTGTGCCCCAGCAGTTTTGGGCGACAGAGCAGACAGTAGTCTTGTCAAGGCTGTGTGGGAGGGCCTGATGTGTCTCCCACACATGCACAGATCCACCATCAGCACAGGAACAGCAATTCAGAGGCCTCATGAGAAGGCAGAGCCCTCCTTCTTGCCCAGAAGGAGCAGTCTGGACAAACAGGCTGTGCGCTAAAGGTCAGCCCTGCTAGGCCAGCTCCCATCAGCCACCAGCTCAGAGTGTGTCACTTGGCACGGTAGCACGGCAGAGACCCTGTCATGCCAGTGACTGCTGAAAGGTGGCACAGCTCCCAACATATGTTGTATCAGGTCCTGTTATTCCAGAACAGGAATGACTCCATGCAGAAGTAAATCCTGGGGACTGAGCTGCCCGGATGCCTCAGACCCCTCTAACAGGGGGTGCAAGGCTTGGCCAACACTCGGTGGACTTTACCCCTAACAGAGTCCAGAGTCCAGCAAGTCCAGAGAAGAGCAATGAGGCTGGTGAAGGGGCTGGAGAACAGAACCTATGAGGAGCGGTTGAGAGAGCTGGGGTTGTTTAGCCTGGAGAAGAGGAGGCTGAGAGGAGACCTCATCACTCTCTACAAGTACCTGAAAGGAGGTTGTAGAGAGGGAGGAGCTGGCCTCTTCTCCCAAGTGACAGGGGACAGGACAAGAGGGAATGGCCTCAAGCTCCACCAGGGGAGATTTAGGCTGGAGATTAAGAGGAGGTTTTTCACACAGAGGGTCATTGGGCATTGGAATAGGCTGCCCAGGGAGGTGGTTGATTCACCTTCCCTGGAGGTGTTTAAGGCACATGTGGATGAGGTATTGAGGGACTTGGTTTAGTGTTGGATAGGAATGGTTGGACTAGAAGATCCGATGGGTCCCTTCCAACCTGGTTGTTCTGTTGTTCTGTTGTTGTTCTGTTGAGTGATTTTTGGTCCATATCACACACAGAGCATGTTTCTGCTACAGACAAAATGAGTCTGTTCAGTTTATTAATCATGCCAGGCTAGCCAGTAGACAGGGTCGGCACAGAGCAGTACTGCACTCGTGGCAGTCGCTCACAGACAGTGTTTTGGCACTACTGGAGAACTTCAGAGTAACTTAATCTGAAGGCATTCATGTGAAAGTCCCACTGCACTTTTAAATAACAAATAGAGAGACAGTGAGATAGACCATGGCCACTCCAGTCACTGGCTGGACATGCAGCTGTGTTGGGCTTACGAGGGAGCTCCATGCAGCAAGGGCTGGCGGCAAGTGGGGCTCCCACGGGCATCTCCAGTGGCGCAGCGGGAGCATGGGCAGGGGAGGCTGAATTCCACTGGGCTGCAAAGCTCAAGCATAGGTGAGCAGGGAAAGAAAGGAAGAGTGAAACCAGGTCTGCACTGGAAACAAAAAGTGTACTAATGTAGCTGTAACATGTGGGTTAATTGGCAGTTTTCCTTGTGGAGATACAGATGTTAATCGCTTTTAACAACAAAGTCTCTACCTGCCCTCTGAGGGGAACAGCGATATGGGGAAAATGCTTACAGCAGCCTGAGTCTCTGTTCAAGGGCTCTGGTAGATACATGTTCAGTACACAAAAGCTTTAACAGCCTCCCTGATGTTGCTGTGCTAGCAAGAGCTGCTGGGCAGTCTGAAAGCAGAAGCTGGGGAAATGGGAGGTGCAAAAGCCCCAGCCTCAGGGGGCTCCCAAAATGAGTGACTTGACACAGTACATGGGAAGACAATGGCAGGAGGGAACAAACATTAATTCTTTTCTGCGATATTCTCAATGTATTTTGCATATTTCAGGGTTTGATGATTATATGTAGACTGTTTTCAACCTACACCTGTGTCAATCTCGCTGGAGAACCTTGAAGTTCCTTGCTTAGCTGGGATGTGTTTCTGTACATAGCACACTAAGAGATCCCTTCTTTCTTGAGGCTAAAGCAGGTGAACTGAAGGCACTCGAGGACACACTGGATCAGTCCTACTTCTAGCTAGCAGCCCCATGCCGTCTGGCACACAGTTGTGCAGCAGGAGAGCATCAAAAGCAAGAGCAAGGAAGCCACCACGAAAGCAGATCCTCCCCACCAGAGAGTGGTCACAAACCCGCTGGCACCAAGGATGCTTTTCAGAGCTGAGATCCCTGCTGCTGAAAGAGGAAAGCAGGCTGAAAAGGGTTTCATTACCAGGGTGGTTGTAAGGCTGCAACTTGCACACAGGTGCAAATGTGCCAGGTAAGGGGACACCCCTTTCAGCAGAGCCAAGGAGCACCGGCAGACATGAGCCATGTCAGCACCAGAGATTCTGGGAGAGGAGAGAAATTGTGAGAGAAAAATGAAGCATCTAAAGGAAAAGTTTCTTTTGTGGTCCCTCTGCAGTGACTTTTTCAGAGGCTTTTACAGCTCAGGAGGTCATGGGCTGAGGAAAAATTCTGGTGGTGGTACCTCTTACAGCAAGACAAGGAGATCTTCCTCCAGAGGTATGGGTGGGTTGCTCTGGGTCATGCCCATGGGAGATCCAGCCCACCAGCCACAATGTCTGCCATAAGTACACCAAAGATTACAGCTTAAGGGGAATATGAACTGTCTGAACAGACTTTGAGAACACAGCAAACACATTACAATGTCTCTGAGAACAGAGAGTTATAAACCCTGGCTTTTTTGCTAATAGCAAAACCACACTGCCTGCAAGAAACAGCTGTCATGAACTGTGAGGCTGTGAACACTAGATCACTGTAAGATGAATTAAGAGATGTATGATCAATGTTTCCAGGCCAAAGTATCCCCTTGCTGTCTGCTCTTGGCTGAGGGATATTTCCCACAACTGTCACTAAAGAGGAGCCAGCTCCCTGAGATCATGCTTGAATTGTTTCTTCAGATGCTGCTACCCAGGTGGAATAAACTATATCTGGGGTCGTACATACACCCACCACGTTTTACAAAGCTTCTCAGCTGGTGGAAGTTTGTGCTTTTGCACACACTCCACATTGGGAAATGGTAAACCTTGCTTGAAGGGTCTCTCTCACCTGTGGGTGAGGAAGAACTGGCGATGCTCAGTGTAAGAGAAGCTGGGTATGGCCCTGCTGCTGCCTTGCCCATGCGTGGGGCTGGGGAGACAGGGCAATGCCTGGGCAGATGTGCTGCAAGTGTGAGCACAGCCAGCACGCTGCCCTGGAGATCTGGGCCTACAGGCACTGCCCATGCTCTGCCCCTGCTGAGAAAACACCCTGCACAGCCTGGAATGAGCCCTGTGCCAACACCGTCACAGCTCCAGTCAGGTGTGACCTGGATGAAGGCATTGAGGGTACCTTTAGCAAGTTTGCAGATGACACAAAGCTGTGTGGAAGTGTAGATCTGCTGGAGGGTAGGGAGGCTCTACAAAGGGACCTAAACAGGCTGGACCGCTGAGCAGTGTCCAGTGGCAGGAGGTTTAACATGGCCAAATGCCGGGTCCTGCACAACAACCCTATGCAGAACTACAGACTAGGAGAAGTCTGGCTTGGAAAACTGCCTGGAGGAGGGACCTGGGGTTGTTGGTCGGCAGCCGACTGAACATGAGCCAGCAGTGTGTCCAGGTGGCCAAGAAGGCCAATGGCATCCTGGCTTGTATCAGAAATGGTGTGGCCAGCAGGTCCAGGGAGGTGATTCTCCCTCTGTACTCCACACTGGTGAGGCCACTCCTTGAATCCTGTGTCCAGTTCTGGGCCCCTCACCACAAGAAGGATATTGAGGCTCTGGAGCAAATCCAGAGAAGAGCAACAAAACTGGTGAAGGGGCTGGAGAACAGAACCTATGAGGAGCAGCTGAGAGAGCTGGGTGTGTTTAGCCTGGAGAAGAGGAGGCTGAGAGGAGACCTCATTACTCTCTACAACTACCTGAGGGGAGGTTGTAGAGAGGAGTGAGCTGGCCTCTTCTCCCAAGTGACAGGGGACAGGACAAGAGGGAATGGCCTCAAGCTCCACCAGGGGAGATTTAGGCTAGAGATTAGGAGGAAGTTTTTCACAGAAAGGGTCACTGGGCATTGGCAGAGGCTGCCCAGGGAGGTGGTTGATTCACCTTCCCTGGAGGTGTTTAAGGCACGGGTGGATGAGGTATTGAGGGACTTGGTTTAGTGTCTGATAGGAATGGTTGGACTAGAAGATCCGATGGGTCCCTTCCAACCTGGTTGTTCTATGATTCTATGATTCTATGTGACCAAACACTACATTAAGGAGACACTGGTGATACTGGGAGCAGAGGCCTCAAATGCTTGGCAAGGTTTGGTTGTCTGGCTTGGCAACCAGTGCTGACCCAGTGCATCTGCACCCTTTATCAGCCTTCCAGGGCAGTAGTGATGGGTGGAGGAGGAGCTCGAAGAAGCTTCATCAGGGGCTTCCTTCTCCTCTAAGGAGATGCCTTTAAGCTCAGGTCCTCACCCTTTGCCCTGCCTGAACTACATTGCAGTGCAGCTTGTGCCAGGCCTGGCACCTGGTTGACCCCAGCCCCAGGGCAGCAGGCACTGACCATGGCAGCCTCTGATTACCATCATCAAACCCATTCTGCTCCTTTCACATGGTGGGTATGGCACTGCCATCACCTCCTCTCCAGCTCACCTGTCAGCATCTACTGCCCCACAAACTCCCATGGCTGGGAGCAAAGCAGGTCCTGTACCAAAGGAGTGAATATTAGAAAATGTTCTGTACTGTGGAAGCTGTGTGTGAAATGACTTAACTCCTACGAAGCCTTTGCTGTGAGGGCCTCTGTGTGCACAAGATTTCTCACCCAGCAGCTCTTTGTTGCAACAGGAAATGAGACAAATGTGCTTGGCTGACCAGGGGGTGCAGTTCACCCATACAGGTAATGGGGTCTCTGTCCGTGGAGATTTCAAATGTTTAGCCATGCAAAGCAATGGTTGCCCTGTTGTAGTGTTGGTGATGGTGTCACTTCAAACAAGAATTTGAGCAAACACCCTCCAAAGGTCCCTTTCAATCAGCACTTCTGTAATTCTGTGTCAAGTGGTCTGAGGTTTGAGCTGGGCAGGCAGATGTGGTGAAGTCTCCATTATTTCAGAGCACATACAGCTTGTATCAAATGTCACAAATACCTTTATGCATGGGACCAGACTGACTTGGATGCAGAAGCTGCTGGCTGAGGGGCTCTGGAATGTACTGTCACAGTCCTCTCTGACAAATGGTCATAGTCTGCATCAGGCAAAGAAAAAACATCGTTGTTCTTAATGAACTCTGTCTGTGTTTTGAAGCTGACTGAAAGTACCTAATAGCCCAAGACTGTCTTTTGGAAAGAGCTAGCTGAAAGTATTTGGCCATTTGTAAAAATGTGTGGTTTTAAGCAGCAAACAGCAAGGTTTTTTTTTATAGCGAGCATGATGTAAATTTATATAACAAGCCAGATGTTCTGCAATGGGGCTTTTTACAAATCATCCTGTCCCAGTTTTTTCCATCTTGCTGTCTTTAGCTCCCTTGCTAAGTAAGCAGTCTTGCTATTGACTTACCAATTGGCAATGGCAGCAGCTGGCTGAAACCCAACCTCAGCAGCACGGGACATGGAAACAGATGGAGCAGCAAACGCTCTTTGTTTCCTCTCCTGCTTTCTAAAACAGATTGTGACTAAAAACATACAGGAGAGGTTTCTGCCATCTTCCCTGCTACTGTGGCTCCCTGGCTGCTGCCAAAGCCACAGGATGAGCTCTAGCAGGGGTTACTGCTCCCCACAGGAAAGGATAACTCTCTGCCTTCTTAAAGGGGAACTCTGTAGAGGGCAAGAGCCCCTCTCTCTCAGAGAATAGTGGTCAATGGCTCAAAGTCCAGATGCAGATCCATGACAAGTGGTGTCCCTCAGGGGTTCGTACTGGGATTGGTGCTGTTTAATAGCTTCATCAGTGATATAGACAGTGAGATCGAGTGCACCCTCAGTAAGTTTGCAGATAGCACCAAGCTGAGTGGGCCAGTTGCCACTCCAGAAGGATGGGATGTCATCCAGAGGGATCTGAGCAAGCTGGCGAAGTGGGGTTGTGAGAACCTCATAAGGTTCAACAAGGCCAAGTGCGAGGTCCTACACCTGGGTCGGGGCAATCCCTGATTTCAATATAGGATGAGGGATGATGTGATTGAGAGCTGCCCTGTAGAAAAGGACTTGGGAGTTCTTGTTGATGAGAAGGAACATGGACATCAGCAGGAAACATGCGCTCGCAGCCCACAGGGCCAACCCTGTCCTGGACTGCATCAAAAGAAGCATGGCTGGCAGATTGAGGAAGTGATTCTGCCCCTCTATTCTTCTCTTGTGAGACCTCATCTGGAGTATTGTGTCCAGTTCTGGAATCCTCAACATGAGAAGGAGATGGAGCTGTTGGAATGGGTCCAGAGGGGGCTACAAAGATGATCAGAGGGTTGGAGCATCTTCCATATGAGGACAGTCTGAGAGAGTTGGTCTTGTTGGTCTTGTTCATCCTGGAGAAGAGAAGGCTCTGAGGAGATCTTAGTGCAACCTTCCTGAAAGGGGTCCAGGAAAGCTGGGGAAGTAGTGTTCACAAAGGCTTTTAGTGATAGGGGCAATGGGTGTAAACTGGGGAGAAGCAGATTTAGACCAGACATAAGGAAGAATTCCTTCACCATGAGAGTGGTGAAGCACTGGAACAAGTTCCCCAGGGTATTTGTGGCTGCCCCATCCCTGTGGGTGTTTAAGGCCAGGTCGGATGGGGCCTTGGTCAGCCTGAGCTATTGGGACACGTCCCTTCCCATGGCAGGGGGGCTGGAACTAGATGATCTTCCAACCTGAACTATTCTATAATTCTATCAAGGGCATCAGATACAACAATACAAGTCCTTAGCAAGGAAAGAAGAGTGCAGTGAGTGAGATGGCTGAATTGAGCTGTGGGCTCCCTATGCTTTAAGTCCTGCTTCTCCTGCTGGAGAAGTCCTGGTTCTGGTATTCATCTGAGCCTATGTGAACATGCCAGCTCATTAAACCAGCACTGAACAGAATTGAGTGGTATTTTGCCAGGGCAGTAACCTGAACTGGCCCAATGGCTGTTCAGGCAAGCACTGGAACAAGGATGAGGAGCAGAGCCACACACCAGAATGGGCCAGGAGGAGAGAAGAAGTGAAGAAGGTGGGGGTGGGAATGTCCCTTGTGAACCAGGAAATCGACTCTGCTGTCCTGGGTAGTTCTTGCCCCAAAACCTGACTCCCAAGTCACTGTCTATGAGCTGTAATCTGATGTTGCTCATAATGAAGGTCAGGAAAATGTCCACAGCTGAGGTTTGCCTGCCTGACTTCAAAATTCCAGTGGAAAAAATCCCCCCAAAAAGATGCAAATATCCCTGCCACCACATCAGGTAGAAGTTTTCATGGACATTCTGCCCTATCATGGCCTCCCACACCTTTTTGTGTCTGATAAGAGATCTGCTACTTTCAGTCTGTGGCCTCAGAGGATTTACCCATTGATCCAAACCCATGAGGTGGACAATAGTGCCCTCTCCCCCGCAGGAGAAAATATGACACTCTGTGTGGGTCAACTACATGAGCCCCACTATCAGCTGCCCTGGGCTGGGGGATAGTGCCATAGTGCCTAGAGCAGGACATTTGCGAAGAGGCTGAGGACAGGAGATGGAGCTGGCACCACGACATGCACCCAAACAGCGACGTGAGTGGTGGTGACACAGCTGTCCCATCTCACTGTCACTCCCTGCTCCCTCTCCTACTAGGCTGCATGAGCTTCCCTGTGCCCGACATTTGTGCCAGAAAATGCAAGACTTGCAGGTCCTTCCTAAGAGCTGAGTTTATTTTTTAGCCACTCAGAACCTGGAATTCATCAGACTAATCCTGCACTCTGATGTTTTTTTCTTACAAGATTTGACAAAATAATTGAATCCCTATTCCTACAAGAAACCTGGAAGGAAAGTCCCACAGTCAGAACCCCAGGTTAAAGACAGGCAGGGGTTGTGAGGCCATCTGTGCCATTTCTCACCAGTGCAAAGGCTCTTCTAGAGGTATTTCTTGCTGGCTGCCTCACTTCCCAGGGCAATCACTCAGACATCGATCTGATAGGGATCCTGTCAGGGGTTTTGCCTAAATTTACTCAGCTTTCTCCTACTAATCATAGAATCATAGAATTGGAAAGGACCCACCCATTCCCATCAGTCATGAAACCATGTCCCTCAGCACCTCATCCACTCATCTCTTAAACCCCTCCAGGGAAGGTGACTCAACCACCTCCCTGGGCAGCCTGTTCCAGTGCCCAATGACCCTTTCTGTGAATTTTTTTTTCCTAATGTCCAGCCTGACACTCCCCTGGTGGAGCTTGAGGCCATTTCCTCTTGTCCTGTCCCCTGTCACTTGGGAGAAGAGGCCATCATCCTGCTCTCCACAGCCTCCCCTCAGGTAGTTGTAGAGAGCCATGAGATCTCCCCTCAGTTGTGGCAGTACGGGGATGCCTAGGACTAAGTGAACATGAGATGATAGGGTTTTCTGTTCTATGCAAAGTGAAGAGGGTAGTTAGCAGGACAGTTGCATTAAATTTCCAGAGGGCAGACTTTAAACTCTTTAGTAGGCTGGTTGGCAAAGTCTCCTGGGAGACAGTACTTGAGGGCAAGGAAGCCCATGAGGGCTGGGAGCCCTTCAAAAAGGAGATCCTAGCAGCTCAGGAGAAAGCCATCCCCGTGTTCTGGAAAAAAAAACGGCAGGAGAAAAAAACAGCTTGGTTGAGTAGAGAGATCTTAAGTGACATTAGGAAGAAGAGGAATGTTTATAGGCTCTGGAAGAGGGGACAGGCCTCTTGGGTGGACTACAGGAGGGAAGTGAGGTTGTGTAGGGAAAAAATCAGAGGAGCTAAGGCTGAGCTAGAAGTCAGGTTAGCAAAGTCCGTGAAAGATAACAAAAAAACCTTTCTGTAAATATATAAATAACAAAAGGAGAACTAGGGAGACCATACAGTCCCTTTTGGACACAGAAGGAACAGCAATGACAGGAGATGAGGAGATGGCTGAGGTACTTATTGCCTTCTTTGCTTCAGTCTTTAATTTTAAAGAAAGTTGTTCCCTCTGTGTACAAACCCTAGAACTAGAGGAGCAATATGAGGCTCCCATGATCCAAGAGGAGGTGGTCAGAGCCTTGCTTGCCCAACTAGACACCCACAAGTCTATGGGGCCAGACAGGATTCACCCTAGGGTATTGAGGGAGCTGGTGGATGTATTGGCCAAACCCCTTTCCATCATCTTCCAACAGTCCTGGAAGACTGGGGAGGTTCCACTGGACTGAAGGCTGATGTAGTGCCCATCTACAAGAAGGGTTGCAGCGAGGATCCGGGGAACTCCAGGCCAGTCAGTATGACCTCAGTGCCAGGGAGAGTCATGGAACAGGTGATCTTGAATGCTATCATGAAGCACTTGCAAGAGAACCGGGTGATCAGGCCCAGTCAACATGGGTTCACAAAAGGCAGGTCCTGCCAAACTAACCTGGTCTTCTTCTATGACAAACTGAGTCGGCTGCTGGATGAGGGAAAGGCTGTGGATGCAGTCTTCTTGGACTTTAGTAAAGCCTTTGACACAGTTTCTCACAGCATTCTGCTTAGGAAACTGTCACCTCTGGCCTGGACAGACGCACACTCTCCTGGGTAGAAAACTGGTTGGATGGCCGGGCCCAGAGAGTGGTGGCAAATGGTGTTAAGTCCAGCTGGAGGCCAGTGACAAGTGGGGTTCCCCAGGGCTCAGCGCTGGGTCCAGCTCTGGTCAATGTCTTCATCAATGACCTGGATGAAGGCATTGAGTGCTCCCTTAGCAAGTTTGCAGATGACACAAAGCTGTGTGCAAGTGTCGATCTGCTGGAGGGTAGGGAGGCTCTGGAAAGGGATCTGAAAAGGCTGGACTGCTGGGCAGAGTCCAGTGGCATGAGGTTTAACACAGCCAAATGGCAGGTCCTACACTTGGGGCACAACAACCCTATGCAGAGCTACAGACTAGGAGAAATCTGGCTGGAAAGCTGGCTGGAAAGCTGCCTGGAGGAGAGGGACCTGGGGGTGTTGGTCGACCGTGACTGAACATGAGCCAGCAGTGTGCCCAGGTGGCCAAGAAGGCCAATGGTATCTTGGCTTGGATCAGAAATGATGTGACCAGCAGGTCCAGGGAGGTTATTCTCCCTCTGTACTCCACACTGGTGAGGCCACTCCTTGAATCCTGTGTTTAGTTCTGGGTCCCTCACCACAAGAAGGATGTTGAGGCTCTGGAGCAAGTCCAGAGAAGAGCGACGTGGCTGGTGAAGGGTCTGGAGAACAGGCCTTATGAGGAACGGCAGAGAGAGCTGGGGTTGTTTAGCCTGGAGAAGAGGAGGCTGAGAGGAGACCTCATTACTCTCTACAACTACCTGAAAGGAGGTTGTAGGAAGGAGGGAACTGGCCTCTTCTCCCAAGTGACAGGGGACAGGACGAGAGGGAATGGCCTCAAGCTCCACCAGGGGAGATTTAGGCTAGAGATTAGGAGGACGTTTTTCACAGAAAGGGTCACTGGGCATTGGAATAGGCTGCCCAGGGAGGTGGTTGATTCCCCTTCCCTGGAGGTGTTTAAGGGACGGGTGGATGAGGTGCTGAGGGACATGGTTTATTGTTTGATAGGAATGGTTGGACTCGATGATCCGATGGTTCTCTTCCAACCTGGTGATTCTATGATTCCCCTTGGCCTTCTCTTCTCCTAACACAGTCAAGGTCTCGAGTCGGTGGGAAGGGCGGTGGTAGCGGAGCGGCTGAGCCACCACGCTGAGGGCGCTGACGTCCTGCAGGCAGCAGGAGGGGACAAGGGCGAGGCAGAGGATGTCACGCGACACCAGGCGGCTCAGCGCAAGAGAGAGAGTATGCAGTCCCACATGGTCTAGCGGTTAGGATTCCTGGTTTTCACCCAGGCGGCCCGGGTTCGACTCCCGGTGTGGGAAAGCTGGTACTATTTTTTTTCTTCCTCGTAACTTTTTTTCCGACTTTTCCGTTTCCTTACATCGGCGCGGTCCCTTTAAGCTTCCGCAGGTGACGCGAACGACTTCTCCCCGGGAAAACCGCTAAGGGGTCGCTTTACCATCAGACCAAACGATGGAAGGGAGAAGGTTTAGACTAGACATTAGGAAGAAATTACGCGCGATGAGAGGGGGAGGCTCTGGCGCAGCTTGCCCAGAGCAGTGGTGGTTGCACCATCCCTGGAGGTGTTCCAGGCTGATGGGGCTTGGAGCCTCTGATCCAGTGGCAGGTGACCCTGCAGAAAGTTGGAACTGGATGGGCTTTGAAGCCTCTTCTGACTCAAACTGTTCCGTGAGTCTACAGTGAAGCAGCACCAGTGATACTGGCCTTTCTCCAGCCCCGCTCTCCTCTGTATCAAGCCATCCCACAACTGGGAAAAGTTTTGTTGGGAAACAAACACTGAGAGCTTCCCCCCACTTTCCTATCAACTCTAGAGGAGAACCCACCTGAGCCTGGCATGCAAGTGATGTCAGAGCTGAGTGCCTGCAGCTGATGGGCCAGGGCAGCGCTGCAACACAGCAGGTGTGGCTCCCTACAGGCCACACCACCCAGCTGTACCTGCTGGTCCATCCTTGTTCCCAAGAGCAAGGGGCGTGTTAGGAGCATAGACAAGACACATCACTGGCCTCCATCCAGGGCCTTGCTCCGCAGGCAAACAACAGGAGAGAAAACCCTGTGAGAATCCCCCAAGCCTGTGCAGCCACTGCAGTCACAGCCACGTGATGAGCGAGCAGGAGCAGGGGCTTGGTGAGACTTGACCTCGGGGTGGGGGGGGGGTCACTGAACAGCTCTCACAGCAGTGAGCAAGGGACACAACCACAGTAAACACTGTGAGGAAAATTAGCGTTGTGTTCTGTAAACCTGTACAGTAGTGATGAGGTTGGAACAGACCTATTGCAGTCAGGCTTTTTCTTTCTTTTTAAACAGCTTGCTTTTCCTAAACCTCCCAGACTCAATTAAGTTGTCCAGTTTAGCTTGGACCTGGAAGCTCTATGCAAGATCTTCAGGATCTTTTTAGGCTATTAAGTTCAGTAACTTTCTTAGGAATGACATTAAATGGCACAGTAGCCTGCAAAATAGCCTGGAAATCTACAGGCTTGAGTTCTTATACCTTAATTAGTTTAACTATTTCTATATGCAGCAGCAAAAGTATTGTTTTGGGAGGCAAACTTTCTTTAGAACTTCTCTTTACACTGTTTCAGATTCTAGGACATAGATTTGTGCTGATTACAGCAGGAAACGCACTCAATGGTATGTCCATTACAGCCTAAACTTATTCCATATCATTAAATTTAAATACAAATGAGCTGTTTTGTGGGCTCCCAGTGGAAACAAAGCCCTGTTAATGAGACCAGGGGGGTCTGTTCCACAAACCACTACTACTTTCTGAGATAAAGCATTCAGCTTCAAGGCTCCAGCAACCTGCAGGGGCTTGGGCAAGAAGCCACACCAATTTCAGTTAAGTCTGGGCCTACGGGAGGGGAGGGGTGTGCAGGGGGTGGTGTGTGGTCTATGGGGGGAGGGGAATGGGGTTCCCAGCAGAAGGTACAGCCCTAACACATTCTGGTGCTGTAACTCTTTAACTAAACCCATCTTGCTAGAGACCCTTAGCGGAAGAAAGGAAGCGGTCACAAATGCTGTTACATTGCCACCTCAGAAGAACTGATCATGAACAAGCAGTTTCATCTCCCTGCCAATCCATGACCTAAATTGCTCTATCCCTCTCTCCTACAGTAAATCGTAGAATAGTTTGGGTTGGGGGGGACCTTGAAGATCATCTAGTTCCACCACTCTGCCATGGACAGGGACATCCCACTAGATCAGGCTGACCAAGGCCCATCCAATCCAGCCTTGAACACCTCCATGGATGGGGTAACCACAGCTTCCCTGAGCAACCTGTTCCAGTGCTTCACCACTCTCACAGTGAAGAAATTCTTCCTTATGTCTAGTCTAAATCTGCCTCTCTCCAGTTAATACCCATTGCTCCTAGTCCAATCACTACAAGCCTTTGTGAACACTCCCTCCCTAGCTTTCCTGGAGCCCACTCAGGCACTGGAAGGTTGATATAAGATCTCAGAGCCTTCTCTTCTCCAGGCTGAACAACCCCAACTCTCTCAGCCTGTCCTCATACATGAGGTGCTCCAGCCCTCTGATGATCTCCGTGGCCTCCTCTGGACCTGTTTCAACAGCTCCATGTCCTTCCTGTGCCCAGGACTCCAGAACTGGCCTCAGGATTCCAGGTGAGGTCTCACCAGAGCAGAGGGGAAGAATCTTCCAAGTTTGTTGAATGCACCACACATTTTCACACAGAGGATCATTGGCCATTGGAATAGGCTGCCCAGGGAGGTGGTTGATTCACCTTCCCTGGAGGTGTTTAAGGCATGGGTGGATGAGGTCTTGAGGGACTTGGTTTAGTGTTTGATAGGAATGGTTGGACTAGAAGATCCGATGGGTCCCTTCCAACCTGGTTGTTCTATGATTCTAGGATTTCGGTGTTATTGGCAAACAACACTTGTCCCAGTATCAACCCCTGAGGAATGATGCCTCGTTCTATGCTCTCAGGCTCCAAAGATCAGCAGATCAGGATTTTCCTGGCTGAGATGTGATGCACACATGCTGTGGATCTTTCTCAAAAGTTCAGTTTCCATCTGTCAAAAAAGCAACAGGCTTTTACTTCCTGGCAGGAGGTCCCCAACACAGTTCTCACTCGGCACTGCCCCCCAAGATGCCTTGTTTACCCACAATATCTTAGCACCAGCAACAACTGGGATCTTGAGAAAGGTGTTAGCTTTCTTTTACAGCAAGCGTGTAATTCTTGCATGTACCAGATGTGAGTGGAAGTTGGGACACAGATGTTATGTGACCTGCGTACATGGGATGCACTCCAGCCTGCATGGGTGTTGAAAAGCTAAGCTTTTGGCACCACGACTGTAAACTCCCTTGTGCTCAGGCGATGCTCAGAAATCGTGGAACTGACAGTTCCCACAGCAAATACAGCTCACATGGGCAAGACCCCGCGTGCGGCCAGGCGGGGCCCAAACCTGCAGGGCCAGGAGCTGCAGCCAGGAGGCCAGGCAGGGTTCCCCGTGCACGGTGGGGACGGGGTGGTGCGACGCCCCGGCGCGGCCCTACCAGCCTCTTCCCAGAGAGGAAGAGGACGAGGCCCGAGTCTGCTGAGGAGCTGCGGGGCCCTCGGGGCGGTGCTGGGGGAGCCGGGCCGGGCCGGTCCTCCCGGGGCCCAGCACAGCGCCGGTCCTGGCTCTATTCGAGGAGGGGCAGCAGCCATGGGGTCTGCGGGCCCGGGCCCAGCCCCAGCCCCTCCCTCGAGCGCGGGAGCGCGCGCGGGCCCCGCCCGAATCTCGCGAGCGCCGCGGCTTCCGTGCGCGCGCGGGTCTCGCGAGATGCAGCAGCCCGCGGGGCGGTGCGCGGGGCTGGGTCTCGCGAGAGCCCCTGTGCGGGGCAGCGGGCGTCCCCGTGCCGCGCGCCCAGTGCCAGCGGCCGGACGCGGCGGGCGCCATTTCGGGAGCAGTCGCCGCGCCGCAGCCGGGGCCCGGGCCAGGTTCGCCGCTCCCCGCGCCCTTCCTTTGCCGCCGCCGCCGTCTTCTCCTCCTCCTCTTTCTCCTTCCCACGCGCCACGCCGGGGCTGGCCGAGCGGCGCCGTCCGCCTGAGCTTCGTACGCGCGGAGCGGCCTGTGGAGCCCGCGGGCCCGCCCCGCCGCCAGCGCAGCCCGCGCGCCCGGACAAGGACAGCGCCGCGCAGGTACCGCCCGCAGCGCCCGGGGCTGAGGGGAAGGGGCGCTCTCGGCGGCCCTCGGGGAGCAGGGGCTGCGGGCCGGGCCCTTCTCCAAACTCCCGATGCTTTTCCGGGAAGCTTCTCGCAGAGCCTTATCATTGCTTGGAGATTCGAAAGCAGATAATTCGGAGAGGACCTTTTCAGACTGGTTTTCTTTGATATTCCGTCTCTTTTTGATGTTCTTCAAAACGCTGGCTAGATCGGCAGCAGTTTGCTTCTGTTCGTCTTGGTTTTCCGTAGATACGCGAGGTGTCCTCCCATGTTGTGATGATTTAGGGTTTTTGTTGTTGATGGTGGTTTTTTGTCTGGTTTGGGTGTTTTTTCCTCCGGAGATGTCAGGCGCATGCAGCTCTTTTTCAGCAGGCGGGGACATTTTTGTTAAAATTACTTTTAGAGTCTTCAGTGTTTAGTGAAAAAATACTCGAAAATCCGTCGTGGTTTTCGACTCACTTGAAAATATTTACTGTTTTTCTATATTTGCTATTTTTATTCTTTTAAGAAGAGTATCATTATGTGCAGTATCGTTGTTTGTGTTACAGAAATTCCACAGTCGATAGTAGGACTGTGTTACATGAGCAGGAGGTGTTGTGTAGAAAGTACAAAGGGCATGGATTGCACAGGGCGAGACCAAAGGTCCGTGTAACTCTGGGTCTTCTCTGTGGTTGTAGCCAACAGTCAATCTCTGAGAAGGAAGAGAAACGGGGCAGTTGTGCCCCTGGTTGTCAGCTCGTAGTGGTCCAGGGTCACAAGGCACAGCTTTGTTTAGTGAAAAGCTTTTTCCATTAACTTTTGCGCTTTTTGTTTGGAGTTTTTTGAACGCTGCCTGTGTGTTTTCCTTTGTTAGCATCCCCAGCGCTCTGTAACAGTGAATTCCATGGCTTAATGCTGTGTGAATAAGGATCTTTGTTTGGAACCCACCGGATCCCAGTTCATTCACTCGTGTTATTTGGGTGAGAGTGGTAATAGTCATTCGCTGCTCACTTTTTGTGCATCTCGTGATTTGATGGTGACTGTTACGGCCCCACTCCCCTGCTTTGGCTACCCCTCTTCAGGCAGAAGAATCCTGCCTCCAGGTGCAGCTGGATATGTTGGCTAAATTCCATGAGTGAAGATGGAATTGCTGGTGGGAATTGTCACCAGTGGGAAGTGTGTTGTGGAATCCAGGGCGTGGCCTGGTGTTTTTTCTTGGTCCTTAGTTGTACTGGTGGACTTGGTCATCACAAATACTGGTAGGACAGCGGTGAATGTGTAAATGGCTTGAAAAGCTAAATGTAAATACTCTAATAACGTGTGAAACGGAGACACTGCATACAAACTAAGGGCCAGTTAAGTTATGGCACCATAGCCTGAGAGGTAATAGCTTGACAGTGAGGTTAGCTATGTGCCTTGGTGATGTAACTGCGTGTGAGCTTCCAGTGCTCTCAGTGCATAAGTTTATGCTTTATTCTCGATTGTATTTGGGCGATAGTCAGGGGAGGTGATGTGCTTCTTGCATGTGGTGCAGCTCTGGTCTGATTATTTATGAGTGAACAAACAGCTCAAAAGATCTTCAAGTGTTGATACAGTTTCATTGTGTTGGCCAAGTCACTGCAGCACAGTTTGTGCAGCAGTTGCAGTAACCACAGTGCAAGCATTGACCTGTGTGATTGAATATCCATGGTACACACACAGAAACATCCTCCCTCTTGGGCTGTCTGACTTGGATCTGGAGGCAGAGCTGCTTTGGAGCTTAAGAAGGAAAAGACTTAAGAAGGAAAAAACTTTTATCAAGAGATTTGAGCATGCTTGAGTCTCTATACTTTAGTGCAGAGAGACTTGAGAGGTTCTTAATAGTGTGGCTGCATAGGGAAAGGAAATGAGCTGTCAAAGGGATTAAAACCACAAAACCACTGGGGTGTTGAAGTTGAAAAATTAGAGGAATGGTTTTAATGAAAGTAGTTTGTGGGGACTAGAGTTCCATGGTGCTGTGGCTCTCTTGTCTGAAACCTGGTGTTTCAGATGCATGGATCTTGTGTGTGTTTTAGTAGCTCTGAATGCCTGAATCACAGCTGTCTCTTCTGTGGCCCCTATTATGTGGGAGGCTGTGTTTCTTTAAGTACTGTTCTGTTCCCTGCATGTTTCCAGATCAGTCAATTCGATAGTAGCAAATGGTGGGAAACTGTGAGTGTTCTGTGTTTGTTCTGTGTGTCTTCTGGGTAATCCTTTGGGTAAGCTCTGGCACTTCCCAAGATGGCCACCAGGCCTGTGCTTCTGTATCATCAGTGATCTGTGGCCTTTGCTTAGAGAGGAACAGGGAGAAAGCTTCAGAGGTTTCTGCTGGCTGATTGTGTGCGGTAGCATCTCGTTGTTCACAGCTGTAATTGCTTTGTGTCACATTCTTTTATCATATGCTGGGCAAAACTTCCTTCTAGTTCCTGTTGGCGGTGTCTTTGGAGACACTGTTCTGTCAGTGGGAGCTGATGCAGGGGTCACCACCTCAGCAGAAGCCTTGGGAATAAAAGCATGGGGATGTTCTCTGGCTAAGGTGGATTTTTCTTCTTCTTTCAGGTGTCCTGAAAAATGGCTGATGATATTGATATTGAAGCAATGCTTGAGGCTCCTTACAAGAAGGTGAGAAAAATGTACCAGTGAGGTCCTGTTTGCCTTAATTTCACATTATTCATGAAACTACTGCTGAACTGTAACTAACATCCCTGGAGCCCTCATGATTTATCTTGTTGGAGATGCATTACGTGTAACTTACAAGTAAATATATACTGTTAATGTGATTATATTGTGCAGTAGTTTCACTTCAGCGTGATGAATAAATGCCCATCTATCTCTCTTTGTAGACTTGCCTAACGATATCTCACCTCTACTCCCATGAATTCACCTTTGATTCCAGTGTGAACTGTCAATCATAAGGTAGTAATTGAGTGACGTATCGCTGTACCGTGGTCCCCGAGGTTTAAAAAGAGAAAAAACCACCCAAAACAAAACAAAAAGCAAAAACAAACCAAAAATCCCCCAAGAAACTAAACCCTTCCCCTAAATTGCCAGGTTCAGTTTGGTATAGCAACAAGGTGAATGTAGTGGTTTGGGAAGCCGGCAGGGTTCCAAGAATAACCTTTCCACCAGTCCCATGGCAAGTCAATATTTGAACAGTCTGCTCGGTGCAAGGAGAGCGAGACTTGCTTTTAACGCAGGAGACTGGTGACGGTTAATCTTTTAATAGGGCAGACGGAAATCAATTGCTGAGTGAACGAATTTACTGAAATTCTTGGATCCCTGAATAGAATGTTCTTAGCAAGTAAAAGACAGTATCACAGTCTGTGGTGTCATGCTAAAATAAGTACTTGTATTCTTCTCTCTTAGTTGGTCAATTAGGAAATGTCAATTTTAATGCAAAATCTTTATTAGCGTAGTGATGTCTCTTACCTAAACCAGCAGCAAATGAATACTGTCTTTTTGTGGTTTTCACCACATGGTGGTGAAGTGTTAACATGCTGCATGCTTTAGCACTGGTTTCACAATAAATGTATTAAGTCAATTAGGAATTTTACTTTTTGTGTAACTGAGGTGATTAAACTGTAAAGCATGTATATAAATTACATAGCAGCCATTGTTAGTCTCTTCTGCAGTACTTACTGCAACCATGTCAAGAGTTTTGGATGAGCATTTGTAACTTTTAAGTGCTAAATGTAGTTTATGTAATATTTAGCAGTTATGTTAAAATCTTGAAGAGAAATTTGTAAATTGTTATGTTAAAATTCTTGTGTCCTGGTTTAACATGGATATTTTCCATGTAAACAGGTATGGAAATAGGGAATGTTTAGGCTGGACTGGTGGATTATTGCTGGCATTCTTGGGAGTCGACGTTACTAAAGCAGTGTGAATCCCTGTTTGCTTCAGGGCGAGATGTGTGACAGAGGTGACATCAAGCTCTTACAACCCTTCAACGAAAATGAGCGAAGATCTCGGGAATGGCATCGGTCACAGGAAATCCGTAGTGGCTGGCTGCTAGCATAGCCACTGGGGCTTAGGCAGAGGTGTAGCCTTGGTGCTGGTCAGAGGGGCATGCATACACAAACCTGAAACTTCCTCTTACTTTTCATAGAAATAACATTTAACCACTTGAGTGCCGAATTCTGCAGGATAACTTTCTCTCTAAACCATGTAAGGAAGTATCTACACTTTAGTAGACACTCTTAAATGATGTAAGTCTTGTACTTTGTAATTGTATGACTTAAATTTAAGCAGCAAAGTGGTTAAACATGCCTACCTAAATTTTCTAAAGCTTTACACCTTAAACTGTAAACAAGTAATTTAGTATTAAAATGTTTGTTTTGTATTTTCTTATTCCTATTCCCATTACCCTTTGACCACTTGAAATGTTTCCGCTTCGTCCTCACGATGTTCTTCTATCAACCCTGCTTAGGATGAGAACAAGTTGAGCAGTGCCAATGGCCACGAAGAACGCAGCAAGAAGTGAGTGTTCTCTGTTTTCTGCTTTGGGGGAGAGTGCTGAGTTTTGTAAATAGGCAGTCAGAGTGGTAAAGCTTGATTTTTGCAATCGCTGTAGCTACAGCCCTTACGAAAGGGTTCTTGATTGTTTACAAATGTAGTTTTACCCTTCTCGCTACTGTCATCACAGTTGTGGAAACATTTAATCTGAGTGTCAGGTAAAAATACAGGCTTGACAGGTGAAGTGTATTTGATTTTTTTTTTTGTTGTTCTAGCAACGCAGTGGATTGTACATCATAAGAAATGTATTTAGCGTAGAATTTTACATGATTTGGAACTGCTCGGAGCAATGCTTTCTTGAAAAGGCTTAAGGAGTTGGATCCTCTCCCCCTATCCTCCTCCCCCTTCAAAAGTGGCTAAATTTTTTGGTTTCTAATCTAATTTCCATAAAATTATGCTATAACCATTTTTTAAAGGACCAGAGTGCAAGCCCACCTTCTTCAGGAAGTGTAATTCTAGGGTCTGAACCCTGATGACCCAAAGAGGCTGGAATCAAATAAGAAATTTGAAGAAAAGTGCCTAGCATGAAAGAGTTTCTTAAATACCCAAAGTAAATAGCAGGCTTTTAAGTTAGTAAAATAAATTGCTTACCTTACAAGCATAATTTGGTGAGGAGATAGTTGATGTAGGAATAGCAATTATGAGTTTGGTAGTTGAGTAAACAGTGACCAGTGTGCTTTTGAAATACCCAGCTGAGAAGCCATTATGTATGGTGTTGTGTTCTGATCTCATACAAGTGAAATGCTGAGGGGATCCAAAGCTTCCCAAGTGGATAAATATTTGGAAATGAGAAGTCTGGTTTCAAAGGCAGACTTGTTTGGGAATTTAATGATTTAGAATTAATTGTACCCTATGTCTGTGTGGTAAACAATACTGTGGGCATTGAGCTGATGGTGAACACTGTGACCCCTGATATCCCGTTAAAAGCAGCTGATCCCCATATTTTAAAGTTCTGAATTTTTATTACTTTAAAATATAAGACCAATGTCCTTGCTTTTGTTTGGGTGGCTGATCTGAAAATGTAAACTGGGATCTGAAAGTAAAGAAGTGGTTTTTATTTTTTACATTTTGGAATTGGTTCTGGCCCTGGTTCATGGTGGAATGGTTGGAACACTGGAATGTGTTTTGGTTCATTTCCATGGTTGTAAGCTAACAAAAGCCATGACATTAGTTATCTTGTGGCCCATCTTCCCATTTTCAGGCAAAATCTGCATGCTCTGAAATAATTCTATTACTGTAAAATAGTAGAAAGACAACATGTTTTTCAGCTCTTATGATTGCAGTTGTGTGGAGTTTCACCTCGCTCTGCTTGAGCCCTTGTGTCTGTTCAGAAACGTTGCTCCTGTGGTATCTCCCCATTTCCATTTTTGAGTTAGCAATTGCTGCAAGGCTCATTCCTGCAGCTCTGTTTGAATGAAGCTGTTTGTCCCAGAATCAATTTGATATACAGCTGCTGTTCCCCTATAAAGGTTGAAAGAGTGAACTACACCATTCTGTATGTGACTCGTGACAGTAAGCTCTGTATGGGCTTTAAAGGCTTCTTGCTTTGCTTACAAATTAAGTCATTGGCAGTGTTGGTATCTAAATGATATCCTCAAGTATCCTTCAGTTGGGGAGTTCTGAACGGATTCAAACTGTTGGGCAAACCACAATCCACAGGAACAACTAGAAGATAACATTAGAATCAGTATGGAGCTTTCAGTAATTGCCAGGTCATACTTGATGTTAGAAATGGAAAGGATTAAGACTGCATTTTCAGTAGATGGCTGTGCTGTATGTTTAATCAGGATCGGTAGGCAGAATGTGGATGTGGGATGTTAGGAGCCTTTGCATGCAGAGAGTGATGAGCTCACAGCTGGATAGGAGGAGCTGGTACCTTCACAGAAAACTGGCTGAGTTATCAGTTTCAGCTGCTGGCCAGTGTGTGGAGCTGCATGGAGCTTCTGGGAGTTACAGTAGCAAGAGAGAGGGTTTACCTTGATGGAGATGCTGATAAGGGGTGAGTCCTAGGAAACAGCATCTGTGTGTGCCCTCACAGACTGCATTGCTGTGGGAAACATGGTGTAAGTGATGTTGATGCAGATTGTTTGGAATTTCTGGGTGGAGTCATCTAAGATTATGAAGCCTCTGAATATCAGGTTTTGGTGCAGCAGCTTCTCTGTCCATAAAAAAATACTAGAGAAACTGATAGGGTATTACAGAGAAATAAACAACTAAAAATAAAATGGTCTGTTTTTTTTAAAACCAAATCATAAAGTGTTTCTGTTGAGAGATAAATACCAAAATAGTTTTAATTAGTCTTCCTTGGTGGAGACTGGTGAGCCAAATCTGCTGGTGACCATAGTGCTCAGTGAGATATGGCAGCTGAGAGATCGTTAAGCCAGCTAGAATCATAGTTTGTGCATGGCTGTAGAAAGTGTCAGGGATGGATTTCAGTGAGGGGTGGGCAGCACAAATAGGTTCTGAGTGGCCATGTTTTAAAAAGATGGTACAGGTAATCGGTGTGCCCAAAGTGGGGAGAGAAAAGACTTAGCAGAAAAGGATGTTTTGAGTTTCGAAAGTTCAATAGCAAACTTGATTATTCTGAAAATTTAGTTTGAGGTAAATTACTTTCTTAAGTAATTGCTTGAGCCTGTGTTTAATGTTAATTTTAAGTAAGCATACGTGTGTGTTTTCAAAACTAGGAGACTTAAGTTTTTAAGGTCCTAGGCTAAGCGAATAATTTAAAAGTGGCCCCGAACAGTGTCTCACTGGCTTTAAAATATGAGGTGCAATTGATTTGCAGATTTTGAAACTTTAGATTTTCTAAGTAAATGGTTAAATTTGCAGTTTGCCACAACTCCATGTGAGCCACAGACTTGAAAAACGAGTGACTTATGAGTGGGAGTAGCAAGGAGGAAGGGGAGCTCTTAGGTGATGTTGCAACCGGTGGCAGAGAGAATCAAGAGAGAGCAACTTTCCTTGCCGTCAGACTTGCCTCTTGCTTTCTGTTTTTGTTGAGGTTTTTTGTTCTATTTTGCTGTGAAAATACTCTTTATTCTTAGCATCTTGATGGTGTATTTTAAGTGTTAGAAAGATGAAGTGCTGCATTTAGGATGTGCAAGATCTAATACAGGAAATTTTACTCTTCCTGGAAGCATTCTTTAGTGAGTACAAAATTTAAAATAAGAAAATGCTTTGGAGCACTTTGTGCGTGACTGTTTTTGAAAGATTGCACACATGATTAACCACCCATTTAAGAGAAGGAACTCGTCAGTAGCAACAGGTAGAAACTTTTTCATATCTGTGTCTGTGTGAGGTAAATGTTGACACTGAACTATGTGTGTAACTAAAGTCATGTTTCTCTTTCTCAGGAGAAAAAAGAGCAAGAGCCGAAGTCGAAGCCATGACAGGAAGAGGAGCAGAAGCAAGGAACGCAAACGGAGCCGAGATCGGGAAAGGAAGAAGAGTAGAAGCCGGGAAAGAAAAAGGAGCAGAAGCAAAGAACGCAGACGCAGCCGTTCTAGAAGTAGAGACCGCAGATTCAGAGGCCGCTATAGAAGTCCCTAGTAGGTTTTTTATGTAGAGTTACGTGTGTGTTGCTGCTGTGTATGATATGGAAGCTTTCAAGTGTCACTCTGTGTGACACTAATATTAGAAGGGTGAGAGGTTAAGGCTGCAGAGTGTTAATAAATAATGGAGTGAAAGAGAGGAGGATAATAACATATCCCATTGCTCTTGCTATTTTTCATTCTTATCCAAATGTAGAAAGAGGCAAAATCACATGGGAAAAAGTATAAAACTGGGAAATGGTTTGTCACAAAATTGAAATAACGAGTGAGTTTTCTACTTATCCTGACTGTCTGCAGTGTATGAACCTGAGAGCTTAACTGTCAAAAAATGAAAAGCGCCCTGTGACTTTGGTTATAGACTTAAAAAACTTATATTGCTAAAGGTTTTCGCTAGGTTGCGGCTCTAGAGCACTT
The DNA here is from genome assembly GCA_033558105.1 of Coccyzus lansbergi. Lineage (NCBI taxonomy): Eukaryota > Metazoa > Chordata > Aves > Cuculiformes > Coccyzidae > Coccyzus > Coccyzus lansbergi. The sequence goes on from JAUMJK010000171.1 coordinate 480,242, forward strand.
ACTGTATAAGCATCTAAACTGGAAGTGTCTGGTTGTAGTTGTGCCCACACATTGCATGTTTGCCCTGCTTTTTCTCAGACTGGTTTTTCTGCTGGTTTGTATTCCTGCCCTTCCCCTTTCTTCCCCTTTGCTCCCCATCACCTCCTTTTTCCCTCAAAACAATGAAAACCAGAACTGAGCTGTATGGTTGGCTTTTGTTGATTCCCTGAGACTGCTGTTTGTGTCTACTTTCACCTGGCTCGTGTCTCAACTGCTGACCAATGTCAAGAAAACCACAATGCAGGCATTGAAGAAGGATGTGGGTTTTTTAATTGTGACATGTAATGTCCTCCATGATCTCTCCAGATGTTTGAGAAGACAGTACCTACCTTCTGATAAATCATGAGATTGTACAGATTTCTACACACAAATACTTCTATGTGTGGCTGGGTTCCAATCCAGAGATGCTTGCCTTTTGATACTCTTGAAATACAAACACAAAATGACTGAGGTCTGGGATTCATTTTGCACTAAGTCACCTGGATGTTGGCATTGTCATAATGCAAACACATTGCAACTCCTGTCTCTGCTGGGAGGCAGTGGCATCCACTTCTGTCAGTCCTGTGTCCTTTGGGATCGTGGAGCTTATCATCCCTGCTTTGGCTTTATCTGAAGCATCAGGCCTGCCCGAGCCTTTGTGGAGCTGCTCTGGTCTCTGACTCTGAAGATATCTGCTGTGCAGAGTTGGAATGTTCTCTGCAGCTCCATGGCACCTGTGAGGCTACAGTGACTGTTTCTGCTGGTGTCACCAGTGTGGCTTCAGATGGCCTTACAGAGGACCTTCATCAAGATCTTCAGCCTTTGTGTGTGGAGCCTGCCAGTCTTCTCGTCTTCAGTGCACAGAGAGGTTGTCCTCATCATATGCCTTGTATAGAAGTTGCTGCATTCCCCTAACTGCAATTGTCAGAGGAGGAGAAGGTTCTTCAGCTAGAGAAGTTTGGGAACTTCAATGTTCCAACCTTCCAAAGTAACTTCTTTCAGTAGAGGCTGAAAGTATGCATGTCAGTGCAATAATCCAGCCCTGTTTTAATGTGTCAAGATATGTTGTGCCAGTAAGGTAAAGGATTGTGAGGAGTCATCTTTTTCATTGCTCTGAATCTCCTCTGTAGCTGTTTGGGCAACGTCTTTGGTATTGAGAGACAGTGAGCCAAGAGGTGAGGTTATCTAGTCCCCACTCAGGGTATGAGGTCCTTGTTGGTTTGGCAGTGTTGTGTTCTCTGCTGCAGTTGCTGAATTGTTGCTTTTGTTTAACCAAGTATAGTTTTAGTGTTTAAAACAGTTTAGTGTAAGACTAGTACAGGGCAGCTGCATGGATTGTGGAAGCGTTGGTGCTAGCTGTGGAACCAGCAGTTGGCTGTTTGCTTGTAGGTCATAGCTGATGCTTTTGAAGTGATGCGTGTGCTAATGTGGTTCCAAAAGTCTTAATTTTGACCTGGAGAGTATGGAATAGAAGGCTCTTGGAAGATGGTAAGAACAACAACTTTATTTCCTGTTGAGGACTCTTCCATGCAGAGCCTTCCCTTTACCAGCTGTATAACAAGTGCTGACTTTCAGGAAGACAAAGGTTGGGGAGATGAAGGCCCCTATATCATCAGCCTCCATTAGATCTACAAAAGATGGTGCTCCATGTGAGGAAACTGTTTTGCTTGAAGTGGTATCAGCACAGGGTTTCAAAAGTGGCTACAAGAATGCTTTCACTGGCTGGAGAACTTGAGTCTGGAATCTCGCCACATGAGGCAGTTTCAAGTGTTTGTTCCTGCAGACACTGTCAATTCAAAGTACTTTGTGGGTGTATTTTTATTGTACTTAATGTTTTTTACTCTTCTCCTCCTTATGATCTTTCCTATTTGCTTTATAAAGTCTCTTTTTCAAGCTGGTGTCTCTAAGCTGAGAAGTTTTTGCTGCTGGGGTGATGTGGAAGCATCTCTGCAGTAGAGAGAAGAGAAAGTTTGGTATAGGTGATTCTGAAGGAAATGGAGAAGATTGCACCACAGAGAACTGAGGACTTGGAATTTGTCATCTTTAAGCATGAGATAGTGATTAAATGTTTTAATTTTTTAAAACTGAGTGACTGGCTTGCATTGCTCAATGTTCACAGGGTGTTTAGTTGTTATTCTTGTGTATCTTGGTCTTCAAGTGTTTTATAGTTACATCATTGCATGTCTAAAGAACTTGACCAGGCGTTCCTGCTTAGACATGTCTGACAAATCCCAGCTACTACCGGTGTAGCAGAAGTTGCTTGAGCTGTCCTGTTATTGTTCTGGAACCAAGAATTCAGGCAGTGCTGCTGGGAAAACGGAGTTGTTACGTGAGGGCTGAGAGCTGTGATTCTCCTGGACTTTGTTAGCCAAAAATTGCCTTGTCTAGGACCCTCTGGTTGGAAACTTGGATGGAGGAGGCGAAAGCTGATACTTGACTGGCTTGTCTTCTCACTTGATTGTTGGTTTTGGGCCATGCAGCATCGTGTTGGTTTAGGAAAGCATGTTTCTGTCTGTGCTTAGACCGTACCTGTGAGACAGTCTAAGTTTGGGACACTTGGTTTATGAAAAAGGTAACCCCTAGACATAATGATTGCTTCTGCTTGGTGCTTGCATATGTGGTATCAAGAACTGGTCATCAGTTCAAAAGAGTTCTTAGGCATTAGGAGGAAAGAAGAAGATTCCCTAGAGATCTGCAGCTTTGCAAGCAAGACTCTTTGAAAAATCTGAAGAAGTGCATCCCTGTTGGAAAAGAACCTTCAGAAGGTAACCTGGGCCATCGTCTTGCCCTAGGCAACCTTCTGCTCAGACTGGTCCAGTGGTCTGTTACATGATTTGCTGGGGTTTTCTGATGTTTCTCTCACTGGTCATGTAAATAAAATGCTAATTCTTTGTCAAGGGTGACAGTGGAAAAGAAATTTTAGGAGTTGTGGGGTATTTTCCTTCTGAAGATGTATATGCACTTGAAAACTGTTATTGTGTGTCTTCTCAGGTCTTTTTCATTCAATTTAGATAAAGTTAAAACATTTCTTTCACTGTTTCTTTAAAGCCTCATGGTCGTGACTGTTGGCCGTCATTTGGCTGGCGTGCATGTTAATGTTCTGGAGTCGCTGTAGTTGGTTGATCTTGCTGCAGTGAACTGAGACAGAATACAATGTTCTGCAGCAGGTGGTGTGAAGATGCAAGATAATCCCATTTCTGATAAGAAGCCAAGCGTCTGGTATTAGTACCAGCCTTTCCAGATGTGGCTTTTGACTGTGTGCGCTGTGGACATGGGAGAACCTGCAGGGCCCTCAGCAGTCATTGGTCTGAACTGGAGTAGGGAATGGAGGAACTTATCCTAGGCAAGAGAAGTCTGGTTTTGGTCAATCTCATCTCAGTGTGTGCTTGGGTTTTGTGTCTTATTTTCTCTTAATAAGTAGTTTCTAAATGGTCTTTTTCCTTCATGTTTTTCTGGTTTTATATAGGGCCATGTTTTCCTTGCTTTAACCTGGCCAGCATGTTTATAAACAGGCATCTTCCTTACTGTTGTGGGTGCTGAATTTGAGTATCACTACTCTACTGAGCATCAGGAATACGTTGATCAGACACATTGTTTGGCTAAATGGATTCAGTGAAAGACTCGTTAGTCTTCATGCTGCCCTCAAGGTGTTCTTACTTCGATTGATAACCACAGTAGAGGGAATTGGTCCTGTGCAGATGGGCAAAGCGCCTGGTGTTCAGTGCAGCAGTGCTGCTACTGCTCAGTGGAGGTGCGGAGGAAACATTAGCAGGTGTGTGCTTTGCCTTGGATGCACAAAGAAGTCGAGTTTAGGGAGAATTTGATGACTCTTAGATTGATATCAGTCTGTTACCCTGTGCCACAGTGACTGGCAAGAGGCCTGCCCCTGACACAGAAGCAGTGGGCAGATTGCCATCGCTTCTGACAACCTGGAGGTCTAAAATTAGATTTGGCCAAGTGCTTGGATTCCATCTATGGTGATGTCTTTAGGAGCTTAACTGCTGGTGTGAATTGCTTTGTGTTTTGGTGTCCATTAAGAACTTTAAGTAAAGGAAGCTGCCTTTACATATATGTAGCACTTTAGTAGCTAGAGCTGTGACATTAGTGAATGTGCCCATGGCATATGTCTGCTGGGAGCTACTTTGGTTTCCACTTGCATTTTAAATTTCATGAAACTTCATTTTTAAAACATTAAACTTGAGCAAACAGTCCTGCCAGCAGCACTCTGCTCTGAGGCAGAGTTCCAAGTCAGTCAGGTGCTGTTTTGTAGTTAGCAGGAGGGAGAACAAGCATGTGGACAAAACACCCTGAAAATTTGTGACAACAATTACTGTAGCTCAGAATATTCTGTGCACACAAATATGCCATGCCCGGCTGGCTCATGATTCTGTTCTTCCTTGGAGTCCTGTATATGCAGGGGTTTTGTGATGCAGATGAAACTGAACAAGGGGCATGTTCTGTGCCCTCAGGTTTGGGGTGTGTGGCTGGTGTATGTGATGTTTGCTGCTGGAAAATGTTCGCACATGCAGGTGCAGAGTGGGTGAACACTTGCAATGCTTTGTGAGTAGAGATGGGAGATCGTGAATTCCAGCACTCGGGTGTACTCATATCTGTCTTTGCTTTTGCTGTAGTTCTGGTCCGAAATTCAACAGTGCCATCAGAGGGAAGATTGGTCTGCCTCATAGCATCAAATTAAGGTTTCTAAGCTTTCTCTACTTTTTATTACATTATTAACTCGTTTTGTTTAAAATCAGATTGGTGTGTGTGAAGGTTTTCCTATAATCCCATCATTCTCTCTTTATAGCAGACGACGTTCCAGAAGCAAAAGTCCTTTCAGAAAAGATAGGAGCCCTGTCAGGTAGGAATTTTTGCACACATTTGGGTTTTATTTTCTGTTTGAAGTTGGAAAGTAATGGTGAAGGACTACAGGAGTACCTGCCTGCAGCTTCCACTCACAGTAATGCCGCTCTTCATTCAGAAAGCTCATGAGAGGAGAGCCCTGAAAATATGGTGCCTTCTCCCTGTGTCATAAATGCCCTCTCCTCCCCCTGCCTGTAGCAGAGAACAGTTGTAACTAATGGCTGTTTGCAATATGTCTTGCTTTGCTTTTCGTGTTTCTGTATTCTCAATCTTTTTCCTGTTAATGGTAATTTAAATTAGCTTTTTTGCTAAATCTTAATTAATAATCTTAAGTACAGAATGGAAAAATGCTGTACAAATGCTGCTTTTTTCCTATTCTCTGTGTGTTGGTGTTATTCATAGAGAAACCTTTGAAATCCAGGTTATCCGTGCTTAGGTTTCTCATTTAAGAGAATTGGATTTAACTAGATGCTAATGAGATTATTCTCTGAATTAATGCAGTTAAATTTAACCAATCTTGCATTGCTTTTTTACTTATTAGCAAACTCTTACTGAGGTAATTTTAGTTTAAAGTCTTGTGTATTCTCAGTGATTTTTAAAATACTTATAAAAATACAAATACATGCTGCATGATTGGAAACTCAGTGCAGGACACAATGTGTGGTACTTGCATACAAGTCAGATTTAATTTTTTTTAAAATTTGAAGCTTTAACGCCTTAAAAGTGGAGCATCTAATTTTAGCTAGTGAACAGTATTGGAATAATATTAACCTGGTGCTTCTGGTGTCGAGGATGGGAGTAGTTAGTCATTATTGATATTTTTTCCATGGGTTAACAAGCCAGAACTATAAACTGTGGGATGGGAATAATGTTTGTGTTAATATGGTGCCTGTAGTTACTCTGAAGTGACTGGGCAGATGCAAGATTTTAGTTTGTGAAGCCACAGAACAAAGTTGGTACTGCTTGTCCGAGAGCTCTGACAGCTGGTCTGGACTTTAGGCTAGCTAGACATTAGGAGGAAGTTTGTCACAGAAAGAGTCATTGGGCACTGGCAGAGGCTGCCCAGGGAGAAGGTTGAGTCACCTTCCCTGGAGGTGTTTTAGGGATGGGTGGACAAGGTACTGAGAGACATGGTTTAGTGTTTGATTGGAATGGTTGGACTCAATGATCTGGTGGGTCTCTTCCAACCTGGTTATTCTATGATTCTACGACTAGTAAATCCATTTTTCCTGGCCTTCCTCCGGTCTCTCTTGACTGTGAGTCCCCAGTGGCACTGTTAACAAAGTAGCAAAATAGGACCTCTGTTTACTGTTCTTAAAGTACAATTTTCCCGTCAGTGTTTACGGTTGAAATGGGATGCTTAGTCATGGTAGAGAAGTAAATATATATTACATTAATATAGATACTCTGCAGTCCTTGACCTTGATTTTTTCTTTTTTAATATCACGGGTGGGTTTTTTTCCCCCCGCAATCAAGCTTTGAAATGCTATTTAAAGTTTCGTGCATGATCCAGAGATGGATTAACTTAATTGAGATTATTTTTAACTGAACTTTCCTCTTTGCAGAGAACCTATTGATAATCTCACCCCAGAAGAGAGGGATGCTCGAACAGTATTCTGCATGCAGCTGGCTGCGAGAATTCGACCAAGAGATCTGGAAGAATTTTTCTCTACAGTAGGAAAGGTAATTAATGGGGAGGTGAAAGTGGTTCCGGATACTTCCTAAAGCTGTCCTGGTACACGGTCGTTATCCTGCAGGATCTTGAGTGGTTTTCTGGAGCTTCTTGTGCCAATGAGAGGATAGATGAGTGGCAACGAACGTTCATAAGTGCTCTGAACATGAATACTTCATGGTTTAGCCTGTGATGTCATGGAGAACACGGCAGCACAATTCTGATGAAAACAGCTATGTTTTTCAGAATTTTTGGTCTTTTGCACATAGGTCTTCTACTTAGAGTAAAATTAATTTAACTTGTAATTCTAAAAAGCTTTCTTTGTTCCATCAGCTATGAGATTCTGCCTTATGGCATTACGGTGCTGAAAGTGTTCTAATGCCCATGTTCCTGTAATGTGCTACATTTGACTGAGTGGCAACTTAATAATGTTTGCTTGCCTCTGGGATGTTTGTTAGACAGCTCTATGCTACTCCAGATTTGCATCATGATTACAAAACCGTTGGCTTGGAAAATCGTTGTCTGGTTATTAATACATGTCTGAGTAATGGGTTGCTGTATTTTTTTAACTTGATCTCTCAACAGCATTTTCTATCCTTGCCTTTCAGGTTCGTGATGTGCGAATGATTTCAGATAGGAATTCCAGGCGTTCAAAGGGAATTGCTTATGTAGAATTTGTGGATGTGAGCTCAGTGCCTCTGGCGATAGGACTAACTGGACAGAGAGTTCTGGGTGTGCCCATCATAGTACAGGCATCGCAGGTAAGGAGCTGTCAGCCTCAGTGTTACTTGTAGAATCATGGAATGCTTTGTGTTGGAAGGGACTTTTACAGGTCATCCAGTCCACACCTGCTGCAGTGAACAGGGACATCTTTAACTCAACCAGGTTGCTCAGAGCCCTGTCCAACTTATCCTTGTGTATTTTCAGGGATGGAGCATCCATGGAAATACTCCGTCCATTCTCTGGACAACCTGTGCCAGTGCCTCACCACCCTCAATGTAAAAAATGTCTTCTTTATATCCAAACTAAAGCTGCCTTGCCTTAGTTTAAAACTGTTCCTCCTTGTCCTGTCACAACAGGCCTTGCTAAAATGTCTGCCCTCAGACTCTCTTATTTAGTTAAGCTTTAATGGCAAATTACTTACATATTCAACAAAAAAAAAGAGGTTTTCCTCTCTTATTTAGTAAGCATTTCTCTCCACTATTTACAAGTGTGGGAGTTGTTTGAACATCTTTAGTTGTCAGCTGGCTGATTATGGCTGCTGTGGGCACTGCTTAGAATTGTAGATTAATTCTGATTGGAAGGGACCAACTCATGTCTAGCGCTTCCTTTTCTCTTGATGGAGAACTTACTGTTTGGGAATCTGGTCACCACTGAGTACTTAGAAAACCTAAACAAGAATGATAATTATGCTGATTATGGAGAGACCTTTGTTTTCCATGGCTGCCAGATAAATGAAAGTGATTCTAAGTGATAGAAATGCCTTCTGAAAATACAGATGTTAAGCAAGTAGTAATAATGAAGCTGTTACAGGATTGTTGTGTATATTATGTGTGCTTCCCAGCATATGTGAAAAGTGAAGTGTTAATTTGCCAGAAATAAGCTAGAATTCTGCAGGGCATTGTTTGATTTGAAGGCCTTTGGAAGGTATATCTCTGTATATAGTCATGGTCTTAGATTTTGTAGGTTTTACATTGAAGGCCCTAGGATAACGTGCAGGTTACAAAACAGCTTGTGTTTTTGGTGAATCTGCTAGTTCTGCTGTCATGTGAACTGCTTATGTTACTGCTGCTTATTAAATCCTTACAGAAGGTGTTTTTTTTTTCTTTCATTTCCTCAGGCAGAGAAAAACAGAGCAGCAGCAATGGCAAATAACCTGCAGAAGGGCAGTGCTGGTCCAATGAGGCTCTATGTGGGGTCCTTGCACTTCAACATCACTGAAGATATGCTGCGAGGGATTTTTGAGCCGTTTGGCAGGGTAAATTCTAATGACGGAATGGTTTGCATTGGAAGGGACCTGTAAATCCCATCCAGGCCAACCCCCTGCAGTGAGCATGGACATGTTCAACTGGGTCAGGTTGCTCAGAGCCTTGTCTAGCCCGACCTAGAACATTTCCAGGGATGGGGCATTGATCATCTCTCTGGGCAACCTGTGCCAGTGTTTCATCACACACAGTGTAAAAAATTTTGTCCCCATCCAGTCTGAATCTCCCTTTATTTAGCTTAAAACGATTACCTCATGTTCTGTCACTACAGGTCCTGCTAAAAAAGGCTCATAGAATCAGAATATTTTGGGTTGGAAGAGACCTTAAAGATCATCTAGTTCCAACACCCCTGCCATGGGCAGGGACACCCCACTAGATCAGGCTGCCCAAGGCCCTGTCCAGCCTGTCTTAAACACCTCCATAGACAGGGCATCCACAGCTTCTCTTGGCAACCTGTTCCAGTACCTCCCCACTCTCATGGTGAAGGAATTCCTCCTTATGTCAAGCCTAAATTGGTCCCTCTCCAGTTTATACCTGTATAAGGGCTTTCCTGGAGCCCCTTTCAGTCCTGGAAGCTGCTCTAAGGTCTCCTTGAATCCTCCCCTCCCCCAACCCCAGTTGTCTCAGCCTGTCCTTATATGCAAGGATTATATGCCAGTATTGTTTTCTTGAAGTCTCTGGTCAAAGTAATGTAAATGGCATTTCTTAACTTGTAAAATGGATTTTCTTAGTTGGTGCAGCACCCTTATGTTTACCTGCCTCTGTTTTAGTTCCAAATTATGTATCCAACTGCCTGTATGCTAGTTTTGACTTGAGGAGGGAATGAGGAACTGATTGGAAAAAAGAACAGTGGTTCCACATTCCTGTCTGTATATTGAACAGGGCTGGGTTCAGGTTTGGTTTTGGTGTCTTATGTTTTATTCTAGAATGTCTGATAATAAACAACTTTATTTTCATTTCTAGATTGAAAGCATTCAGCTTATGATGGATAGTGAAACTGGACGCTCAAAAGGATATGGATTCATTACGGTATGATTAGAACTGACAGACTCCTTGGCTGGTTTCTGAGAGTAACCTTGCCTGCAGTAGTATCGCTCCCCTAGCAGTTTCCATTAGGTCTCATGAGAGATGTCACATAGGAGGACACGCAGTAGTGGCCCTTTCCACTTTGTTTCTGTGGTTGGCCAGTGCATGTGTTTAGAATGAAAGTATGTGCTTTGTGGTCATCTGCTGCAGGCAAAGGTGCAAGTGAGGACTGGCACACATGGTGTGAAAATAATGTAATTTGAGCTTTTTGGGGGAAGAAAAGTTTTAGAGGCTAAAACTTTCAGTTGAAAACATCTTTCATCTTTTTCTCTTGGAGGCATAGTTTTGTGAACTTGGGTTTCTTGACTGACCTGACAATTTTTCATGAAAAAAAAAGTCTCAGCTGGGGTCTCTGGCATTTGGAGATAAATGAACACAAACTAACTATATTGCTAATATTTGTTGGTTTTAACACTGACAAAATATCTGTGTTTAATGTGATGTTACCCATCAGAAAGCACAGTAAGTACATGGCTGTTAAAAGATGACAAAGGTGAGGAACTTGGTTTTGGAAGGTCTTGAAATAGAGCTGCAGCCATGACTACTGATTGCAGTATCTCAGTGTTGTAGTTTCAACAATGATATATTTAAATATATTCTTGCACAAATATGAGACAGTAAATATCCAAATGTGTGTTCAGTTTAAGTGGGAAGCAGTAAGTATGTTAAGTTAGGTTGTATCTATTATATTCTACATTTAGTGTTCTTCCTGTTTGTGTCCCTGGGTCAGAACAGTAGAAAGGTTGCTGAATCCTCTAGGCAGTGTTACTGAGTTCCTGTTTTTCTAATCTACAGTTCTCAGACTCTGAGTGTGCCAAAAAGGCCTTGGAACAACTCAATGGATTCGAGTTGGCTGGCAGGCCAATGAAAGTGGGGCATGTAACTGAGCGCACTGATGCTTCCAGTGCTAGTTCATTTTTGGACAGTGATGAGTTGGAACGGACTGGAATTGACTTGGGAACAACTGGTCGCCTTCAGTTGATGGCAAGACTTGCAGAAGGTATGTGTGGTGGTGAGTAGGGAATGGGTGAAAATACAGGAGTTCACAGAACTGGAATTTGTACAGCCTCCAGTGTGGTGCTGAATGTGTGGAGTGGTGGTGGTAACCCTTTGAGAACAGTACGATTTCTTATACTTGTGCTCCTGCATCCCAAACTGAGTGAGAAGCACTTTGTACAAGGAATGTTGTTTTCTCCCAGGTACTGGGCTGCAGATTCCCCCGGCCGCACAGCAGGCCTTGCAGATGAGTGGGTCTTTGGCATTTGGAGCAGTGGCAGGTAAGAAATGATGAGCTGCTTGTTTCTCAAAAACACTTGATATTTGAGACAGGAGTTACTTAACTACATTTCGTGATCTTTTAAAATGAGAACATAAGTATTACAGGATGGTTTACAAAACCGTAAAACTTTGCTAAACATTAACACATCAACAGCGGTGGTGTGAGACAGCTTTGGGCGTGATTCACTGTGCATTAGCTTTGGCAAATCTGCTGTAGCTTTTTTAATTCATCCCAAGCCTTCATCTCTGTCTTTATTACTCCCTGTACTAATGGAGACTTCTGTGTTCTCCTGCATTGAGTGTTGACTGTTACAAGGCCAGGCTCTTAACTGGAAGGGGCTGTACCCTTCTGAAACCACAGCTGTGCCAGGCGTAAGAAGGTTGCCAGGACGTCATGGGGGGACACAGCATCTAAGACTCCAATAGTGTTAGATTTATCCATAGTTTGTCCTGGTGAGGAGGGACACTGTCTGTCAGGGAATTTGTGTGTTGCTTGGAATTGGCTGTAGCTGGTGTGTTCTGCAGGTGAGCATGTGGGAAGTGTTACTGAGCCTTGATTCTCTTGTGAGAGGTGAATGGGGACAAGGATACTACTGCTGGTGCAGTTTGTAGTGGCCTGAACCACAGACTGTTCCAGAGCACCTCAGAACCAGAGCAACGAGTAACTTCCCACAGGAGATGAGGAATGCAGAGTGGGATTTCTTCTTGTTGTTTGTTATTAATACAAGAACAAAGAGCATAAAACTGTTGTAGCAGCAGAAAAGACTTGAATGTCACAAGTAACTGGATGCTCGAGTGTGTGATGAGTGTCAGGGAATCAACAAAGAACGACGAATAGGTGGCATTGCGACGTTTGCCTTCCACCAGAGTTTGTGACAGCAGTGAAATTCAGGTGCAGCTGCGAGAAGAGCACATGCAGAACTGTAGGCAGCTGCCAAGAAAATAGAATAGCGTCTTCCTATAGATGTCCCCCTGGAAGCAACAGGAGCTGGGTAATGGAAGGGAAATGTGGAGTGAGGAATAAAGTTGGTTTTCTATCTGAGAATAAGAAGATATGGTGGCAGGAAAAAGGATATCTAGTGCCGAAGGAAGGCACTAGAAGGCAAATGCTGCTGGAACGGGGTCCCCTTTAATGTAGGTGATAGTGGTGAATCTGACTGCTTAGAAACAGGCAAGAGAAATGTTTTTAAAAACCACCAATCTTTTCTCCACACTCTTGTGTGAAACAAAGCAGCCAAAGAAATCCAAACTCCCCAAATAGGGAACATGGCCAGAAGTGTCTGAGGCAGCTAAACTATTGGGATACTGTGGAATCCATATGAGACAACATTGCTGCAGAGGAGTAAATGATCAGGCTGAAGAGAGGTTTTTGAAACATGCGAGTGTTTAACTGTAGGAATAAAAGTGGTAGTAGTAGGATTTATTCCACTCGTGTTGCGGAAAAGGAATAATGCAGATGTGTGCATCTTAAGTAACTTTGGGAAAACATAAAAGCTTTTACTGCCATAGAGTCATGAGCTGTCCCTAAAGTGAGATTTGGTTATGGATTAAAGATCTTTTTGCTCTTGTTAGAGGAAATTACTACCGGGAATTATGTCATTGTGGGAGACTTTAACTTCCCTGATACAGATTGGAGAAGAATTGCTAGTAATAATGGTGGGGCCCAGATATTCCTGGATGTGATATCCGACACATTCCTTCATCAAACACTCACTGACTCATGAAGAGGGGATGCTATTGTAATCTCAATTTGGTAAGTAATGGAGATGTTATGGATGAGAATAGAAATGACCATTAATTGGAGGGTTCATGAGTTGCTCAACTTTAAATGGAAGGATAAACAAACCAGGTCTGTAAACAATGCTTTTGATTGCAAAAGCAGTGGCTGAAGCAAGGCAATAAAATCATCTTGTCTAAGCCACTGAGTGTTCGAACAGGTGGGAGGTAAAAAGGCTTCTTAAGTTATAAATTTCTTGGGTATCCTACATTGGAGCTGTATTCCACCGAAAGAAGAAACTGTGCTGATAGAAATAAGCTCCACACTGACCTGGGTGATGCACTGCATCAAAAGGAATATGGAATTAGTGCAGAGCCCATGAAGAGCAGAAAGGAGAACTGATAATAAACTGGTATTTTTAGTTTGGGAAATAGATACAATGAGAATTACTGGAAGCAGGGTTGAGGGTGGATTAAAAAAACCCAAATCCTGAGATGTTTCAGATAACGCTCACTGCCTCAGTTTGTAGTGAGGGCACTGGCCATAAAGTTTGGAATTTGAGGAAGGTAAGCTGGGAATATGGATTGAAAAAGAGAAAATTACTCACAAGGCAGAAGCAAAGCTTGAAGTGAGAACTGAGAGTACGCAGTTCAGAGCAGTGAGAAAGCTGCCCTCAGAGCAGTGTGGGGTGGGTACATGAAATATGATGTCTGATCCCTGATATTGTCAATAAATACTTTTAAGTGTGTGATACCATATGTAGCTGGAATGTCTAAATTACCTACACTTAAGGGGAAGGAAGAACATCATAATCTGGCCAGTTCCCAGTCCTGTTACTGTGACTTCACTTCTCTCCTTTGAAAGCCGTGCTAGAGATGGGTAAAGTGGGGGCTATTACTGCAGTGCCACATGCTTTCAGGGGTGCTGCACCCAAAGGCTGACAGTGTTGGATCACAGTACCTTTCCTCAGCAGAGAAGTAGCAGACCTCTTCTCCCTGGCGTTCTGACCTGTGCCACTTCGCAATCCTGGAGCTAGAAAAGTGGGAGAACAAGATGTGCATGGAAGCTGGCTCAGAGACGTTTTAGCAGTGAAAAGTGGGAAGGTTTGAGGCTGTTGGTGAAGTCAGAGCTCAGGTGTTGGGATGACCCTGCTTGGTATTTAGATGAATTCCAGGTGTCAACAGGAGTTAGACTGAGAGGAGTGAATACAGCAGTGCTGTCTGTAAGGGATTCTTGGGTTGTTGTACTTTGTTCACCTGTTCAGCACTGAAACAAACTTGTGTTACATAGCCTGGGTGTTCGGCAGTGAAAGGTAATTATGGAGGAGGAAAATGGGAACTGTCAGTGCAATGAAAGAGCCGCACTGTTCCCAGAGGCAGCATCCGAGGTGTTACCTACGTGTTTGTCAACAGTTCGGGTCACCCATGTTCAAGATGAGTTGAATCAGACTAAATACTAATTCTTTAGCTTCGTTAATCACAGGGAACATGAGAACTTGGACATTATTCCTGTAGAGAAAATTCCAGCAGGAAAAAATTGAAGCTAAACAGTTGTAGCTGTGTACTTTGTCCTCTGAATTCTGTCTTAAAACCTGAAGCGTAAAATAACCACGACACAATGAACATTATTCTAATGCTTTGTCGAACAAAACTTTCTTTGTCCTTACTTTGGGGAAGGATCTACAAGAGAAGAGAAAGGGAGGGATTGTGTGCTTCCATAGAGGGATGAGCCAGCATTGTCATCTAGGCCCTCTGATGTGCCGTTCTGTTAGGGATTACCTAGAAAACTGTTAGACACTGGTTTATTTAAAGCTACCTGTGGGTCAGAATAAACGTGCAGCTTAGTTTTGTTTCCCTACAGAAAATACTGTGATGGGTCTTCCTGTTTTCTTGCTTTCTCCGTACCAAGCCTGCACTCCCTGGCTATGCTGAACTGTCTTGCTCTAGCAGATCATTATACAGAACTGCTGAAAAAGTCACTTGGATTTTGACAGATAGATTATTGTTTCCACGTAGTATTTACACTGCACATAGGGAAGAATAACAGCTGACAATGACAATGAGTTTCTAAATCTTGAGTGAGTTTGGAAGTGAGAGTAGAGAACCATTCTTCTATCACAAGCACCAAGACAGTTCAGAGTGTTGGTGAAGATGGGTGGACAGGGAGGTCAGAAGTGGTGGATCATTTGGACTCGATCTCAAAGGTCTTTTTCAGCCTAGCAATTCTGATTCACCTGTGAAGCATGTTGCCATAAGGTGTTGTTAGCCAATCTTCCTTCCGTAGCAGGGATGTGCCTTGGTCTTCAGCAGGATTTGGCCTGGTGTTCCACATCGAGTTGCTGCCCCTGTTGGTGTAGGTGGCTGGGAGTGTTTGGCTGCTGAACCTTGGGCTGTGGGTGTTCTTTGAGCTCGGCTGTACAGGATGCAGAGGGAGAAGGCTCTGGTCTCACTCAACTGGAGGGAATTAGGAGATTCGGGGAGTTATGGGGGTTTTTAAACACTTGTTTATAAAGAAGTCTGGGTAGTAATTAACTAGCTAATTAGTTACAGATTTGACCAAATCTCTGCAGTTCCTGCAGAGAACACAGGCTGAGGCAGCATCTCTTGCTCTGTGGAGTTGAGGATTTCTTTGTGTTTAGTTCCAGATGGAAACCAAGCCAGTTGTCAGAGCTTCAGATCTTGTTCCTTCAATCTCTGGTTTTTCAGTATGGTTTCCTGTACGTGTTCTTCTGTGGCTGTCACTGGGGAAGGCTCGTCTTTGGGCTGATATTTGGAGCAAAAACCCTTGCTCCTGTGGGTGCCTTGTTATGCTGTGGAGGAGGGATTGTTAGAGAGGGAGCAGTCTGCTGGTACCATATACCTTCAGGTGTTGCCAAGGAAGCTCTGGAGCTTACTAGAGCCCATTGTTTGAGTGCTTTCTAGACAAATGGATTCAGGTGATGGGTAGCTTCAGTCTTCCAACTCCTCGTCTTTGTGGGAATCACATGGCTATGTACTTGAAGAGGTTTATGCTTACATTTCTGCATTCTGAAGTGGTTTTGGAGTTAAAGATGTCAAGTGTTGGTGCCCTGTGCTTGGAAATGGTTAGAAAGTCTGTTGCTTTTGTCTGTTGCCATTACTTCAAATTGGGACAGCTGGTTTTTATTAAACAAGTAATTACTGTGGTTCTTGCAAATGAAATGGTCTGAACACTTGAAAAGGTTGAGAGTTTGAAAAATACCAAAGTAACTTCTGTTGTTAGTGCCATTTTCTGAAAAGACAGTAGGTCAAATAGCACCTTATTCTGCTTGGAATTAAATTTGGTAACTGCTTTCAGAACGCCACACATGGATGACTGTGTGCTCAGGCACTTTCTTTTGGTAAAGATGCCTGCAAGAGTTACTGTAATTATTATCCTATGGAACATCATCCGGCTGACAGAAAGAATCCAGGCCCAGCAAAGGCAAGGGGAAACGATGCACTGAGGTAAAGGACATGTCTGTGCCTTTCCTTGTAAGGTATTGTTCATCTTTGAAGTTTGCTTACCTTTGTGGTCATGGAATCTCTACCCATTGCAGAACATTTCAGGTGAGAGGCTGAAATTAGTGAGATTACTCATGACTAGAGAGGATCAGTGGGATTGGGTTGAGGTGCTTGAACAAGCTCCTAACCCCAAAGCCCCCAGCTAACAGCATAGCTGGCAGGTGACGATGCCAGAGTGCCAGGATGCATGCTCATTAACTTTCATCTGTTTTTCTTTAGATCTGCAGACAAGACTGTCCCAGCAGAATGAAGGTAAACCAGTGCTTGGTCTCTTGTCCCCATTGGGTTTTGTTGCGGGTGTCTGTACATGAAATGCTTCTAGCATAGAGCCTGAGGAGCTCTGTTGTATCAATGTCCGTAGGAATTGTATTCCATATAGGTCATGGACAAAAAAAAACACCCCGCCATCTCTTTTTAGCATTCCCTCCCTCTTGGGAACGTTCTCCAGCCACGTGTTAAGCCTAGAAAATGGGCGGCCTTGTGGGTTTGTGTGTGGGTGTTGGTGTGGCTGGATGTGGGGCTTTTTCCTGTGTCAGAGGTCAGGAAGAGGGGTTGGTTGAGAGTCAAAGGCTTGGGGTTACAGTCCCTGTGTCAGTTGTCATCTCACTCTGCCTGCACAGCCCTTAATGCCTGCACCCGTAGTGCAGGTGGCTATTACTCCAACTAGATTAACAGGGTGGGGAGCCTGCAGAAAGGGCAGTCAGTGCTTGTCTTCAGTGAGACATCCTGTGGTGTTGAACAGCAGTAATGACAAGGAATAATTTCACCTAGGAAAGAGGATAGATCTGTTCCATGGCTTAAATATTCAACAATTACAATGATAAACACTTCTTGTGTTAGTGTTTCCAAGGGACAAAAATACAGATGCACGTTTTGAAGGAAAAGTCAATATGCTTAAAGTACATGTTGAGAATTCTTGGAGATGCCTACCTTTTCCTCTGCAGTCAGGGGGTGGTGCTGCTCAATCCTGAGTTGCTGCTTGGCTTCCATGGGGAGAAAGGCATCAAAGGCAAACAGCTCCAGCTTGACTTTGTTGTTGCGTGTGAAATATTTAAATTGAAAACCTGCCAGAATCAATGCACAGAGTTTTCTTTTCAGCTTCACCTGTTGTCCATCTGCACTACTTTCTGTGCTGATCCATTTAATATTTTGCTGTCGTAGATGGTGGCTAGTGATGTATTTTGCTTTCCTGCCTGTGCTCTGTTAAGTCAGAGCAGTTGCTGTTCTTGCATAACATTGGGATTTTAAAGAACAGATGAAAGATGCTCATTTAAATTGGAGCCATATCTGTGGGTTCTTCAGTTTCTTACCGGTTGGGGTTTTTTTTTATTTTACAACAGTTCTAGCTGCAGCTGCTTCTGTACAACCACTTGCAACACAGTGCTTCCAGCTTTCCAACATGTTTAATCCTCAAACGTAAGTGCTTTTGTCACTTTGGTATGTATTGATTATTTTAGCCTCTGAGAAAAGAATCAGATTGCAGAAGTGTTTGATGGGTTTTGGGTTGGATTTTGTCCAACTGTTAACAATTCTATCTCTGTCCTGTTCTTCTTCCACACCTGACAGTGAAGAAGAAGCTGGCTGGGACACTGAAATTAAAGATGATGTGATTGAGGAATGTAACAAACATGGAGGAGTGATCCACATCTATGTTGACAAGAACTCTGCTCAGGTACACCTGGTTCCATGGAGACCTCAAGCAGCCTTTCAGGAGCATGACAAACATGACTCTTTTCCCCTAAACTGAATCTTAAGTTTTTGGAAGTGGCTTTGCAGTTCAGCAGTGTCAGAGGTTCCCTCCTGGTTTGGGCTCATGAATGTTGCTCAGGCAGGTGTGAGCAGGTCATCACCCTCATCATGACAAGTTTTTCCTTAATGTCTAGTTTGAATTGTTCCCCCTCCAATTTAAAGCCATTCCCCCTCATCCTGTTGCTCCAGCCCCTGTAAGAAGTCCTTACCCAGCTTTCATGGAGCCTCTTTCAGTGTTGGAAGCTGCTCTAAGGTCTTTCTGGAGCCTTTTCTTCTCCAGGCTGAAGAATCACAACTCTCTCAGCCTGTCTTTGTATGGGAAATGTTCCAGTCCTTGGATCATCTCTCTGGCCTCTGGACTTGATCCAGCCGTTCAATATCCTTATGTTGAGGATAGGGTGGATTCTGTTTGCTGGTATGTTCTTGTCCTGCAAAACTTGTTTCAGCTGGAAATAAGTCTGGTTCAGGAATTCCTGGGAGGAGTGTGTTTTTAAGCAGGCAGCCAGAGAAGCGCACATGTGTGCCCAGTGCTGTGCATCTGCAGAGCATGGATGTTGCAGTACTTGGGATTAGGCTGGTTTAGCACTTGGTTTGCAGGTGGAAAAACAGATGTCTCTGGCAAAGTGAAAAGCTTGGGCTGTCACTCACCTTCTGGATCTTCTTGGGCTCCTCTTGCCCTGCTGCAGT
The DNA here is from genome assembly GCA_033558105.1 of Coccyzus lansbergi. NCBI lineage: Eukaryota > Metazoa > Chordata > Aves > Cuculiformes > Coccyzidae > Coccyzus > Coccyzus lansbergi. The sequence continues at coordinate 498,815 of JAUMJK010000171.1, forward strand.
GGGTTTTTCCCCTCCGTCTCAGTCCTTGTTCAAGTACAGACACACAGATCCTGAGGCTTGTGAACTCTTGCAGTGCTGAGCACCATTCCCACCTTGGGGAACAGGGGTGCCTTATCACTCTAGACACTCTGCTGGGAAAATGCATCCCTAGGGAAGTGTCTGTGGTCAGAGGTGGGGTTACAGAACCTGCTGTGGAGCTTCTGCAGCAGCATCCAGGTTCCTTCTGTTTCTCTTCTGTGTCAGAGGTGTCAGCAGGAGCTCTTGGATGCTCTCTGTGGAAGCTTATCCAGAGCGAGGGAGAAATGCAGTACTCGGTGGTTTTGGATGAGGCTCATGGTGGGACTGTACTGCAGAGCTCTGTACAGCAGAACTTTGTGCTGCCTTAACCGTGTGCGGGTGTGTGTCAGGGAAACCCTCTGCTGCTCCAGCTCCTCACAGTTGCTCTGCCTGACAGGCTGGTCCCGGTAGGAACCCCACGAGGTGGGATTGCCTCTGGCACAGCCCTGCCAGTGCCCTGAGACGAGAGTGGGTGGGACTTCCCTGACAGACTAATCCTTGTGTATTGCAGGGCAACGTGTACGTCAAATGCCCCTCAATTGCTGCAGCCATTGCAGCCGTCAATGCATTGCATGGCAGGTGGTTTGCAGGTGAGTGGATTCTACGTACAGACCATGCTGGGTTGTCTGTGTCAGCAATGACCTGGTCCTGACGGGAGTGTTTCTGAATCCTCTGTCCAGGTAAAATGATCACCGCGGCGTACGTCCCTCTTCCAACGTACCACAGCCTTTTCCCAGACTCGATGACCGCAACCCAGCTACTGGTTCCTGTTCGACGATGAAGATGGATTTAATCAGTTTTGTACATAGTTATTTTTTGGAGGAAGATTGAGTTATCTTTTATTTAGATAAAACTAAAGGAAAGGATTTAATGTCATTTTGTGTACTCTTCCTGCTACCTTTAAAATAAAATGAAGTAAGCAGAACCACGGTGTGTTCATTCCCCTGACTGGCATCTCCACAGTATACAAAGCTGTTGACTTCTTGTTCTGCCTTGTAATTTGTGTACATTTACTGAGGTGATCTGTAGGGACTGAGACGTAGCTCTTAGAAACCATATTCTCTGTAAAAGGCAGGTGGGACATGAGGACATTTTTAATGTTTCACAAGCCTTTCTTTTAACGCAGCAATTACCTTCTACATTTCACGTGATGTAGGTGAGTCTTGAGGGTCTGGACTGGTGACGGGCGTTACGGAGGGGCGTGTTGTGTGTTCTGTATAAATGGGAAACTTGGCAGGCTGCCCCGAGTTGGAACGAGTGCTCAGCTGTCTTTTTGCTGAATAACTGGTAAGGATAGAAGCATTGAAGGGGTTTACTTCTAAATGGTAACTTTTGATTAATGTATCTGTAAAAGTTTCTTTGTAAATATTGTGTGAGGTGTGTCTAGTTCCAAACAAAACGTGCTCTGCATTTCCAGAGGGGTCTGTATGCTGTGGGGCTAGGGGCTTCAGCCAGCTCTGGGGAGGGGTGGGAAATACAGACACTTGTTTTGTTCTGGTTGCATATAATCTTTGCTCTTTTTAAGCTCTGTGAGCTCTGAAATATATTTTTGGGTTACTTCAGTGTGTTTGAGGAGACAGCTCGATATTTCTATCAAACAAAGACTTTCATATTGCAACAATCTTTGTAAGAACCACTCAAATAAAATTCTCTTAAAAAGGCCTTCATGAAGCTTTTATTTCCGTGCTTCTGATCCGATCTCAGCAGTGGGAGCCGGTTTTGGCTGGGGGGGGGGGCTGCAGGTTTTCCCTCTGCCTGGGGTGTGGGTGCCGCTCGCTGCAGCCCTGGTCCAGAGAGAATTCACCCAAAGGGCTGGGAGTCCCAGGGATGCAGGAGCCCTCTGGTTTCTACAGGGAAGCCTGGGATGGGGCCAGCTCCGAGCAGCCCTTTTTCTCCCTCCCTGTCACCTCCAACCGGGGGCTTGTCTGGCGGAGGCAAGGAGCGCCCTGGTGGCCGGTGAGCGGGGTGGGGGCTGAAGGTGCGGTCTGTAACGCGCTCCTGGGTGAGCGAGGCTGCAGGAAGCCAAGCAAGTCTCTCCAGCTTTGTTTGATCTTGCTAGTTTTAGTGGCCACTATGAACCCACCAGTGGCTGCCGGAGCAGAAGTGGAGCTGTCCCAGAGCAGGTGGCCAAGGTCACTGAGCTGTGTGGCAGACAGCTCAGATTAGCCGCCCTGGCAAATGAGGGAAGCGTCTCTCCCACAATGAGGCTGGTTCTGCTGCTGCCAGCACGCTCTCGCCTTCCCTGAACCAGAGTAGAGGAGAACGTGGCAGCAATGCCCCCATTCCCTGCCAAAGGGACCAAAAAAGCCCCTGGCGTCTCCGGAGAAGGGGGCAGCCACAGCCCCTTCCGTCCTCCCCTCTGCACAGAGCCAAGCGGTGCTGCCCGGCACTGGTAATGCATGGCAAGGCCAGAAGGGAAAGTTTGGGGAAGGCTGGTGTCCTCCCAAGGCTCCTGTCACCAGGCTCCCTACTCTGGTGTCAACATCTTGGTGACACAATGTACCCTGAGCCAGTCTCCATTTCCTAGTGCCAGGGCTTCCTGAGTCCTTCTGAGGTCCTGTGTGCTCTTGGGTATTTGCCCCAAATCACCTGGAATGGGGGCAGCTCCAACCCCCAGAGACGTGATCCTTGATCTGCTTCAGCCACAGGGAAACTCAGCTCCAGCTGAGCACGTTGGGAATGGGACCTTCCCATGAGCCAAAGGGAGAGATGTGTGCGCTGTACTCAGGCCTGTGAAACAGGAACTTTAATGTTGTACAAAGGAACATTAATTCTCATTGTTAAGGGAGTCAGAGGGAGGAAGAAAGTAGAAATTTGGTACAGAGCAGTTTACAATCAGCAGAGCCAGGAGGACAGGGCTTCCCCACTGCATGAAGAGCTCGCACGTCCAGGTGTCTAAATGTTTTATTACAGCACAGAGGAACAGCTGGATGAGGCATTCTGGGATAAACCCATGCTCCAGGTTAGCAGCGGATTCCCATTCCAATAGCCATGAATGTCCCAAACGTCCCTCCGCTTTGCATCATCGTTTTGCCAACTCCACCCATCAGCTCTCGTCCTCGCATGCCAATCCTGATAAAGACAAAGACAGGAATTATATAAAGTGCAGAGTCTGTCAGGTAACAGGCATGCAGCAGCAAACACCCGATATACCAGCTCACAGCTGCCTGGGTGCCCAAAGCAAACGCCACCTTCCACCTACGCCAGGAGCTGAGCTACACTGCCCCGTGCCCCAAGCTGCAGCAAACAAAACTGGAGCTGTGGCTCCTTGGGGCACCTGAGGGGTCCACGTGTGAATTCTCATGTGGTGGTCCCAGCTGGTTACCTGCCAGTGCCCCAAATACCCTGAATTCAGGAGGAAAAAACCCTGTACTGTCCAGGTATTTGACTCACTAGAGAATAAAAAGGATCTGAGCTGTTGTGTTGCCATCCTGTCCGGTGGCAGTTGCGGTATTTTTAATGCCACCAACTTAAACCCAATGCTGAATACTCACTCCCCATTTACTTCTGACCATGTGTTTTTAATATGAGAGGAACCTGGACAGCCTAGAAGTGTCGAGAACCATTCCTGTTCTCTGGCTCCCATTTACCAGAGGGCAGACTGAAGAACTGTTCCTTCTCAGGAACCTCTCGTAATATTTTGCTTTTAAACCCTGCAGTGACTGTAAGCTCTAAGGAATTTCATGCACTTCAGTTTTAAGAAACAGAGATCTTCCCTCAAAACTGGAATGACAGAGGTAACATGGCTGTGCCATCTGGGTACGACAAAGCCATGGTCACTGCTGCTTCCCAGTCTCTGAGCTCTGTCATTTCTGCTGGCACTGCCCCCCTCACAAACAGGAGCTCAGATCAGACTTTGTCCCTTTCCCTCCTCCGAGACTCATTTCCACATCCTCACCCATGTTCAGTCACAGTTAAAAAGCCTCAAGGAGAAACAGGAAAATATGGGAGAGCTCGTTTTCAGAGCTCTTTTCCCATGGATGTGTCAAAACCAAGAGCAAGAGCTCATCGGAGCAGCCAGTGCTGTCTTCGTGCCAGGAGGCACTGGGGGAAGGTGGCATTGTCCCTCCTCAATGCCAAAGAGATTGTGCCATTGCCACCACAGTTCTGCCTGCACTCTGGTGACCAAGGCAGTCAGGACAGCAATGGTCTCCATGCAAGGGTCAGGACACTCTGCACCCGCGATACAGAGACCCAAGGGCTGGCAGAGAACCTCGGGAAGCACTCGAGCAGGAGGGCTGCACGTTTGTCCAATTCACCCAGCCCTCGCGGACCTCAGCTGCAGCTTCAGTGTCCTAAGGTCACCACCCGCAAGAGTGGCAGGACAAGATCTATGATGCTGTGGCCTCTGCACAGCGAATCTCGGGGGCTGCCTCGCGTGAGGCTGAGGCTGGAGCTGATCCAGAGCCACTGGCGTTTCACCAGACCAGGCCTCTACCTCCCCTCACAACCCCAAAGCAGAAGCATTTCTCTCCCACTATCGTGCCACCACCTGTCTGCAGAAGCCACTTCCCCAGCATACCTGAGGCAGGAGAACGTGCCGAACAGCGCTCCTGCTGCCATGCCGACAGCAAAGCCCATCATGAATCCCATCTTCACTCTGTCGAAGCAGCTGGGCTGCGATTGCCCATACGGGCCCACGGTCACAGGCATCTGAGTGAGAAAGCAACCCCCACCCCGGGATTCACTGTTTTACCCGACGCCTCTGTGCCCCAGCCGGGCCGGAGAGCGGCCCTGCACGGCTCAGCCTCTCCTGTGCGCACGGCCGCAGGCTTTGCAGGCCGCCTGCTTTGCGTCCCCGCCTACCAACTAGGAAAGGCCAGGGAGGGCACTCCGGGGCCTCGACGGTGGCCCCGTCCCACCCTCTGCGAGCCCCTGTGCGCCCCGTGCTGCCCCACGGGAGCCGCATCGCGCGCGGGCCGAGCCCCTGACAGCACCCGGCTCTGCCCCACGGGAGCCAGCGGTGGGGAGCGCCCTCGGTACGCCCGGCGGCTCCTGAGGCCCGGCCTGCCCCCCCGCCGAGCCGCCCGGCGGCTCCCGAGGCCCGACCTGCCCCCCCCCGGGCCGCCCCCACCGCCGCAGACCTCTCGACGCTACCCTCGCTACGCCCGGACCCGCTTCCGGCGCTGGCGATGACGGAAAGGAAGTGCAGTACCGGAAGTGCTCAGCCGGAAGCGCGGCACCGGAAGTGCTCAGCCGGAGCGGGCCCGGAACCGGTCACTCGCCATGCTGCTGTGGCGGCGCCTGGCGGCCCCGCGGGGCCCGGCCCTGCGGCACCTCTCGGGCAGTGCCCGGGCCCTGGCCCCGCGGCCGCTCTACATGGACGTGCAGGCCACCACCCCGCTGGTGAGCGCGCCGGGCCGCCCTGCTCGCCCCTCCTGCTCAGAACCGCCCGGGGATCCCGGCCTATCCCATCCCGCCCAGGGATCCTGTCCCTCTCAGCAGCCGCCCGGGTATCCCATCCTGTCCCGCTCAGCGGCCACTTAGAGATCCAGTCTTAGTCAGCAGCCTCTCGCTGATCCCGTCCCCTCGGTGGGCATCTGCAGCCCCAGCCCGTCCAGGGCCCTGTCCCGCCCTGCCGGCACCTGTGAGCTGGCGCCGCTCCGGAGCAGCAAACCGAGCTGCTGCCCCGCGCCTCTCTCCCCAGCTCTGTAGCGCCTTTCTGCTGCTTCTGCGCAGGAAATGCCCCCGTGTACTGTGGTGCTACAGTTGGAGGCTTGCGTGCAGGCCACGGACCCTGACTGCTGTATGCTCGCTTTTGCCCGCGGCTGTGTCGTATGGAACGTGTCGCAGCCTCAGGTTTTGGAGATCTGACCTGAGTTGAATCCAGACCCTGCAGCAGAACTGCAGCCCTGGGGCAGTGGGAGGGGGGCATGTGCCCAGGGGACAAAGAGACTTTCTCTTCTCTTCTCTTTCCAAGGCTGAGTGGTTTATGTTCGCAGGATCCCAGGGTCCTGGACAACATGCTGCCCTACCTGACAGCCTACTATGGCAACCCCCACTCCAGGACACACGCCTATGGCTGGGAGAGCGAGGCCGCCATGGAGAAGGCCAGGAGGGTCAGTCTTCAGTGCTCTGATCGCAGGGGTTTTCCTGCTGCTGAGGAAATGCAGTCTCAGAAGAAAATCCAAAGTGGTGGCAATGCTGTTGTAGTTAGCTCACTGCGGACCGGCTTTAGCACTCCCTCTCTGCTTTTGCTGCAAGTCAGCACACTTATTGCAAGAAAAAGCAGCGAGATTGGCACAGCCAAAGTGATGGAAAACAAAGCTTTGGGCAAAGATGTCTGGGGATGTTTTAATTTCTGCAGTCACACACATGCAGTTACTGTGTTAATTTTGTATTTTATTGTCCTCTTAATCTTAGGTATAGGACTTTGCTTTGGAAGTTATATCTCCTGGGGTTTTGTCTGCCTGACGTTTATGTTCTGTTATGACAGGCTAATGCTTAATACCACCATCAGTAATGACTCCAGTCCCTGATGTATTCTGTACTGGTGCAGATGTTCAGACATTGTACCTGCACCATAACTGTGTCAGACACCAGCTGTAATCCCTCTGAGGCTCAGGAGGGTGTTCTTGAAAACATTTTGTCTGTGTTTTACCATGATGAATTCACTGTATTGTGTCACATCACATTTTTATTTCTTTTTGAACAGCAAGTTGCAGATCTGATAGGAGCTGATTCAAGGGAAATCATATTTACCAGTGGTGCAACTGAATCAAATAATATGGCAATTAAGGTACAAGGTTTATACTTAGAGTTATTTATTATGTTAAAAATATGACTTAAGAACTATATGCATCTTTCAACAGTCCAACAATTTATGTGTTGACATAGTTATGAAATATTGCATTTCTGCATTTCTGGAGTTACTCCTTGTGGCATTTTGCTGTGTGTGTGGAGGAAACACTGGGCCCAGGACATGGGTTTGAGTACAATACTTAATGTTTGCCTTACTTGCACCAAATACAGTCCTTCTGCTTTTGTAATTAAAACCTTTGTCATAGAATGACAGAATTGTTTGGGTTGGAAGGAACCTCAAAGCCCATCCTGTTCCACTCCTCTCCTATGGGCAGAGACACCTACCACTGGATCAGGGGCTCCAAGCCCCATCCAACCTGCCCTTGAACACCTCCAGGAATGGGGCAGCCACCCCTGCTCTGGGCAACCTGGGCCAGGGCCTCCCCACCCTCACAATGAACATTTCTTCCAAGGATCTCATCTCAATTCCCCCCCTCTCTCAGCTGACAACCATTCCCCCTTGTCCTATCCCTGCTCTCCCTGATCAAGAGCCCCTCCCCAGCTTTCCTGGAGCCCCTTTCAGTCCTAGAAACTTCTTTAAGTTCTTCCCAAAGCCTACTCTTCTCCAGGCTGAACAACCCCAACTTTCTCACCCCTTGTCATGGAATCCAGTGGAGATGCTGATTGTGAACTGGTTTCTGACAGAATAGGTAGTGTGTGAACATTCCAGTGTAGCGGTTCAGGCTTCTTATTGTGTGACTCCACTGCAAATATTGTTAAAGAAGTATTTCTGTTCGTGGTGTCAGTTACCACTTTCACAGGCTCTCTGAAAAGTGAGTTGCTTTGGAAAACGAGTGCTGATCAAAATGAATTCTAAGTGGTAATTTGTTTTTTATCATTTTGTGCAAAGGCTGCTTTCTTCAGTGGTCTAACAGCAAATCTCTTGTTCATGGATTGTGCCTGACAGGGTGTTGCGAGGTTCTATAAATCCAGGAAAAAGCACATCATCACCACGCAAACGGAGCACAAGTGCGTTTTGGATTCGTGCCGTTCCTTGGAGTCAGAAGGGTTTCGGGTCACGTATCTGCCTGTTAAAAAAAATGGGCTCATAGACTTGAAGGTGTGTTGTTTACTGACAAAAAGAAATTTAAAATAGAAGAGTTCTTTGGTTCAGATTGGTGCTTGAGAGAACCTTGTGTCCTCTTTGTGTTAAATAGGAAAGGATCATAAATAGAGCGAGGTAGAATGAGAGTTGCAGTGAAATCCCCATCACAACTGGAGAAGGATTTTCTGTTCTCTCTGGAGCTGTAGACTATTTCTCAGCTAGAACATCCATCTCCAACCCCCTGTTCACCTGCTGTGCAGGTGGAGCTGCTGCATACCCTTAGAGATCCTGGCATGTGGCTGGGATACGTGAGTGGTGACGTTTCATGCCCTGAGCTACTCAGGGCATCAGACACAGCGATTACAGTGCTCTCTTCCCATTGCTGCCCGTGAACTGACCCTTCTGGGTGTCCTGGCTTAGTCTTGGCATTTAGAAGCTGTATGTGCTTATTTCAGCATTTGTTTCCTGTCATACGGGACAGCAGCAGTTTTATGTAAGCCTGGCCGTCTGGTTCAGAGAGATGGTGTGTCTGTGCTGGGCTCAGGGCCAGACCTGCTGGTGCAGCAGTGCTGGTCTGTGCTTGGAGAGCTGTGCTGCCAGGCTCCTCTGCACGATGCTTCTTTGTGTGCAGGGCAGTTCCTTTAGAGCCTGCATTGCTTTGTCCTGGTGTGGCTTCACCTACTCTGTGGGTGGTCAACTCATTCAAGAGAACAGTACAGAGGGACATATGAGACGCAGCGGAAGCTGATATGGACTCGATTTAATGGAGTCAGGTGGCACAGTGTATGCCAGGTCAGGATTTGCAGAAACACGTTCCCCTTCCTGCAGGAATTCTGTTTGCGTGGCTCCGACCAGCCCTGTTGGCAGAACCTGAGGGGCTCTGGGCATTGTGCTTGCAGTGAAGCTTTGCAAGCAAACTGAAGGTGTGCACAGGAACCTTTTGCATCTGCTTTTAGTCACAACTTCTCTCTGTTTGATTATTTCACCAGGAGCTGAAGGCTGCATTCCAGCCAGACACAAGTCTGGTTTCTGTAATGACTGTGAACAATGAAATTGGAGTAAAGCAGCCAGTTGCTGACATTGGTAAGTATCCCACGGCTCCCAGTGACCAGCCAGTGCCACTGCAGCCTCATTTTACTTCATATTTTCATAACCAAGTGCTGCCTAGGGAGGTTTAGGCTGGACATTAGGAAAAAAAATTCACAGAAAGGGTCATTGGGTACTGGAACAGGCTGCCCAGGGAGCGGGTTGAGTCACCTTCCCTGGAGGTGTTTAAGGGACAAGTGGACGAGGTGCTGAAGGACATGATTTAGTGATTGATGGGAATGGTTGGACTTGATGATCCGGTGGGTCTCTTCCAGCCTGCTTATTCTGTGATTCTGTGATTCTATACCAAATCAGTTGTAGTATTGGTAAGGAATAAATAATGATGCTTTCCCCGAAAAAACCCTTATTTTAAAAGGGAAATGAGGATGAAATTCAGTACTTTTAGAGTGAGTATTGCAGCAATTATAACCTTGTAGCATGTCAGCTGTGATGTTTCAAGTTTAATTCTGAATTTTGTACAATGGATGAAAAAATTGCCCAGAATAACTCAGCAATTGAGTTTACATGCTGCAGTGTTTTATTGAGCATTTGTAGGGTTTAAGAGGAGAAATGTGCCATTTGGGGCAGAAGGGGAGGGGCAGTGAGCGCTTCACTTGGACAGCCCTTTGCCCTATGCTGCCATCATGAATGGTGAGTTTGGAGGTGGAAAGGCTGTTAAAGAACCAGGAGGTAGGGAGAGAGTGAGCCAGGCTCTGAGCAGGCAGAGAGAGAGGAAGGGACCACAAAGCAGATGGAGGGGGAGCTTGAGAGCTAAGGGCTGTTGGAGCAGGCAGGGTAAACTGGTGTTAGCTCCTACCATGATTCCTTGATATCGTTTCCCATGACAATGACACCCCTGCCCCACTTCATATTCAAGGTGTCTTTTTCATAAGTTGTTTGAGTTTTTAGGCAGTTTTTAGGCTCTGGCCTCTGCTATGGAGTTTATGCTGTTTTTGCAGGCCACAGCAGGCATCTTACCCTGTTGTGCAGCTTGCTTTCCTCTCGCTGACTGTTGTGGGCTTTTTTTTGTTCTTTAATATGCTCAAAGCAGCATTTTCTGCAAACTTCTTCAAGGTTCTAGTTCTTCTTTGGTAAAGAATTGACCCTCAATGAGTTGCTTATAGGCCCAAGGACTCCATTTTCCTCCTGTGCTTGTATTGAGGGCCGTTACTGTTGTCCCATGCTTAAGTGCCAGAGATCTTGGAATCACAGAATGGTTTGGGTTGAAGCGACCTCAAAGCCCATCCAGTCCAACTCCTGCCATGGGCAGTGACCCCTCCCACTGGATCAGGGGCTCCAAGCCCCATCCAGCCTGGCGTGGAACCCCTCCAGGGATTGAGCAGCCACCCCTGCTCTGGGCAGCCTGGGCCAGGGCCTCCCCATCTTCACAGGGAAACATTTCTTTCTAATTTCTCATCTCGATCTCCCCTCTTTCAGTTCAAACCCATTACCCCTCATCTTATCCTTGCTCTCCCTGATCAAGAGCCCCTCTCCAGCTTTTCTGGAGCCACTTTCAGTACTGGAAGATTCCTGGTACTGAGTTCTGGTTCAACTGTAAGTTCTTTGCTAGGAAACAAGCTCACTTCTTAACAGGAGAAGAGTTTTTAACTTCTCAACTGAAAAATATCCCTGGAGTCTTCCCTGTTGAGCATCTAAGCCTTTGCCCAGCCAGGCATTGGCTCCTACACAGCTCTGGGTGCTTTACTGGAAAAGAAACATGGCAGCACTCATTCCTTTCCTTTTCACCTCTAAACTGGTCCCTGCTCTAAATTAATGCTACTTGTTGGAATAATTTGAATCATAACAATTAGATGAACTAATGTGGGTTTTTTTTCTGTTTTGTTTTTGTTGCAGGTGAGATCTGCCGCGAACACAAGGTTTTCTTCCACACAGATGCTGCACAAGCGATTGGTAAAATCCCTATGGATGTCAACAACATGAAAATTGATCTAATGAGCATCAGCGGCCATAAAATTTATGGTCCCAAAGGTATTTAGTGAAGTGCTTCTTTAGAAAATTGTGGTTTCCAAGACTGCTCTAAGGTAACTACACAAGTCATGAAGTCAGAGCTGTCTGTCATAGTGACTGTTACTTAAATTGTAGAAAGCTATTCTGAGACTGGTGTTGGACTGAGTTTGCAGTAGTTTCAGCACTGCTGCTGGACTTAGAGTTGGGGGAAGTGGATCTTCAGAGAGGGGTTCTGAGGTATGTTCAGCCAAAGGAAGAAACAATATAATATAATGGTGTCAGTATTAGGAGTGAAGCAGCATTGATGCTGAAATGGTTGAAATAAAATCACAGGGTTATAGGGCAGAGCTTGTACCCAACGGTCACTTGCAACAAGGGGAACAGAAGGTAATGAGAAAGTTTAAATTCTTAGTAGTTTGAGTTGTCTTCTTCCTTCCAGTACCATTTGTGCATCTTTTTTCCAGAATGGGATTCAAAATTCAGATCTGGCTTTTCTGGTTCGTTCCCCAATAGTGAAAGGTCACCTGTCACCCGTGTCAGGGTCCATGGAGTTCGCAGCACTGGATGTAGAAAGGCAGAAATTGGGTTTGATCTTCTCTGTGTGCTGTTCAGAAGCAAGGCAAAATTGTTATTTGTTCAAAATGTCTTTCTCTGTCTGAGCTGTCCCAGAGCTGAAGACTCTTCATGAGAACTCAGTTTTCCGCTGATGACTTTAGGCAGGTGACAGACACAAGTTTTCACAACTTACTCTGCCCAGAAGCTGCAGCCGTTCTTCCTGTGGTGACAGTCACTCATTAGGGACCTGAAGGCACAGGAAGAGATGGAAATCACATTTCTAGGTGTGGGGACCAGGGAGTGAAAACTGGCTGTCAGAACTGGCTCATCTATCTGCCTGCTGGAAATAGGTGCCACCGATGACTCCTCCTAATGAGAAGAGGGAGAGGCCTCCTGGGACTGATGCTGACTGGTAATCCAGGGAAAGGAGTTTCAAAGTGTTCAGCTGGAAGTCAGTAAGGGAACATCAATGAATGAAGTATCTCACATGAAAACTTCAGTGCAAAGGAGTGAACTTCAGCTGTGCTCAGAATTGTGACGAGTAGGGGAAGCCCCAGCTCTTTGGGTGGCTGAAGCACACAGGGAGAAACAGCGTCTCTTGTGGCTGAGGCTCTGGGAGGCTGACTGAGGACAGACACGGTGCCCTAGGAAATGTGCCCCCTGTATGTGTTCGCTACATTTTTCTTCAGTGGAGTGTCCAGATGTGTGTTTATTTTGGAAATAAAGAATGTTTTAAAACCTTGGAGTCCCTTTTCATTGTTTCAGAGCTGCACTTGTATGTTAAACCAGCTTTCCTTGTTTTCCAGGGGTTGGTGCTATCTATGTTCGCCGTCGACCGCGCGTCAGACTGGAGCCCCTGCAAAGTGGCGGCGGCCAGGAGAGAGGACTGCGCTCCGGGACTGTGCCCACACCTCTGGCAGTGGGGCTGGGGGCAGCCTGTGAGGTGGCACAGCAAGAGATGGAGGTACATGGGGGAAGATTTGTCCTGCATTCCAGAACATCCCATAGTGGGACTTCTGGGTTCCTTTGGTCATGTGTCCATATGCCTGAATTAAATTTGATTTTTGTAACATTAAGTCAATGCTTTGAGATCCTAAAGGATATTTTTGTGCAATTGCTGCTGAGAGGGAAGCTATACACAATCAATATGATTGATAAAGAAGCTCCATTTTATTAGCAGATTCAGCTAGATTATATAGTTTCTGGACAAAGCAGGGGCGTTTGCTTAACATCAGACTTCTAATTGGCTAGTCATGAGTTCATAGATGATTTCATAGTTCTTACTCCTAACTGGTTAGTCATGAGTTCATACTTCCTCTATTTATGGTTACAACTGTAGCAAAGTTTCTTATTCCCCAGGTGCAGTAGCTCTTGTTTCTCATCTTTGTTCTTGTACAACTTGTGCTTCAAGGGCATCTTGTCCCATCTTGTTCTTGCCATGTTGCATGCTAGATACAAGATTGCTACACGGGGGGTGGGAATAGCTGCATGATTTTGCAGTGTGGTATGCCTAATGCTATCTACATCATTGGCAAGCTCATATAAAATCTGCAAGGTTCAATTCACCTGTTCACCTGTCCAACAAGCTAAAGTATGCAATGAGCTAAGCGCTTTCATGCTTGTTATTTGTGGAAAAAAGAGAGAACCAACTATAGACAAAGCTCGACCCCATAAGACTACCATTATCATTACAAGTTGCCAGTAATTGGAGGGAGGGATCGCCTTTTTCTAATCACTGTTTTGTTAAGTTCTTTAGGAAATTGCATTTGTTCTTTTTGAGGCATCAGAAAACTCAATTTACCGATATAACAGGGCCTTCTAAAAGGCAAAGCAGGTATTATGGGCTATGCTCTATCTGTGCAAATTAAAAAATATCCAGGTGGTTTAGTATCATGGTAAGGTATGTGAGGGGAAGATCCATTACAGTAAGATTCATCCTGATACCATATTCTTCGAGGTGTCACATGGGTTTCATCCCTGATAGACAAAGTACTAAAATATTAACATTCTTCGGATGAATCTGACCTTAGTAAGTTCAGTTTTGAAACTCTGCCAGATTCAAATACGGTATCCCTATCAGACAAGTTCTAAAAAGGATCTCCCACTTGCTGTAATGACAAACAAAAGTCAGTTATGTTGGCTTTACAAGCCCAAGAGACCCGCACATTCGGTGAATTTTGTGACAGGGCCATATCAATTGTGATCGATTGAACTCTCATTATTAACCACAGTAGGTCACAAGAGAGAATGATAATTGAAAATCTCATTTTTGACTCTTTTTCCTGCCGAAACCTTTTTCACAACATTTTACAATCCTGTTCCATCTACTACTTGCTACTGTCCAAACTTGAGGAACTAAAATGTTACGACTACATACTACTCTTAACACACAAACTTTATTTGATTCATTAGCTATTTCTTCTTGCCACTTGGCCTGCTGCACAAACAGGCGATGTTTAAAACTTGATTCATGACCAGTAATCACTGCTATTTCAGCTGCTTGAGAGTTTATATCATATTGTTTTCTCAGGCATTGTTCACACCGTCTACTAGTTAATGAGGTTTTTTGAAAACAATTACCACATTCTACACAATGAACCTCTACCCACGGCATGCGCTTTGTGCATACAGGACAAATTATGAGTCCATTATTCACTTCCCTCGGATAGGTTGTTCTTCTGGTATCGCTTCCTCCTGGAACGGGTTGAGATTCTCGGTGTCCATCGTCCATGGTTCCTTCCAGGGTTTAACCCACTTCTGTGGTACCCAGCGAGGTCCTGTATCTGTTAAAACACAAGCATAATCTCTTCCAGTCATTTTAAGTTGAACAGGTTCTTTCCATGAACCTGAATCCCAGTCTTTGTATTGTATTTTGATGCCTTGCTGATCCAGGCTATTCAATCCTGACTCCAGTGATCGATGATGAATTACAATAAGAGGATTTATCCTGGTTCCAGTTAAACGTGAAAAAATTTAACACATAAGTCGCTTTTGCAAGTCATTCACTAGGGCGTAATACACCACCTCTCCCTTTCTGTTTTTGCAAAAGGGACTTTAAAGTTGCATGAGAACGTTGAATGATTGCCTGACCTGTTGGAGAATGTCAGATACATGTGTTATAACAGATTCCCCATTGAATACAAAAATGTTTAAATTTTTCAGAGGCATAAGCTGGCCCATTATCAGTTTTTGTCATGTGAGGTATTCCCAATGCCATTATAGCAGCATACATATGTTTAATCACGTGTTTTGCAGATTCCCCGGTCTGCGCTGTGGCTCATATGGCCATAGAAAAAGTACCTACTGAGACACGCACATATTTCAGTCGCTTAAAGTCAGGAACATGGGTAACATCCATTTGCCATAATTGTAAAGCATGAAGTCTTCTGGGGTTTGCTCAATTTTATACCTTGTGTTTGGCAGTCTGGACAAGAATTGATTATACTTTTTGCATCAGACAGAGAAATATTAAATTATCATTTAAGCACTTTAGCACTTTGGTGAAAAAAATCATGTGATGCTTTGGCTTATTAAAAAAAGATTACTTCGGGGGTCATTTCAAACTGCAGCAACAAGATGATTGGCATGGTTATTCTGATTGCCAGGCCAAAATTAGGTTGATGGCTGCGTATATGAGTAATAAAATACTTATGCTGTCATTGGTCCAACAGGTGAAACAATTGCAACAATAATGCATACAAAATCCACATTTTAAATTTCTTTGATCAAAGCTCATTCTGTTCTACAAACAGTACTCACAACATACAAAAAATCAGAAACTACACTAATAGGCTGTGACAGACATTGTTGAAACACCCAAACTACTGCTCGTGGTTCCATAGTTTATAATGAATCACCTGGTTGTGCGAAAATTAACTTTCGGTGCCATTGCGCTTGCATTTGCTATACATCTGTAAAATATGTAATGCCATTCGCTGGTGTCTCAGACCTCATAGGTATCTGTTCAAAAGTTTGGTTTTGTATCAAAGTTATCATTTTACTAACAGGATATGAGTTGCTAACTTCTCCCATAAAATCTGCTAATGCAATTTCAATAGGTTCTGAATGTTCCATAAGCCAATCCAAATATCTTGTATTAATGGGCAAATAAATTTGTGAAGGTTCAGTCCCAGATAATTCCAAACATCTCTTTCTGCCTTTCATTATTAATTGGCCAATCAGCTCAGGTCTAATAGTTATTGTATCTTTTGGTTGATATGGTAAAAATATCCATTCAATGATTTAAAATTTCTTAAGTGTCTGTCCTATAAGTCCTAACGGGTGTTTCTGTTTCTGGCCAGAATTGATCAAAATTAATTCTAAAGGCTTGTCTGCACTAGGACCCAGCAGTCACTACACTGGAATGCAGAGTTCTCACAAATTGGCATTCCTTTAGAGAGATAACACAGTTAACTCCTCTGGACTTCTGCAAAGGCTGAAAGAAAAAACTTAGAAAGGAAGGAGAAGGGGGGTGAAAACTCACACACATACAGCTGCAAGTTTTGTTCCAATATATATACCCAATCTGTTAACACTTGATCAATTTCCAATTGTTCCCCAGCTACTAGTATATCATCCATATAATGATACACTAATAAAAAGGGATATTTTCATTTAAAAGGTTGCAAGGCTCAAGCAACAAAATTTTGGCAAATTGTTGGAGAATTTTTTATGCCTTGGGGTAATACTACCCACTGAAAACACTTTGCAGGTTCATGCTTATTAATAGCTGGAACCAAAAAAAGCAATTTTTTCTGAATCTCTTGGAGGTAACAGAATTGTGAAAAAAATATTTTAAAATCAATGTAAAATTAATAATAAACAATTCCTAATGTTTTGGAATCATGATTGGGGAAGGTCCAAAAACACCAGTGGCAATCGACACTGTAGGCCAGTGAGAAGGCCACTGTTGTTTTGAAACAATGTTTACATCAGCACCAGTATCAATAAGCATTTTTGTTCTCTTAATTTCACCAGTTTTGGTTATCATTGCAAATTGACATTCTGGCTCTGCCTTCTGTGTATCTAAGATAAGATATACTTGCGGTTGTCTGGTAGGACTAAAACTTCCATCGCTGCGATCATAAACTCCTGTCACTGGCATACAAGATTTAAAAGGAACTAACTGAGCAATGCAGCTTCCTACAGGTATGAATACAGGAGGTGTTAATATCAAAACAATAATTTCAATAACTTCAGTAAAGTTTACATTAATAACCTCAGGTAAAACAAAGATTCCCAGCCGGATTATTGACAATCATTCTAATTACAAGTCAGTAAAACCAACCCCTAGTAGTCCTTTTACATTCCATGGTATTGTGTGAAGCGTGGACGATTGCAGCATTATTGTAATGGTGACGATCACTTCTATCTCAGTGCTGCCTCTGATTTATGCTCTGAGGTGAGAGCTGCTGCTTGCTGTGGAGGCATCAGTGTTGGTACGTGCCTTTGAGCTATGCTTTATTCTTGGTTTCCTGACAATACTGTCCCTTTCTTATCCCATTTTGAATTTATACTAACTGGTAAAATGTTTGCTCTTTCCACACTGAGGGCAGATTTTAGACTCTCTATGCTGGCATTATGTGTGGCATCTCTTTTAAAATGTCTCTCCTTGCTGCGTCTCTAACAGAATGCATTTCTGTCCCAGATTACAGTCAGGGCAGCAGCTACCAGCTGAGCTTGATAGGTAAATGATCCCAGCTGTTGTTATAGGAGTTTTCAGACCATACCATATCTTTCTATATTTACTATTAAGATTTTTGTCACTGATTGCAAAATTAAGATTTCTTTAACTGCTCGATTGTCTGCTTGCTAGTCAAGCACATTCGTCGATCTATCTATAAACACCACATATGGGTAAGCCTGTTTCAACTTTCAAAATCTGGTATCTTTTTAAGTGTTTGATAAAACAAAAAGCTGCATCTGTTGTAAAATTGCATCATTTAAACTGTCTTCATTCTTAAATTGCTACCAACATTGTTTAATTGAGACATTTCTTATTGCTGAAACTGCTTGGGCTTCACTGCGGCGGCAGCAGTGACAAGCGGCCCCCCCCTCCACCCAGGGCAGGGATTATCGGCAGTTGCTGATAGCCCTGCACTTAAGGCGTGCATTCCCGGTTTATTGTTACCATCTAAGGCTGCTGCGGCAATGGTGGCAACTTTCTTTTCCACATGGTAACACTTTAAACAATTAATAACGCATTGTCGCGGTTTCATTAATTTTCGTGCAGCCTTATCATCATCTATAACTTTATGCCAAAGAATATCACCTAATTATTTCCATTTCTGTTCCTCAAATAAGTCCCCAGAGTCTTGAAGCAAATCGTGTTCACGCCCATAGGTATATAATGCGGGGGGGATCTTTGCTCAGATCTAACTCTGATACTTTACGTTTCTTTAAGAAATCAATAAATAATTGTAGAGCTATTTCACTTTCCATTTCACTTTCTATGCTAGTCACAACTAGTCTTTCCCTTTAGT
Source organism: Coccyzus lansbergi (assembly GCA_033558105.1). Taxonomy (NCBI): domain Eukaryota; kingdom Metazoa; phylum Chordata; class Aves; order Cuculiformes; family Coccyzidae; genus Coccyzus; species Coccyzus lansbergi. The sequence continues at coordinate 516,809 of JAUMJK010000171.1, forward strand.
GCAGCCTTGAGTACCTTATATTTTCACCCGTAGTCATTTGTACCTTATAGCCAAGATGAGATGCCAGCCTCAAACTGTCTTCTGGCCCGCTGCTCGCTGCATAGTTGGTGCTTTTTGCAACCTTTGTATCTTGAGTAGCTCCCCCCAGACCGTGAGGCTTTCTTTGCCCCAGGTACGAGACGGACTTCCTACGCCAGCGTCAAGCCATCTTTTTGACCTCCGAATCGCTGCATATCTGGTGCTTTTCTGGGCTCTCTGTTTGATCCTAAAGTTGGGAACAACCTGGGTCTGGACCCTCCAGTCCCTGTTCGGGTACCAAATTGCAATTGCTGCTGAGAGGGAAGCTATACAACAGTCAATATGATTGATAAAGAAGCTCCAATTTATTAGCAGGTTCAGCTAGATTATATAGTTTCTAGACAGAGCAGGGGCGTTTGCTTAACATCAGACTTCTAATTGGCTTGTCATGAGTTCATAGATTTCATAGTTCTTACTTCTAATTGGTTACTCGTGATTTCTTAGTTCCTCTATTTATGGTTACAACTGTAGCAAAGTTTCTTATTTCCCAGGTGCAGTTTCTCTTGTTTCTCATCCTTGTTCTTGTACAATTTGTGCTTCAAGGGCATCTTGTCCCATCTTGTTCTTGCCATGTTGCATGCTATAAGACACAAGATTGCTACACGGGGGAAATGTTGTAAGATACAAAGTTGCTACCCAGGGGAGTTACCGGTTAACTGTTCCAGTGATCCATTGCCTTTTTCATGTAACCATTCTCCGACATTTTCGGGTAATTGGAAGTTGGTTTTCAGTTTTCTTACATTTCTCTTTTCTTGAAGTGGTTTGAATTGTGATTTTCTATGACAGGTTTGCAGCTGACAGTTTTAGTGAAATACAGCTTTAGGTGCTTGTACTCATCTCTCCCTTCTGCACACACATATTAGCAGGTTCTCTGAAACAGATTACATCATATTTATGAAAAGACAAGACATCCTAGTCCCTTATTGTACTTATTAGATGTGTTAAAGTTCATCTTTGCAGCATTTGATGAAGAATTATTATTTATCTCCTAGCTCAGTCAGTGAAGTTTATTTACTGGGTCTGGTGTCTGAGCCTCCATGTGCTGCTATATCTGTTTGCAGGCAATGATGTGTTCCTTACAGCTGGAATGTAAAAATCCTTTAGCTGGTGCCAGTGGGATACACACACTCATTATCTGTGCACATGGGATCGAGTTGCTTCTTGGGAGACAGACGGAGATCGACCATCTGAGCTGGCTGGTTGTGGAGGCTTTGTTAGAGCCTGTGGAGCCTGGATTCTGCCCAAGCCTTGGATCTGGGTTCTCTTCCTTGCCTGGCAGAGTTTGGGTGTTTCTAAACCCAGTCAATATTTTAGACAGCCTTGTTTGCTTCCAAAGCATTTTTCAAGCCTGTAAACACACATGTGCACCTGGTTGTTCCTGTGCACCAGAGCTATTAGTGCTTTCTTAGTGTGAGTGACCTCCATTTTCACTCTAGAACAAGATACTGCATATGGGCAGTTCTTCCTATGCAGGTTATATTTTGTAAAAGCTGAGTTCATGGTTGTTAACGAGTCCTGGTCTGTGTGCAGGACAGCTTGAGAGCTCCCAGGGAAATTAGGGGCACTTACCAGAAGAGCTGCCCTGTCTTCTGTTGCAAAACATGTCATCTTATGTATTGCCTCACTTGACTTTAAACACAGAGAACATGGTGCTGTTCTGAAGGCCAGCTTGGCACTTGTGTATTGAGAGAGCTCTGAATGAGTTGGGATGTTGGTAATGGCAGAGCTAGTGAGGCCCAAAACAGTAATTTTCTTTTAAAAGTCTCTAGAGTAGGCAAAGTTTTACAGTTGGTGTTCAAGTTTCTGCTGCGTTCTTTGCCTCCTCGAACCATGCCAATTTGTGACACACAGCAGTGTGAGTGAGGTTAAAGTCTGTCCTGTTAATTGGTTTGGTCTCTTCTCTGTTTTCTTTACTAGTACGACCACAAGCGAATCTCACAACTGGCAGAGCGACTGGTTACAAAAATAATGAGTGAAGTTCCGGATGTGGTTATGAATGGAGATAGAGAGCATCGCTATCCAGGTAAAATTAATGAAAGCCTGAGCTGTTTGGAACTCTCCCTGCTCAGTGTCAATAGCTGTGAGCGAATAACTCACTTCAGCCACATGGTGTACAAGTTCTGTGGAGTAGGATTTGCCCTGGATTTATGTCTTGGTTTTTTTTTTTTTTTTCATTGGTATGTAGGATGCATCAATTTATCTTTTGCATATGTGGAAGGGGAGAGTCTTCTGATGGCCCTGAAAGATGTGGCACTGTCTTCAGGAAGGTAGGTGGGGTGTGTGGGGATGAGAGCAGGATATTTTGGAATAAAAATAACACCTGTGGTGGAGGCACAAATTAAGGAGCAGTCTGCTCTACGCCCCAGGTTTGTGTGTTCATTAGTGAGTCAGTCTGGCATTGATTGCATTCTGAGATGGTGTTTCTCTGAGGTGGCGCGTTTCAAATTAAGGTCAAATTTACTCATCCTGAAAGCCAAAAAATCCCAAAGGACCCCGAAAAAAATAGAACAAACAGCCTAGAAACTCATACCTGCCAGACTCACAGACCTGTGATCATGTAGCCTTGACTTGTAACTGCTGGAGATGCTTCCACTCTGAGGACTACCAACATCTGAGCAGCTTCTGTCCTTCAGGAGGATGTCACCCAAGTGGCAGATGGTAACTAGAGTCTAGCGAGGCTGGACAAATGCCTGAATTAAATGAGCTCAGAACATCAGAGCTCAGTGCAAATGTGGAAAGAAAATGGTCCAGACTGTTTAGGAGCTGTGCCGACTCTCTGGAGTGCCAGTAATGTTTCTGTAATGGGACAAACTTTATGCTTATAATGAAGTGAATGGAGTGTAGAGATGCCGTCCTTTCCTCACCTCTGGGAACACAGCAGCCAGCATATCTGAATTAGAGATCTCTTGGCACTGTGAACAGGAATAGCAAGCCCTCTCCTGACTCTCTGCAGCTGAACACGTCTGTAATGTGAAAAGAGGCTCTGCTTTGTGCACCAAAGAGCACAAACAGCACTCTGCTTTGTGCTGCGTGTTGCTGCCTGTAAAAATTGAGTAACAATACATAACCAGTTTTGCCTGCTGCTTCGAGAGGTAACTTCTCTTTGCTGACAACTGTAACCAGATCACCTTGCTCTGGCTCCCTCTCTGCAGTTTTTCACTGATTCGTTCTGCTGTCAAGCAGCAGCCTGGGAAGTCTCTTTTTAGTGTGCCTGTAGGTGTGCTCACTTCCCTGCCTGGTTCTGACGTGACTCCTGTCTCTTTTCATGACCTTTACAGCAGCTACTGCATAGTCTGCTTTACCGCTGCTTTTCTTTGGCGTGTTTATCCTTGCTGCATTACCCTTACTCTCTCTGTACCTTGTGCTCCTGATTTATTACCCTCATTCCCCTCTAAGCCTGCCCCTTCCATCCTCATTCAGCCGCAGAAATGCACTTCTCTTCCCTGTTGGTTTCTCAGAGGCTGGGGAAGCTGACAGAGGTTGGTTTAGAGAGTCACAGTAATATTAACCGTGTGAGTGACTTGTTCTGTAGATGAGTGAAGTTTTACTTTGTGTAGCATCTGCACAGGAACAGAAGTCTGAAATTTGCCTACCTTCCCTTTCCCCAGTGCTTGCACATCAGCTTCTCTGGAGCCTTCCTATGTTTTGCGGGCAATTGGAACAGATGAAGACTTGGCTCACTCGTCTATAAGGTGTGTGGAGCCCTCTTCCTTAATGTTTCCAAACATTTTTCTTCTTTTGCTGGAAGTAGGTGGTGGATTTGTTTTTAGTACAGAATTTCTAGTCCTTTTGGTTTTCTTTTGGTTTAGATTTGGCATTGGTCGTTTCACTACAGAGGAAGAAGTAGATTATACAGTGCAGAAGTGCATCCAGCATGTTAAGAGGCTGAGGGAAATGAGGTGAGCCATCCTCTTAAATGAATCTTCTTAGATGTGATGATCATTTGAAGACTTGAATTTAGTTAAAAGTAATTGCTACAAAAATTGGGTGGTGTCTTTCTATATAAGCAAGCAGAGTAGCTAGAGCAGGTGGTGGGCGTGGTCTGAACAGCAGTGACAAATGTTTAAGGAAACTAACCTGATAACAAACATTTTCCTGGATCCTGTCTCTGTCAGGGAAAGAACACCTGTAGGGCAAGCAGGCAGGGCAGCGCATGGAGTTTCTAAGGCAGAGGGGGTGTTTGTGGTGTACCAATACCTTGTTTTATTTTGGTGAAACTGAGACTCCTGACTTAGCTGGATAGAGTCAAAGGAAAGCGCTCCATCTCTGAGACAGGAGTACTTTATGCCAAAGTGGGAATAGGGCCCGAGGTGTAGCCCCTACCCCCTCACCTCCGGTGTTTCAGGCTGACAACTTGGCAGGGACTGGTCCTCTGAAGGTCACTGACCTCTAGAAGGATAAGGAAAGCAGACATGGATCTCGTAGTTTCATAGAATCACGGAATTATTTGAGTTGGAAGGAACCTCAAAGCCCATCCAGTCACACCCCCTGCCATGGGCAGGGACACCTCCCACTGGAACTGGTTCCTGGCCTGGAACCCCTCCAGCGATGGGGCAGCCACCACTGCTCTGGGCAGCCTGGGCCAGGGCCTCCCACCCTCACAGCAAAACATTTCTTCCAAGGATCTCATCTCAATCTCCCCTCTTCCAGCTGAAAACTGTTCCCCCTTGTCTTATCCCTGCCCTCCCTGATTGAGCCCCTCCCCAGCTTTCCTGAAGCCTCCATTTCTTGTGTAGTTGGTGGAATTGTCTGTTTGGTTGTTGTTGGTGTCGTCCTGTGCAGTTTAGATAGCCCTCATTTTTCCCCTTTCTTTACAGCCCCCTCTGGGAAATGGTGCAGGATGGAATCGACCTCAAGAGCATTAAATGGACTCAGCACTGAGAAAACCTTGCTGTCCGTGGACTGGATGTGGATGGAGCTTAAAATGCATTTTCTGTACATTCCTGAACAAATTATGCAGCACTTCTGGGTTTTGACACTTGCAATCTGACTGGAATACTGCCATTTCTGATCACAAAGTCAGAGAAGTCAGTAGTAAAGCTTGTTTTTATCCCGAAGAAAGGCAGGATGATAGAACAGCCACTGCATTTACATTGACACACATAAATTTATGCTAAAGCATAATTGATTTGGAAATGATTTTCTAATAAGGAAATGAGATCAGTGTGTTACTCCTGGCCCCTACAGGTGGCTGCTTCTCAGTGTGAACGATCCCGTGTATCTGTTGTGTTTGCAGCCCGTGTTGCTAGGCTGGTCCTTCTGCTTGCAGCCAGCATCCTGCAACAGCAGCTGCTTTTGCACTTCTCAGATGCATTGGCTGTGAGTAGCTCTCGGACAGAAACAGTTGGCATTTCCAGCAGAGAAGGATGCCTTGATGTGGCCTTGTGCCTTCACAGTTGAGCTGGACATGCAGTTTTAAGAACAGGTTTTTTTCTCTGAAACAGTATTTTTAGCTATTTTTTCATGGCTGTTTTTTGGGGGTTATGCTGGTTCTGACTAGTGTGCGTTAACCCAAAGCCTTCTGCTGCATTATGGTGTGATAGCACTGATGATGCACTTTGCTGTCCTCTCCACTGTGCTCTTCCCATGCACTTTTTTTCTAGGTAAGGAAAGAAAATGTGAATGCCTGATGAGGGGGATAGTTGGAAAATGCTTCAATTGAGATATTGGTTTAGGAGAAACATGGGGAGGGCGGAGAGCAGATAAAGTGAGATGTCTTGATGGAGTCCGGGATTTTTGTTGTTTTAGCCTTTTTCCTTCCCTTGCGAGCTGTCCTTTGCTGTTAGCCCGTTTGCCTTTGGGCTGTTCGTTGGCTTCTGACATTTCAGGGAGCCTTGCCTGGTGGAGCCCGGATGTTTTGTCTGGAGATTGAAATATGGGGCTCTGGAGCGGTCTTGGTGTGACAGCTGGTATTTCAATCTGACCGGAGACTTCCATGGGAGTCCCTTCCCACTGCTTGAGGAAGTGTCTGTGGAAAAGGGTTTGATTGAGATCAGTTCTCACCAGTGTTTCTCCTTTCTTAACTCTTCCCAGTATGAAACTTACCCTGTGTTCCAAAGTGCCTTTGTGAAAGATGAGGAGACAGCGCTTGGATTGGTTGTGTGGGTGGATGGATGCTGTATTGGCTGCTGAATTCTATGCCCCCTATGGAAAGAACGTCCAATTTGGGGTGGGGTCTGCCTCCAGTGGCTACCATGTGATGGAAATGCCAAAGCTCAGGCTCACGAGGCCTGAATTGCGTTACAGAAGCTTGTGCTTTGTTTTGTTTTGTTACTGAGGACAGATGTGGTTGGTTGGAATGTGAAACTAATCCACAATTATTCTGTTTGCAATTATTAGCTTTAGCAGCTTTAATGTTGTAGGGACGGCACCTTATATTTCATCGCAACACTTTGAAAGCTACCATGTGCACAAATAGGCTTTAGAGGTGTTGTGTGTTCTGTATTATTCTTGGGTCATGTCTACTTTTTGGAGTAATCGTGTGGCAAAGCTTCCCAGCGTGTTTCAGAACTGTATGTTTATGAAATTGTGTTTCATGAATGATAAAAAATATAGATAAGTCTGAAACGTGGCTACTTTCAGTCTGTTGGGATCCACCTTTCTGGCTGAACTCTACAGCATAAGCAGTTGCTAAATTGCCACCTTTCATTAGAGACAAGACAAACTCCTGAGTTTGCTGTGAACACTGTTCAAAGCTCGTTCTGTCGAGTTGACATGACTTTTGACGAGCCATTCTTCTCAAACTCAACACCTGAGCTGAGCTAATTTAAGTTTTAAATTCAAATAGCTTAAATTCTGATTATTTTAAGAAAAGGGAGCCCTTGAAGATTTTGACTACCTCTTATGTGCTAAGATTTAGAGTATATAAATTCTACATGCGAAGGTTGGGGAAACTCATTCACACTGATTGCAAATGATTGGAAATGCTTATAAGGCAAGATAAGGCAAAACGCACAACAGAAGTAGCACCAAGGATGAACATCAGGTTGCGCACCATGGTTAAAGCTTTTCCTGGGAGGGAGTAAATTTCTGGGGGATGAATATTGACAAGCAGTCCTGGCTGTAATTCAGGAGTTAGGGAGCTGTGGGGTTTTATGGGGGTTTTGGTGATTAATTGGAGCCATCTGCCTACCTGAAATCAGCACCAGTGCAGTCTGGAGGCCTACTGGGATTAGGTAGTTAGAGCCCCAGGTGTTTTGCTGGTCTACACAATAAACATCTCAAGAAATCACTAGACTTCATTGTAGCAACAACAAAAAAAGCAGCATGGTGAATCATTGCATGAAAGCTGAAAAGTCTTAAGTTTTCTTCTGACCCAGGGTACTCCAACACTGTCCTTTTTTATCCTATACCCTCTCCCTGCTGCAGGGCAGCCGCATCAGGGCGGGAAGTGTGGCAGAGCAAGTCCCTGAGCTGCTGGTGCTTCTGCCGTTCCTTGCACACATTGGGCAAGCAGCTCTCAGGGAGTCTGGCCAGCCTGGCTGTGGATGCCTCTGGTGACTGTCACCGCCTGCTTCTCTCAGCTGTGCTGAGGGGTGCGTACTGACAGCCAACGCTACTGACTGTCACTAACGCTGTAATAAGAGGAGTTACTGGAAGCCTACAGCAGTCAAGGAGTGATGTGTAAGCAGATGGTACATCTAGCAAGAAAAAGGAGGTGTTAGCTTGACAGAACTGATAAACATGGACAGGCGGTATCAAAAATCCCAAATGGAGTACAAAATTCGTAAAAACAGGGATTATAGGGAGAAGATAAATGTGTGGACTGTTTATTGGGAGGGGATGAGGGTGGTAAATGAGGAGAATTTGGGAGCAGACCCAGGCTGATCCCGTTGTCCATCACATATTTTGGCCCTAATTTCTACTAAGTGGTGAAGAACAACTAAGTTAACTGAGTTGCTGAACTCCCAACTTTGCTGGAAAAGTGTTTGCAATGTGATGTGATGATTTATTTTCATTTGTTTCTTTGTGGCAGACTGAAGGGTTTTTTCATTGACCATAGGTGTCTCTGAGGGGTGCTGACTGCTAGGATGCCGTCTGATCATTTTGGTACCTGAAATCAATAAGCCCCCACTTCTGAAACACAGATATTTTTGTGTAGAGAGGAGACATTACTTTTGCCCCGTGCAGGGTGCAAAGTGGAAGTTCTTCCACAAAACCAGCATTCTTACTGCAGCTCCCAAAGGCAGATTGGTATAAAACAGATGCTCAAAATCCCACTTAAGTCATATGTTCGTTACACTAATCTAATGCAGATAGTCATTAGGTTACACAACTCTAATCTTAACTCAAAATAGCTTGTTTCCTTTTCATACCTTTAGAATCATAGAATCACTAGGATGGGAAGGACCCACTGGATTATTGAGTCCAACCATTCCTATCAAATACTAAACAAATAAACTATCAAATACTAAACAGCACCTCATCCACCTGTCCCTTAAACACCTCCAGGGAAGGTGAATCAACCACCTCCCTGGGCAGCCTCTGCCAGTGCCGAGGGATCCTTTACATGAAATTTTGTTTTCTGATATCCAGCCTAAACCTCCCCTGGTGGAGCTTGAGGCCTTTCCCTCTTGTCCTGTCCCCTGTCCCTTGGGAGAAGAGGCCAGCTCCCTCCTCTCCACAACCTCCTTTCAGGTAGTTGTAGAGAGCAATGAGGTCTCCCCTCAGCCTCCTCTTCTCCAGGATAAACACCCCCAGCTCTCTCAGCCGTTCCTTATAAGGCCTGTTCTCCAGCCCCTTCACCAGCTTTATTGCTTTTCTCTGGACTTGCTCCAGAGCCTCAATATCCTTCTCGTGGTGAGAGGCCCAGAACTGAACACAGGATTCAAGGAGCGGTCTAGCCAGTGCAGAGTCCAGAGGGAGAAGAACCTCCCTGGACCTGCTGGCCACACCATTCCTGATCCAAGCCAAGATGCCATTGGTCTTCTTGGCCACCTGGGCCACTGCTGCCTCATGTTCAGTCGGCTGTCAACCAACACCCTCAGGTCCCTCTCCTCCAGGCAGCTTTCCAGCCAGACTTCTCCCAGTCTGTAGCTGCACAGAGTTGTTGTGCCCCAAGTGCAGGACCCGGCATTTGGCCGTGTTAAACCTCATGCCATTGGACTCAGCCCAGTGGTCCAGCCAGTTCAGATCCCTTTGCAGAGCCTCCCTACCCTCCAGCAGATCGACACTTCCACACAGCTTAGTGTCATCTGCAAACTTGCTAAGGGAGCACTCGATGCCTTCATCCAGGTCATTGATAAAGACATTGAACAGGGCTGGACCCAGCACTGAGCCCTGGGGAACCCCACTTGTCACTGGCCTCCAGCTGGAGTTAACTCCATTTCCGACCACTCTCTGGGCTCGGCCATTACACCTGTTTTCCACTAGGGAGGGTGTGCGCCTGTCCAGGCCAGAGGTGACAGTTTACGAGTGAGTGCGGGGACAGGACGAGGTGGGGGAGTGGCTTTTATTGGAAGGGGTAGAGGTTTACATCGGACACTGGGAGCCGCGCGCTGAGTGGGAGGTTCCGTCCCCGGTAGGGACGCGTGCGCAGGGCGGGAGGGGGTGTGGGCGGGGCCTCCCCCTCCGCCTCGGCCCCGCCCCGTTGGCGCGCGCGGCGCGGCGGCCATTTTGTGCGGTGCGGGCGGAGCGCG